>CM057158.1:26058665-26132013 GCA_029962745.1 Echinometra lucunter
ACAGATATGAAATATGATATGAAATATATCGAAATACACTCTAGATTTCAATATCATGTGTATATCTATTCACTCTAAGAGTTGCCTTAATTGTCGGAATGAACGTTCCACATTATCGAAGTTTCATAACGTTATCACGCGGTGGATTTGAAAGCTGGACAGAAGAAATGGTAGACAATGCATCTGGAAATGAAATAAGATGACAATTTCACGATCTAGGGCATTCAAAACTTGTGGTAAATTTCATAAGCGTCTAAAAATTTTAACCATAAAATTGTCTCAAATGTCAGTTAAGAAAGAATGAAAAGACAAACAATATTAGAGAGAAATTTGATATAATTGGTATTTATCAAAACTGTTGTTATCAAACTAATGAACTTATTATCTATTTTACCCGCCTCAAATCGACACAAATCCCAACTAATGCGCTGCGTATCGTAAGGCTCCTTTACATACACGTTTGCCTCTTTCAACCACTGCGGCATAATTATGTGAACAGCCGGGGCCTAGAGTATAATTTACATTTAATTATAATGTAATTTACTTTTTCTTTACAAGTACGTCGATAATTTTAAAATATAAAACGCTACAATTTGAAAATATAAGGTTCATTCGAATTTCATGTCGCACCATGACCTCATTAAGATAATATAATCGACAAGTAACGCACCCATCCAAAATGCCAGTTGATATATAAAAAAATGAGAAATCAAGAATGTAATATTCAAACTCATTGCGCCTGTCTCCATCAGCTTTTCATTTTCAAGGCCCAGTACCAAGATCAACGTTTACAGTCCTTTACAGCGCCAATGGTGTGTACTATAATGGCTTCGTAGATACACATATTAATTGTCCAAGATAATCTTGTGCTGTATACCAAATACTGTCCGATGGAAACATCCGATAATATAACGTAAAATTAATTAAATTTTCCTTCAGAATCTGATAAAAATGAATTAAAAACCCTCTGCTTTGCTCCTCGGAAAAGGAAAAAAAAATCACCCATGATTCAAATAGCTGTATAAAAAGTTTAATGGCAAGATAAAACATTTCATGAGGGCAAAAAGTACAGAATAGACAGTAAGTATCAGGTACTTATAAAAGTTTGTAACATACAGAAGTATTTCTGTATAAAACTTCCATGTATCTGTTGTACTTTTCTTTTACACGCCAGGAGGCAATATGAAACTTTATTATGCGCTTGTTCATCGCCTATAATGACAGCTTAAAACACCGAAGATTTCAGTTTGCGATTCAACTTTATGAAATGATTTCCGATTATTTATTGTGAGGCACAACTTCAAATGGAAATTCATGTAGTTAGTGATTTCATGTAAACCTCATTAGTTACATATAAAATCGAGAGAAACAATGAAAAGACAGTCTTCTTAATAAACTCTTTGCAGTCATGCTTTGATTACATGATATCAACGGGGAAAACAAGAATCCAAGAGAGAAACACATTAACAGTATAAAACAGGTATAAAAATATATAAAAATATTTCGTAAGAAAGAATAGATCATGCATGTACCGCCGCAAAATAAAGCAAAATGTATGTCCTGCTTATTTTCGAGGAAAAATGGTTCTTATTCGAGTTTTCCATGCGATGTTGAAAAATGCCTATTTAGACCAGCAACTTCCAGTGGAGTCCAGTGGAGTTCACAAAGCGCTTGAAGTGTTCTTCGTGAAAACATCCAAATTTAATCCAAAATGTGATGGCTCATCCCCGTTATAAGGCAAATCGGACGTTGCGGCTCTTTGATACGAATGTCTCCTTAACCGCGCCACAATAACCAGGAGTATTACTAATATAAGACGCATTAAGATAAGTGCTATGGGGTACTAATCTTAAACCCGTCTCTCCTCTTGGGCTTCTTGGTTACTTTGTTTATCATTACCTCCTGCACTGTTACTTAGTGTGTCTGTGGACAGTTGATACTGCTGGCTGAGGCAATGTTGTCGACGGAGAGGGCGCTCTCTCGTCGTCGGCTCTGGACTTGTCACTGGTTTGCGGATTACTTCAAGGTTCACCTGTCCAACGGTTGACGAGTTTTTCCTGGCGAAGACCCCGCACGCCATTAGGTCAGTGTCATTGACGCGCACGTCTTGATGGCCATGTGTGAGCGTCTCGTGACACAATGATGTGGTCTTCGGGTGGAGGTCGCCGCCCACGGGGAACCACAACGGCGTTGCCGTCTCCTTAGGCGTCGTCGAGCAATCAAACTCGATGTCGTCACCCTCCGACGCGATCGGCTTCCCAGGGTCGTGGTCATGATCGGTGGCGTCGTTGGTGGTGGACGCGGGTTGACGATCAAGGGTCCGATATTGGCAGTTCCTCGGACCGTTGGTGCACTCCTGCGATAAACATACCAAACGAGCACATGGAAAGTGGCACCAGTTAAATCGCGCGTCGCCACCACTGAATGTTCGCTAACGATCAAACTCTGACCGATCCGAGTGGATGTTGATATAACATCGATACTCTTATTAAGTTGTCGAAACAAATCAAATGCCACGGTGGGATTCCCTTCTCCGATCGACATTCAAAATTCAACATGTCACCTTCAATCACTATCGCTCGTTCTTTTCCCATTTAGGTAGCACTCGGGATAATGCAGTTCAGGGCACATAACGTACTGTGATATCAACAGTGGCCGCGGCCACCAGGACGGTTGGTTTAATGCCTCGACATGTGTACTCTCCGCTGTCTTCACTATGCAGAAATTCGATCGTTAGATTAAAACCCGATGAGAATCGTGCGACGTATCGTGCGATATTGACATACGCTGAACGTCTGCAGCTGGAGCCAGAATATATGTGTGCTCAACCGCTCCACCTTATACCAAGATACTGTCAAATGGGTGGGATCAAACACAACGCAACTCAAAGTTAGTGTGTCACCTTCTGCATGACTGGATCCCACTAAAACGCCTTGATGGCAGCATTCAGAAGTAAAGTTTGTCCTTGTTGATGCAGTTGCCAACCTAAGCGGAACCTTACCGATGTCTTGCACCGACGTTGACTTGAAGTTCTATTCGGTATGGTTGTCTCTGCAGCTTCCTGTTAGGAGTCTGCACGTATCTTCATCTATCACTCCATCTCCTCTTACGGACTGGGAGGCAAGAGGTATATTATCAGTTCTGCGTCAGTGGAATGTTCTGACGGGAAGTCTGTGGGCCCAGTGGCGTTGTCTGGTCGACCAACTGGGATGCGGATACTGTCACTGGCAAGAAACAGGGACATCAATATGAGACAGGGGAGAAGTCTTGCCATCTGAAGTGTTTCACTCTACGCCACAGATGAAATCTGAAAGACAAAAAAAATATGAAAAAAATAGCATTAATAATCTACTTCAAGGGTAATACTTAATCATTTACTCGAGAAGAATTACAACGAAATGATTGACATCCACTGTTCAGGTGAAATTGGCACCATGTGCGTTTTTCATAATCAAGGAGAACATTTTGAAGTTTCCTCAATACTGTGGTGTTATGACTGCCACAGTTCCACTCAATAGTTTCCTGGTTTTGAACAGGTTCCTCATCAGAGCTCCAAACGTCATTAACGATCAACAATTATTCTCTTACTTCGATCCGTAGCGACGAAGTTTTATAAGAAAAACAACAACAAAACCCTCGTCAAATCACTTTAACTTCGTTCAGAATCGATTTCTTACAACCGGAATGTACCTTTCCATATCATCCAGTGCATCACACTTTTTCCAACAGCATATCAAAGTTTCCTCCACAATTTCAACTACAGTATATGAAATATCATGCCGAGTCTCTAATGAAGACATGGAAGAGGGAGGCCCTTTCTACAGCGAACGTCACAGCAATGATAAAAGCCATGTGTCATAAACCATTCGTACTGATTCTACCGATATCTTAAATTAATGGCTCATGACAAATATTGTCTGCAAGTACTTTTCGTCCCCATACGGATGAAAGAAATTTTTGACAGTTTGCATTCTAAGGCACTCCATTTTATTCCATGTTTACCCTCCAGCGGATTTCGTATTATACGGCTACATCAGTGGCTATACGTGCTTTGCCATAAAAGGAACCTTAGGGAATCGGATCAACATTCCATAGCTGAATATCGTCACCATAAACAAGGGTATCTGGATAAGTTATAAATATGCTTGAGAGCACGACGATTGATTTGAATCCCTCTACTTGTTGGCGTCCCGTCCATACCCAATTGTGTTGTCCATAATGAAATGTGTGGCCCTAAAATGGATGGTTTATACAGCGGACGCCCTTTTGCATTCTTTTTCATATTTTCTATTCCATTCTCAGCTGTGTTTTCTTTGAGAGTCCTCTCCATTTAGAAGTGCAGTGGGATTACCAAGGTAATAAATAGGTAGTTGAATCAATTGTCAGGCTAGGATTAGTGGCCTATTGAGTTTAGTGCCAATGACCTTCTAGACAGACAAACCCCTGCCTTTACCCTCATCTTCCTCACGGGTGGCAACCTTCAATCTGACAGTGTGTAAGGTACCAGTCGATCAAGGCACTGTCCCTTTGATCATGCTTTGATGTAATAAATGAGGTCAATCACGTCAAACGTCGGCGTCTTCCAAATGCCTGGAAGAAATTATTCGCATTTTCAGATGTGGATAAAACAAATTAGTGCGAGTAACTTCAGCTAGAGCTATACCAAAATTATCCAGATAGTATGGTGGCCCTGAAGTACGCTCGACAACAGGTCATGTTCGACGTGAATTTCGGGGCAAACTTTGCATCCTAGTAGCGACATTCGCGACCCATGACGCAAACTTTGCGTCCCAGTCGTGAAATTCATGACCCGTGGCGCGAAAATTCACGACCCGCGATGCGAAATTCATGAGCCGTGGCGCGAACTTTGCATCCCAGTCGTGAATTTCACGACCCGCGGCGCGAAATTCATGACTTAAGATGCGAAGTTCAGGACCCGGGATGCGAAATTCAGGACCTGGGATGCGAAATTCACGTCGCACATGACCTGTTGTCGAGCGCACTTCAGGGCCACCATAAGATAGCTTTACATGTGTGATCGAATATGCAAATTTAAGACTAGTCCGGGAAATGTTCTCCAATTCTGACAGGAAAGAATGCAGATATCATTTGATTACTTTAAACAAGAAAATAAATGAAAGGCAAAGACTGATGAGAAAATGTTTAAAATCTAAGTACACTTTTCACTCAAAGACTATAGGTTTTGTTAGCGACAGATAAGGTATGGAGCCTCCTCCCTAACTTTATGAATACCCTGAAATTGTTCCTCAAAAGACGACTGCAATATTTCATGACGAGAAACTTGCGTAAGAAGCAGCATTTATGATTATATTGGCACTCTTGCATCCCTGCTTTGGAATGGCGATGGCGAAAACCGAAATTAATTTTATGAACAGAAAAAATTGTAACCTAATATCAATCAACGTCCTAGACTGATTTAGTGATCACCAGTCTGCTTGGTCTGAACACCATTCTCTTCCATCAAGACTTTGTGCATCATCAGTTTAGTAATGGAAGTGCAGAGTGGCCTTGAACCAGAAAGATTACTACAAAGCGAGTGCCTGATAACTATGCTTTAATAAATCTTTTCCTCGTGTGCAGTCATAGGTGTCCTAAGCTCGTTCCCACTGAGCTGAATTTTGTGTCCTGAATAATGCACAACCTTGGGGTTTTGCCCCTTGTTCTACTCCCTTTTTGGAAAACTGAGCACCAAAACGCGGGACTCACATCTGCGTTTACAAAATGCCAGTAGATTGTCCCATGTGGCGCCGCACATTAGATATTCCAATGTACCGAATGGTGTCCCTACCAATTTGACAACCTCTGCTTTATATAGATAACTGTACGTTCTATTATCACAAAACACATTACTTATCATATGGTATGTTCATTATTCCTTGATGCTAAATCAAAACACAATGGGTTCGCACACAGTTTATGAAACGAAACTAGACACATTTGCATGACTTTTCCAAAGTACTGTTGATGAGATGTGTGGGCATCGACTACGAGGGAGTGTCCATAGGCTGGGAGAGGAGGATTGTCTGAAAAGACCTGATGTAACAAAAGAACGTGGCTCGCTGGTTTGCTTTGAAGGCAATCACGGCTACAGACAGACTACGATCAATCACATACAGAATAGATAATAGATTGAGAGGCCAGTATCAGAGACCAAAATCAATATATATCCACCCTGTCCATAGGTACCTGTTAAAGGCAAAACCTCTGATGAGTTGGGGGTTTTCAAAGCTTGCGACACACCATAGCTATTCATGTAGATATTACATTCTCAGAACATTCTGAGATTATCAGAGACACTTGTATAATAACAAACAATCCGGCAGCTCCTGCATATATGCAGAATCCAAACATGAATGAAATGAAAAAAATGACATGACGAGATGCAAACTTCTCCTGGAAAAGCTTGTAATTTCCAGTCTCCACGACCATGATGACTATTTGGCGAGGACGATCAACAAGGCAAAGATTACCACCCAGACATAGGTCCGATCACAAAAGTACACGGCAATCGCCCATTCAACACAACTACATGACTTTGTCGAACATTCAATGTTATTTGTTCTCAAGGCAAAATGCACCAACAAATCGCCTGAAATATAAGATTGTTTTCACGAAGCCGCGGGCACATCAAAAGGAAGAAGAGATATCGTTTTTTTTTATTATGAAGTCGTTGATATTGTGTGCAAGAAGTGAGATTTTACAAAAGCCACAGTGTTTGCTGGAAAATGTACCTTGCTTCTTTGAAATCGCTATGTGACTGAGCGATAGTTTGTCATTGGCAAATTTGAGCATGCGACACCACTTTAACCATATTTCAATAGGGATGTGGTCGCAGGAGCTGGATTTAGTTGGTTTGTTGAGATTTGTACACTCTTGTAGAATAAGTCGACAGTTGTGATCGTTTTTACCACACCATACGGGTAAACATCCAAACATGTACCCCAAGGTACTGCTAACTTTGAGTAAACTTTCTTTTTACTTTGAACCATTAGTATTAAGCATAATTGGGTTGTACCTGCTCAAAGCTGGGCTACCTTAAGGTTTTCGTAATTCTTCTCAACTATTGATAATTCAGCAGCTATACCATATCAAATCTATATAAAGATGGCGCCACGATTAGTTGAAATCATACTTTCCCGAATAGGTAAACTATATAGGATGCGACATACCAAACATACCTTCATATAAAAAAAGGATGAAAATAATTTCGGATGTCGTTGATAATAGCAAATGCTACCGATGATAATAGCACATGCTATCCCCATTCATTCAAGCGACATGTACAGTACGTGAGGAGCCGCAAATGGCAATGTTCAATTAATTCGAACGACTCGGCCTGCTTTCATGTACGACTATAGGCCATTACGAGCCATTATGGCACCTCAGTCATACCAATGTAACGGACACGCGACCGAACAAAAATATTACACTACCCGAAATGGCCAGGAATCGATCAGTTTGGAGTCGGTGAAGTCGGGAACGGCCAGTGTGACTGAGGTTTGTCTATGAGCAGATGAGTGGGTGTATATGGTATCTGTTAGTAGTGCTAAAGTACGCGTTAGATCTCAACCGCAGAACACATGGACCACGATATTCAATCGTGCAAAATCTTCCTCCGAGAACTTACATCAAAGGTTGATTGAATAAACCCTTCCACTGTCTTCTAAACAACCAAAGAATACCTCACAGATAACAAATAAAAATGGTATAAAAGATCCGATGAAATACCAATAAATCAACTCCCAAAGATGGGGGAACACGGTGGCTTCTGCCCAATAGGATTCTATTCAGACAACCCTATACGTCAAACAACTCGTTGTAAGAACCGTACTCATAAACTTTGAACTTGAAAAGTCAATTATGATCCAGACCTCTGAACAGGTAGATTCTCCAAAGAGCTGCTAAAATCGAACCACACTTAGTGGATAGGAGTCGTGATAAAGAGTTTTGAGAATAATGAATTAGTAGCCAGCTTGATTGCCGGTTCGTTACAAAGGCCCGGAAATTGATGTATACCAGTACATCATTTTACTGACGATTTGTGTAACCTTGAGCATCATGTTGAGTGCTTTCAAGAATACACCTACTCATGGAGACAGAGCTGCATAGTCAATTAGTAATTACCAACGTGATAGATTAGCAACTTAATGGACTATGACATTGGGCTGCCACAATCTCAAAACACATATCATCTTTACATGAATTTTAAAATGTAAACTCTAATCTTGTTTTATTACATTACCATGATCAGATAATGATTTCTTTTACAAACATGTCTGAAGACAGAACAGGTTCATGGACCAGGTCTTGATTCTTTTCTTCCAAATAAAGAAATGATCACAACAAGAATGTGCTCTTCTCTTATTTTCAGCCCACAGCAAAATATCTATAAACATGATAAAAGATTTAATAGAATTTATATCCCCATGGAAACTTTGACTTACTGTGTGATAGCAATAGGACATTTCTTCGAAGCTCGTATGACCTTTGAATGATAATTATATGTAATTATTATGTCTTTATAGCCATCGTCTGCACTTATGAACACATTAAGTGTTTCGGAAAAATAATCTTTTGAGTGATAGGCTGCTGAAATTATCAGCAGAAATTATCCATAAGATCATCAGTTACTGTAAATATTTTCGTACTGTGACATTAATTTTGACAGCTACAGCTCTCTGATTAGAATTAATAATAAGGCATGTATACGTAGTCATTTGTTCATGAATGTGTTTAAACCGTTACTGATTATCTAAGTTTAGGGAATCATTAGAAACTAAGAACGGGACTACTTAAGAAATATCATATATTTTTGTCACGGTATCGTCATTAGTTCCAGCATGACCTTTGTTTTATAAGATATGTCCCAGAACCAACCCACTTCTAAAGACGTTCCCCCATTTCGACAACTCTGGTGTCTGCTAGTATATACAAATCGCTCATGGAGTCCAGAATATCCGCATAAACGATGCAGCCAAGAAACATACTTTCTCTGTAATACACGTGTGCACATGAGAAATCAAAATTTTCGACTCACATCGTGATGTGTCGTGTGAGGGGACTTTTACACTTTGCCCCTTAAAATAAAGTACAGGTTTATTCCATTCCAGTGTGGAGACAATCCCTGGTGGTAGCATTATAGTAAGGTCTGTCGCTCTGAAGATACAGTATTGCGTAGAGTTTTTCTTAGATATTCATCTGCTGCCTTTATTGTTCAAAGTTCTGTTCAGTTTTCAATAAAACACGACTCACATTCCTCTTAACAAATGACGGTACTGCTTTAATAGAGTGTTGTTCGTGAATGACTTTACGAAAACGTGTCACCCGGAGGAAACATGGACACCTGCGCATTCTGGCTACCGAGTGCAAATTGAACCTGAACTTAGTGTGTAATATTAAGAGCAAAATGAGTAATAGTATTTAAGCAATAATCTTATTTGATCACCAACTCGCTTTTGGCATCAGAACCAAATGTAAAATAGAGACGGAGAATGAATAGCACTTAGAACAAAACCCCAAAATTGTGGCTCAAAGTTTGAAAAAAGAGGGAAGTTATACCGTTCTTAACTGAAGATGGTATAACTTTTCAGAGGGTGCTTCATAGATTTTTTTCTATTTATTTCTGGAAACTCCATATGAATTATTCTTATTAACTGTCCAAATCTTTGTCAAATGTAGACGAGAAGATTTAAAGATATTTCTGGTAAGCGTCTAGGAATAACATTAGAAGGTATATATTACACTGAACAGCGGTTACTCATTATTTTTTAAACCTTTTGCAGGAGTAGTGCCTGCTGATCATACCAAAAGAAATCGACCTTTTTTTTTTCATTTTTTTTCATACCGAGGCTTTGCTTTTCAGATTCAGCACTGCACAACAGAAATTGTTCACTGTCATGCTTTTTGGTTCTGAAAAGTATAATGTCATTGAATTACACTAAATTGCAACTAAGTGAATTCCTATCTTCATTCTGGAATTTCACGAAGGATTCTGGAACAAAAAGGCAAGGTAAGGATTACTTAATGTATTCAAAAATTCGATGAAAATAAACAAGCAAACATTACCATGATTACATTGAGTACAACTCTGATGTGAAACTGTTCTCATTCAAATACCGTTTATTCAAAGACCAGCAGCAACATCTTTCACCCTCTAAATGATTTTTTCCCCCTTCACATTCATTTTTCGTAAGTATTGCTTGTCATTCTTAACCTATACTGACTAGAAAATAACCTCGTGATCGCAGAGATAACGACAGAATTACATGTCACATTACTTCTGCTGTCATAAATCTTCATCGGAGAAGCTCATCTCTTCTTCCTGAGGTGCATTAAAGGGATCCCGTAACTTTGTGGAGGCTTGATTTAATTGTTGAATTTGATGACTGTGTTGTATAAAGATGCTCAGAAGGATAAATAAACAGCCAGGAATGTAAAGGTTTTGAAATACAAGATGTTATTATCAAGATGTCTATCACTGTGACTGAATTCCGCCATTTGCAAAACCAACCTGGGTATGCTTTTGTCTTACACTGCAGTCTACGGGATAAAAAGGTCTGGCATTTCCGGTCACTTGCACATTTTCAATTTTTGTGAAGCACAAGATGATGTTTCTGAAGTGCATTTTTCAGGGCTTCATATTACATCATAATACTGACAGCATGTAGGGCCATGCAGCTCAGATTTTTAAAAGTTACTCAATGGCTTTAACCATTGCGGAAGAGTTGGGAGAGCAGAAAACGAGGTCGTCATTGTCCTCGTGGAATAAACACCAGGTTTATTCCACAATGACTTCTTTAGATACCTGGTGGATAAACCTACGAATTATGATGCCATTAATTAGTATATATTGCCATCTGATGTTTGAAATGGCCGTGGGAGATCTATTCTTCGCCGTGTTATGCTTTCGTTTTCAGCACGCGGATTTACTGCAAATAGCCCAGGTTATGTAAACGCTGTCGACACGGTTAAAGACATGGGGAAATCCGCCAAGAGGAAGCATGGAGCTGACAACAAAAAATAAATAATAGCGATATTATCATTGTGCCCCTCGCGGTATGAAAATCAGACAATGGCCTCTACGGGGTCCAACTAATTCAGGGTCATGGCTGAAGGAACAGACTGTATCCACTGAATGCATGTAAATGTCTGCTTGTAGGTACTATCACGACTGTTCATGTTCAACATCAGTCAAAACGTTCCATACAATTTCCATAATCTTACGATGTTTTTTCGTCTTTAATCCTTTACAAGGAAAAAAAACAAGCTCAAATGTCTTGAGAATATTACAAATTAACCTTAAAGGGAAATGGTAAAATCGTTTCTGGTCTAAAAGTATAATTTTCGTTTTCAAGGGTACAACATTAATAATTACATACGTTGTGGCCATACAAAAACATGGGTGGATTTCATTAGCCGTATTATCATTGAGTTATGAAAATATTGATGATTTGAAAGTAAAAATGAAAGTATCTATATTAGACTTTGTTTTCGCCATTCATTTTGTGTCAAAATTGCTTCGAAACTGCAATAGTTTTTCCATTTTTAGCACGGTAAATGATATCCATGTTGAGTCATACTTTCACTTATCGATAATTATAACACTGATTTTAACTTTTTAAAAACATTACTCGATGTTACCAGTTCCCTTTAAAGGACGGGAGAGAGGGTGCGGGGCGGGGTCTTATGCTCTTCAGCCATCGTATGCCCATCTTGCCTATGTAGTCACGACCTTCACACTACGGCCCCTCTAATAAAGAGGACAGGCCTCTCACGTATGTTCGGCAAGGCGCATTCCTTTTTCAACCTCTAGGGGTATATTTCAAGGGTACACGGGGCTACCCCCCTCCAAACTTGTGCCATTTTCATACCGAAACGATAGAAAATCCCAAACAAGCAAAGTCTAACTCTACATATAAATATTCATTTTAAGTTGACACAGGTGGGGTGGGAAGTAGGGTAAGTAAACTTTCTATTTGAAATCGTTAATATTCTTATCTTATATACAGATTCTAATGGCGTAATGATGACTGCCTGCACAGGACATTGCATCATTAAAAGACGCTAGGTCGTGAGCTTTCATGGGGAATTTGACACCATGGGTGCTTACCCAGTAACAGGTGTTGTCCATCACTGTGAGTTTTATGACCAACAGACCTTATGTAATGCTCTGTATCTTCACCCTTTCCCCATATGGCAAAGTGATTATCTCACTTTCCCTGGCCCGATAATGCCCAAAGTAGGCCGAAGAATGTTTGTGGTGGGACAGCTTGTTTTGCTGTGCTCCAGAAATGTAGCTCTAGTACAGGTATTTTTCACAAAGTCTGGTGTCAGCAAATTATGATCCATTCCCCATGAAAGCCCACGACCTAGCGTCTTTAAATCATGTAATTTTCCTTTGCTCGCTTTTCATGTTGCCGTGGTACCTTTTAATTTCAAAATAGTTCCCTTGATACAAAAAATAAAATTTATATGCTTTAGCTGCCCATTTTCATGCCTCTCATCGCTTTCAACTACCATCAATGATCATATTAGCCTTTTATCTCTATGTCCAATACGCTGGAATACCCGAGTCACGCTGCCAGTCGGACTCCACGCCGATTCAAAACCGGTAGAATTTTTACCATTTTTTGTTCGGACTGGTGTAGGTCTCGTGTATGTCTCAAAGGGTCTTTTCTGACCTTATTCTGACCTTTGATACATTCACAATCCGCGATAACAAGAAAAATTCTCTTTTCAGCTAAAAAGCATTTTCAGCTGGAGAACACTTCTGCAACATCCTTCCGGTTTTAATGTAATTCTTGTTTCACACCTCATCGCTTGATGTCACGACAAAGAAACTATTATATTCTTAGACAAATGTTTAAATCTAGTGTTTTCACGGTATGAGATTCACAAAACCGTTCATGTACGAAGCTAGTCTCATGTATTATGCTATAGGCTCAGCAATGGCATTAGAACACAATTTTGAGAGGACAAATGATTAAAAGCCATCTTCAATTGTGTGCCAAGCAGGGAATGAGTAAGTGGAGCGGCAAAGTAGAGGAATCTTGATAGAATAAACTAAAACACTGAAACTCACGAGCATAATAACACGTACAGTACATAAATCATGTTATTACAAATGCCATATGTTCCTGTTTTGAGTTAAAAACTTTGATTTCCACCTTATCATATCCTTTTGAATGGTATCTTTCTCTTCTATGTCGAACATTTAAGGGACGAGATCTTATCATGAGCCATTGTCATAATTATGTCAAGGCTATATATAAATTCGAATTGCTATCATGCAGAACGACGGCTTTCCTCGCGTGCTGCTGGATATGAACCAGACACAACAGGGGCGGCTTCTTCCCCTTTTCCCTTCTTTTTCTCCTTTTTTCTTTCTTTCTGATCAGTTGAAAAATCATAGGGGGTGACCGCCCTAATGCCCCTCCCCCTTTAGCACAGCGCCTGAGACACAATGAACGAGAGAATGCATGTGCAGAGATTGACGAGTCTGGCAAAGAATGTATCAAGGTACCTTGATTTTCATTTCTCCGTCTAGCCCCACCCCCGCGACTCAAACGCTAAAGAACCAGCGAATGTTATATTTACTTATTCATGAGTTGTAACTGGAACGAATACAATGAGTTGATATTCAAACCATGAAGTACACGGAGGAAGAAGTACCTCCCAATCCATTTTCTGCCCTGCAATTTTGTTCATAAAGTGTACACACAAAAGCATAATTTTTTAACAGGCGTCATTAAGGTGATGGCCTGAGTTTTCAACAGCGCCGTAATATCTTAACGTTAGTCCATTACCGATGCTCCCTTAACCATGGATTAGCATCATAGTAAACACTTGGTCCGCCTCAATAAATCTATAACCCAAAAGGAGAAAAGCGATTGCGTCAACTGCAAACAAAACTGTAAGCGCCGATATCATTACGTAGAAAGAGTGTCTGTTGAGCAGAGCAGAAGAGGGTCGAGTCATATCTGACACCAAACACTGAACGCGAAAGCACCATATGACCGTAGAATGTATGTGGTCAAAGGGGTCAAGTATTGCTTCAACGGGATGCCAAGCACCGACACTTAAATCGTTTAGCACTCTTAAACACGAAAATCCATAACTTTATCGTTCTATGCATGAAAAACTGAAATAGATCGAACATATTCGTACATTCAGAGAGAGAGAGAGAGAGAGAGAGCACATGTCCTTTCGAAGAAGTCCAAGCTCCTAGCACTTAACACTGAACGAACTGTACAAATCTAACGAGGTGCTAAAACCACAATACCACCAGCGAACAAGCCAAAAAGTGCGTACAGTTCATGGCTATTCGTCTGGCTCCGTGATCACGTGTTCACCGGCATCCTTACCCGAACAATGGCGCCCGGTAAGACGTCTCCTAAATCCACCCTTCTCCCCTTTTCTTTCCTCTTTTCAGTCGATTTGCCTGGAGCGCTTTCCAACACTCTTGAAAGTCTTACCCACGGGGTCACCAACTCGCCACCATTCAATTTAATCCCTGGCAAGTGCTTTTCTTTCTGCTTATTCTTTGTTTGGGTTTATAGAAGTGTCTAGCAACATCATGAACAATCTTATTATCCAGGTGATTAGATGTATGTGAATCGGAACTTTCTTCCCCAGCCTTATAGCTAAAATGCTAAATTTAGCATAACTTTAAAAAAATGAGTCGCCACGTCAGTCATCATAATCACGGTGTATAGCTAAACATCATCTTGTTTGTGTATTTTCTTTGCATCCATTAAACATTTTCACATCAGCATAAGATCGTAAGTTGTTAAATACTGTTGTCCGATTGGAAATATGATTTCAAGAAATTCCACGAAAGAAGTATTACTCCTTCATGCACATATCAATATCAGCGTGAAGAAAAAGGAAGAAAATGCAAGTACTCTCATGATTTTAGGATGATTTCTATCAAAAAAGTGAAATTATTCACTCACCTTTCCCGTCTCTTTTGTTTATCCCTCGAACTTTCACTTACTGTCCCTCTCAACCTCACTAACACTGTCCACGTATAATTCTCCAAACGTCTTCATATTTTTTGCCATTCTCTTTCTCCCTCTATTTCTTTATCGCTCCCTCTGTCTGCTTTTTTATCGCCCCCCCCCCTCTCTCTCTCCTTATATTTCCCTTTCATCGATTCTCTCTATTACCCCTTCACATCTTTCTTCTGCCAGGTTGTCACCTGGGGAGCGTTTCATGAAGAATTTTGTCGGTGAAAATCACTGATAAATGTTATAAGCTACTGAAAATCCTCGCATCTGATTGGCTGAAAGCAAATTAGTCAGTGAAAATTACCGACAAAACTCTTCATGAAACGCTCCCCAGTTGGTTGTAGCTGTGGCTTTACGTCTTTTCCCTTCTCTCGAAAGCTGCTCTTACCACACCTACTACTCTGTCTCTTTATTATCTCCTCTCTCTCTATTTCTTTTTCCCTCTCCCTCTCTATCTCTCCCTGTCTCCTTCTCTTCCCCCCTCTCTCCCTTTCTCACCTCGTCTCTCTGTCTCCCTATTCACCCAAACATCCGATCACACCAAGTTCATCACAATCGTTCTCAAGGTGACCTCCATAAGCCCCAGTCGATCAACCCTAAAATAAAAGCAAAAATGGCCTAAGGGGACTACCAACCCAATATTCAGTCGAACGAATTGTAAAGAAAGCTTTCAGCAAATGGATACGTTTTGATAACCAAGGGACAGGGCTCGACAAAAAAAGGAGCGCTGTGGTCACTTCGGTTTCTACCCCTCACGTCCGATATCTTTTCACACCTAATGAGCCGAGCTGATTTTGTTCTAAATGATTTTTATTAGATCGCCTTGCTGTATTTTTAACTCGTTAGTCCTTTTCAGGTGGTTGGAGAGGGTAAATCTATGGAACAATGGGGAAAGAGGAAACTCATAATATTGACAACGGGAAACGGGCAGACAGTGGCAGGTCAAAAGGTCTGAAAAGCCTGAAAATCTGAGGGCGATCACACCGTTTTTGTGTGATGTAAATCTTTACCGGCCGCAAATTGGCGCATGTTGATAGCTGAAAGGACATCCATAAATCAGCCACTAATTGTAGAACTGTTTCATAATTTCACAATGTCAGGAGGCATTGCAATACCTGAGAATGATCGATTTCCAAGTGAGATAACCTGATAATGGTCATTAGCAAAACGAAAGAGAAATACAAAAAGTGCGCGAAACACCCTAATCACGTTTTCTGTATGTACAGGGAAAAACATCTAGAGATACGGATGTTTGTTTAGTACAAATATAACTGAATACAGCTTGGTTAAGCAAGAAGGGTCAAAGAATTTCCTAATTCTGGCATTAATGACATGGGTATAGAATCTTTCACACTGAATGAGAAAACTGAAAATTACTTCTATTTCCGAACATATTTCGACAAAATTCACTCTAAATTTATGAGACTTGAATCGGGACAAATCCAAAATTCGATTAAAAATCTTAATCTAATAGATATAAAAAATATTACCCTCACTGATTATAATTTCTTAATCTAATTTTGGACTTGTCCATAACCAATCGCTTAGATTAATTTCTAAGTAAAAACATGTTGGATTTATGCTATAGAGTAACCATAACAATGAAAATAAATGTCATAAATCATGGGTGACTAAAAAAAATTACTGTATATCGACGGGCATGCATGGATAAGTATGCAGTTCAAATCGGTCATGCCAACCAGAAAGATGATCTGACTCAATCATGCGAAGAACACTGTACTAGAGAGTCGAACATAATTTTCAAACTTACAAATAATTTTTCCTTTTCAGTAGCTCAGTAGATGTTGATACTTTCAATCACCTTCTCTCAGAAAAATATGAACATACGGGCTTTCGCCAGTCGTCACACTCCATCTACCGTAAAGCTAGAACATTCGTGACGGCTACTCAAATTATTCCAGGAATTTTTCTCAAATTAAATAGCAATCATGATCTAGAAAGTGGCTCTCCAAAATAAATCCAAGATTTGAGTTGATGAGAAGGATGGCATCAATCGTTATCCGGCTGATAACGATGATGGGGTCAGGAAAATTATTCTCAAATAGAGCAAATTCAAAATGAAAGTTGACCTAAAGGAGAAGCGTCCCTGTCAATCTGCCATCTGATAAGATGCAGGGTTAAAGCGATACCTTTGCCCGTCTTAAAGACCGTCATAATTAATAACATTTTAAAAATGACTGACGTGATAGCCGCTAACGGTTACGAGCTCAAGTCTTGCAAGCGCAATTGATTTTGTTTTTAATGAAAGTCATCATAAATGTCATGGGATCGGTCTTAAGTCAGTCTCAAGGAAAAGTCACTAGCAAAGTATCACTAGCACCAGTACAAAAAATACTTGAACAACTCTGACAAGCTTTTTTTTCAACGAAATGGTATGACAGCAACTTACATAATGCTTTTCTTCGATTTATATAATGGAATATTACAAACAAAACATACGGAATACTTTGATATCGCCGAATACAGACATTTTAACACAATGCAAATTGCATTAATTACAAATCAGTCAAATAATAGATAGCATTTTAGCACGTGTAGTGCAGTTTATACATTTTGATTGCGAAAATATAGACTGATATTTCTGAACCGTAGGTATTCATTTTTTTTGCTTTACACATAAGTATATTATGTTGGTATTTATCAAGCCGCATAGCAAATAATGTTAGTAACAGTAGATTTTACTAGTTTAGGCCAGAAATCATATTCACTAAGTCATATTCGCTAAAATGCCGATCGTAAACAGAAACATATGCATACATACCAGCACAAAATAGAAGCTCACAAACAAATCAGTGCATCACTCTCACCTTTCTCCAAATCCACAATGGAGTACAAGAAGGATACATGTATAAGCCAGAAGCCAAAACATAGACCATGACGAAGCAATACTACTCCCACTACTACGACTACTACTACTATATAAACAAACGTAAAATAGTAAACATTATTCCATTCAGTCGTTTACCTTCGTGCATGCGCCACACACCATCTGTGCAACTTCTTCACACGTTTTGTCGCTGCCGACACCAAACAAATGCGTAAAACAAAAGATGATGTAATTGACGATACGTCAGACAATGCTTGCAGAAGGTGTAGGCGGTAAAAAACATCGGTTGGATACCACGAGGCACTCTACACTTCCACGGAATCTTCTCCCGGTGCCATAGACCAAAACAATGACAGGGATTTCGAGTGAGGATACGTTATATCCATATACATCCACAATCATAACGCAATAATTAGCCGGCCATGCATCCGTCACGTGGGTATGATCCGCCGATTGCTTCCCCTTGGCAGAGTGGGAGAAAGAGGGAGAGAGAGTGGGTGAGAGACGGTGAGAGACGACGAGAGAGGTGGGAGTCAACGTTCGTGGCTACTACGCCGGAGTGAACTTTTCCCCCCTGCAAGGTCGAATTTGTTTGGGGTAGTATGTGTACCCTTCCATTCATAAAAATATTGGCCAATCAGACGACAGAGCTCTCGTTAATCGATTTCGCGCCATTTTTATTCTCCCACACTTCCCACTGCCTCCTAGTCTGGTTGTGTAGATATTTGGAATCACTCCAGCGGAACACACAAAGAAACAAGACACTACAAGGGATTGAAGGAGAGAGAAGGAGAAAGAAGGAAGAGGGGTGAAAACCACAGACATATAAATAAAAGAGATGTTTGATCTGAAATGAAAAGTAAAAAATCGAGAAGAAAAGATTTGGAAGAATAGCGAACAAAGGCAGGAATGCAGGGCTCACCATGTGACTACCATGCATGGTAATTAACCCATTGAGTTCCCTCCGTTTCACCTTTCGTCTAACCAGACGGCAAAACGTAAATATTGGGGGACAATGCATCGGGGAGCCTAAAACCAGCCCGGCATGTGGCCGAATACCGCTTCGCCATCCAGTCGGCACGGGGGTGCCTCTCTGTTTTACGCCAGTGGAGTATTGCGCGCGCCAATGTACCGGCGATTATCGAAAAATCGATTATCGTTTCAAGGCATGATTCTATTGTCTGTATCCACAACACTGCCGACAAATTCCACACCAGACGAACCACCTCAAAGAAAATATGACCACGTGAGAAGTTTGAACATTCTTCTGTAAATCACCTTCACATCTCAGCCAGATGTATGTATACTAGTAATTCTGATCTATTTAGTCAGATAATCGTTTTCTATGAAGTTGTCGTTAAGTCATAAAAGCAAGTGCCATAAATTTGTCAAATCAAACACATCGACTCAATGAAGTATTTCATCAACAGAAATTTACACATTAAGGCTGACCAGTGCCTCCGTTCTGCGCTTAACTATCAAGTCATCAATGCAAGTTTTTCAATATAGATTTTTAAAAAGTAGGGTGATGCAAAAAGTCTAATGACAACAGAACTTACAGTGTACTGAAACCGGTTCACATAATTTCTATTTTCCCCATATACATATCCGGTTGATCAAAATGTCTATAAAATTAAGGCACGAAAAAATTGAAATTAACATAAACATGAATAAAAAAAAAAAAGGGCATAGGGGAAAACTGTAGCCGCATCGCTGACCCGAAACGAAATCGTTTTTCATTGTGGCGCCAAGAAATGTGATGAAATCCAACGCATGACTTTCAGACATATACTTGTGTGCAGCATCCAGCGGTCATGTGACTTTCCACCGAGAGGAGGCGATTTCCTCTTTCATTTTCTACATTTTCAAATAAGACAAGGATACCTGTTGATTAAAATATCTATAAAATTAAGGCAAGATAAAAGTGAAATTTAAACATAAATAGGCACAGGGGAAAACTAGCCGCATCGCTCACCCTTAGAATAAATCCGAAACCAAAAACGTTTTGCATTGTGGCGCCAAGAAATGGGATGAAATCCAACGCATGACTTTCAGACTACCTGTGTGCAGCATCCAGCGGTCATGTGACTTTCCATTGAGAGAAGCCGATTTTCTCTTTCATTCAAAGTCCTTGTATCGGTTTCATAAAGGTCTATTATCGGAGCAATCGATCTATATTATGTAGCACGTGTCGTCTGCCAAGAGAATGGGCTTTAGAACAGATGATCATTCTCAAATGCAAAGTGGAAGCAGGTTTACAAATAGAATACAGGATGTATCTGATGCAATCTGCTTTCATAAAGGTAGTCGCACTGGCAAAATATTGAAGGTATTCACGTTTTTCTCAGTCCTCTTATCACTGAATGAACTACAAATGAAATGTGGGGAAATTTGTTGGTCTACTATCTTTAAAGAAATTACATGGGTAATTTCATGAGTAACCATTCTTCAAGTCAATCCAGGCATTATTATAATCCGAAATTTCATCCATCTCGGGTATATAGTATGAAAGAAATACTGATTTGAAAATTTGTCAAAATATCTCAATCACTGTGGAATTTCCCACTTTTACATGTTTTAATTCAATTAGATCTGGAAGTATCTGTACCGGAAACTGTCTTCATTAGATATGAGATTGTTTTATCGTTTTTATTAACACCTTGCTCTTATATTTCAGTGATTAATGTGGTATTCTATACTTTAAGGTTTCACGTTGCTTAAAACTGCACGAAATCCACCAGGCTTACTACAGCTAACGGTAAGATCATGAAGATATTATATCTCCATGACTTCTGCCCAGGCTTCACAAAGGGAAAAATTCCGTACCTTTGTGGGATGAAAAGAGTCTGCTTTACTGACTAATTCATTTGTAGTGTGATGGACACCCCGGTGGACACCATACAACAGGGAGTATATAATTCAAGACATTTTCCGGTTTAGTAGTCGTCAGCGTAACACATGCACGCACACGATGGGCGCGCACTCACTTGCCCAAAAACTAAAAAATAACCGTTATCAAAATCGAAGGTAGTATGTATCCCGCCATTTCTTTGCACTTGTAGGAAGAGTGTTTAGGCTCGGGGATTATTATCAATGCATAATTTATTGTTTTTTGTCTTGTCCTGACTTTTACTGTTTGTAAAATTTTGCAAAAATGTGATAACCGTTATCAAAATCGAAGGTAGTATATATCCCGCCATTTCTTTGCACTTGTAGGAAGAGTGTTTAGGCTCGGGGATTATTGTCAATGCATAATTTATATTGTTTTTTTGTCTTGTCCTGACTTTTACTGTTTGTTAAATTTTGCAAAAATGTGATTACCCTAATAATTATAAGATGTAAACTATGTAAATTAAACAGGTAAATATTTCGCTCTGTATTTTTTAAAGTAAAGAAGACACATCAATGCTAAGGTTGACAGTTATAAATTGTTTATGATTAGGCCATGCACGCGTATCATACAAAACAAATAACATACACTGTACATACATGCATACATAAGTGAGGGTGTGAGGGTGTGTGGGTGTGGGTGTGTGTGTGTGAAGGTGTGTGTGTGTACACATACATCATACCATTCACACATCTTCATGACTTTAACATGCAGACATGTGAATAAGCACGATGACAGCATGGCGGAACACGTGGCGCCTCAAGCGCCGGTTTTTACTCCCAGTTGCTGTCCTAGTGGAAAATTCCATTATACTCCAAAACTCTATACGTATTCAAAACCTTATTTCTCATACTGGAAGTATAATGCAAAGGTAAGTTTATGTACTAAAATCAGGGCATACGTGGGGTTTTGTGTGTGTGTGTGCGCGCGTATGTGTGTGTGCGCATGGGGGCAGATATACATTTATAATGGGTTGACTTTGACGTAGTAAATGGATGAAATACACAATAAACATGAAAGGAAGAGATTTTTACCGAAAAAGCTAGACGTCGCCACGGCCGATGAAGCTTTAATACCAAGGGTGTAGACGTATGAAGTCGGGGTACAAGCCGGCGGGTCTGTTATATTCCTTTTTATTGACGGGGAGAAGCACTCGATTGGAAGAATCGCTCAGGAATGGTTGAATCTATTGACGGGAATCCACCGTGTCCAAGGCTACATCTTCCATCTTAAAATACTCCAGAAGAATCCATAGATTATCTAAATAAAGAACGAAAATATTGGCAAAAATGAGGATAAACTTTCAAGGCTGATATATTTTCACATCCATGATGGTGCATGAAGATGATGATGATGATGATGATGATGATGAGATCGACATCTATGTGATGGTTAACGATAGTAAACATGGTTTCACAACAAAGTCAAGACCATTTCCATTCATGAAACTTCCTCTTACAACCCATGTAGATGCTATGCCATCAATGTAGTACCTACCTGTGTAATGATCTATTATTATTATTACAGAGATATAAGAACTTTAAAAGCAAAATAGAAAATACACTGAACTCAAAGTAATGTCCCGTAACGCTGGTCTAATAAGAACATAAAACGCCACGCATTCCACTGTAAGTATACAATGCCAACAATAATCAAAACATTACCGTTTCCCAGCGCTGTATATATGCTCCAGGTGAATGCAACCAAATAATATACCCACTGAACCAATTTTCGTATTTATCCCCCGTCTGTCGACTAATTTCACACTCTTTTATTGGACATTTGCCAGCGTTTGAGACTCTTTTCTTTACGTATTGGTTTTGCATTGTCTTTGGCGCCTTAGTATGCATGCCGCCACCTGTGCCTCGAAACGATGCACGTCAATTTCTTTTTGTTCTGGTTGACGGGGCTTCATTGCATTCATGTCTAGCATGTCTAGTCTCCAACATGGACAGCCACATGATTAGCGGCTTTCCAATCGGAACAATTTACAAAATCAAAGAGTCACATTCTTTGAAAAATGTACTTGGAGAAAAAGATTTGCTGATAAAATGTCTACGGAAGTTCACTTTAGAAACATGACTAGTTTCACTATTGTATGAAATTATAATAAAAATGATGTATTTCTATATTGTATCATTCCTCCTCATTTAGCTTTCAGCAACTGTTCTAGATTTTGCACTACATCAATCACTTCTGAAAGGCGCTATTCAACATTTTCAAAGCATCCTTCTGCGGTTAAATTGTGCCAAAATACATTCTTTAAATAGAAATAAATTTTTTGGAATGTTTAATGCAAATTCATTATCACTGGGTAGGTGAAAAGATAGATTTCATTTTCTTCACCGTTTGCTTGTTGAAAAACTTGCGGTCTCAGAAAAGGAGATGTACTTCTTACCGCTTTGCTAAAAACTAATCGGGACAGGATCTGGTGATTGCCTATACTCCTTGCTTAAAACTAAAAAGAACTGATCAGAAAAAAAATCCCGCTGGAATCTCACCTCTATCATACGTAACAAAAACCAGAAGAGAAAGCGCTTATAAATGACACAATGGAAGTCTTACAAAATGTGCTCTTCAACTTCGCATGTTAGAAAGCTTGGCGATATTGGAAAATCCTGGGAAATCTCGGGCAACGCTCTGAACTAGTTCTTGTAATCAAAGTGACTTTCTCTCATTTAACGCGGTTATATAGAACAAAAAAAAAACAAAAAAAAAAATGCCACCACTCACAAGTCCTCATCAATCATGATCATGGACCGGCTACGTTCCAACTCTCGGTGCGTTGTTGCTATATGCCGCTATATCTCGAGCACATAAAAATATTTACAGTAGATATCTTCCTGAGATAGCAATATCTTCATAGTCACTTAATCTTCAAAGAAACCCGCCAACCTTCAGCTCAAAACTTCTGACGTCTACAATAATGTATTCCTTAATAAACTTCTTCCAAAAGGCCTATAACACACATAAACAGCTTCCGGGGAAAGTTTGTTGTAAAGGACGGTGTACTTTCTGGCGACCATATTCAAATGTCCGTCTCACCTAGCCCAAACAGCTTAACATCCCTCAATAATGGCTAGTATGAACAGTCAAATTTTAGCTTCCATTCAGGAAGTTATAATCCAATTAGGACCGTGAACGCGGTGGATAGAGAAGACGGCCAAAAAGGCCAAATAGCCCGAGAGGATGCCGGGACCGAAATCCGCGCACATGACCATTATACAACTGTCGAAATCATAATCATATTGTTAGCATTTAATTGCATATACCAGTGCATGAACTGCAGTTTTATATAAGGGGATTATAGAGATGGTGATCGCAATATCAGCTTTAAAAAGCGTATTTTATCGCCCTTAATTCTGTACCTGACCGTGGATGTAAGGTTTCCCCAAATTGTAATCTACTTCTGACGTATGTAAAAGTGAAATAAGAACACGGATTGACCTAGAAATATCATTCGATCGAGGGTATCGCACAAGTTCAAGTTTTTCTTTTTGGAATACCGATTTGCTAACCTCTTTCCCCCATGCAAAATCCGGAACAGGGAAATACGGGATATTAAGTATGGCACAATAAGCAAGATAAGTAATTTACATGAAGGTAAATGTATCAAATTATAAGCGATATTGGATCATAACGAATATATAAATAATGTGAATTTAGGTAACGTCGATTTGAAATGAGCTGTTTAGCCCCATACCTTGGATTTTACGATAATGACGCAAGTTGTCCTGATAGCGAATACACGAACGTCACTGTACCTAAATTTGTAGATTCTGTTCGCGATATCGTGATACAGTTTAGAAACGTGATTTCGTGTCAAGAGAGTTATAAAAAAGGACGAGGAACCCTCAAAAGGTAATATTTAGCTTTGAGCCCACCTGGCTGTCTCAGATCCTTGCGACTATCTTTAGACAAATGACGATCAACCACACTGATCAATGTCATCAATTTCCCCTTTTTTTATGAGGACCCCTGACAACATCGGTTCTAAAGACAGATACACGTATTGCGTTAATGAGTGATTTACCCAATCAACATCAAAGGACCTCTTGAGGATATCTCGCTGAGACACCCAAAGGCACACACATCTACACGTCTGCCAATCAAAATGAGACTTCCGTCTTGAATTAGAAGTCCTGCCTGTGGCAACTGATTTGAAATGACAACCCGATACTCAGTCCGGTGGCGGCAGCAGCAAAAATGTGTCTTTCTGGATGGAACTTCGATTTATTTGACATGAAATGAGCTATGACGTTACTCTGCACTAAGGGTATAGCTTTTAATCATTTAAAAATAATGTGACAAGTCTTTTTCCCGAATGTCGAACAGACACTCCAAACTCCTGTCATCGGTTCCAAGCGATACAATATTAATGTTAGAATCAAGGACTTCCTAACGTTCCTCTCCTTTTTAGACATGTTAGATTTTAAAAGAAACAACGTCAAAAGGGAGTTGGGAATATCTCTGTTCCACCTCCCTGAAATAACCAAGCTTCATAACTATCTAATATTAGAATCGAAAAGATATTCTGAGCTTTCTATCTGCTGATGGACATAAAAAGCTTGGCTTCTAAAATTTCATTGTCTTAATACAGAGTCATGAACGTCAAATGACGTAATAGTGATACCACAAAGCAAGGCCAAAAACATATCATTTGAGTGATAAATCCGGACCACGTTCTTCAAAAAGAAACATTCGTGACAAAAAAAAGAACATATATTCTCTTTTCTTCCTCCATTTTCTCAACGAAAACATTCGTAAAAAAAGAAGAAAATATATTCATTCTGTGTCCGCCATGAGGTTTACGTTTACGTCAACAGCAGAGAAACATAAATAAAACGAATGTAATGCTGTTAACTGTTGAAGTCTCAGAACTATGACGTCATGACAAGCAGATCGTGTACTAGTATAATGATTTTGTGTTTTGGATAGTCTGGATAATATGATAGTCGAATAAGTCAGATGGTGTTGAGTACCAATGATTTTGGTAGACTATTTCTTGGTGGCAATTTACCGATTTTTTATTGATTGTTGATTGATAATCCAAGAACCCATAGGAAATAAGCATTCAGGATTTCAAGAGCTATTCTGTTACATTCTACTCCTTTAATTGGTACTATGAATTTCTTCCAAATTTACTGGTAATCATTGCACCGGTCACTCAAATCAAAGCAAAACAAAGCAATTCAGAATAATTTAATCAAAAAATCTAATGCCGGTATGGGTTATCTCCCAGAACAGATATTTCTCCTACCTCATAGCATAATTGAATTGGTGCGCTTCTTCTACGAGTGACTTATGTCTAACGTCCAAATCCACAACCTTGCCTGCCTGTCCGAAAAAGGAGGGCTTGCCAAAATAAAAATGGAAATGGGATGGAAAGAAGAATATTCGCAAATTCAGTCTCACCAAGGGCATGAAGGGATAGAGAGAGGTGGGGAAGGTCGAAGCTGTCAGCAATTTTGGTGATGATCCTCGCCCCCCCCCCCAAAAAAAATATAGTGGTCTAGGGACGCCCCTCTCTGCATCGATGTATGAAAGGCTGAACGAAGAGATATTCTTATCTTCTTTCACAAAGGAAATCAACAGTCAAGACCAATTTCAGTCAAATTTAAGCAAATCATATCAAGCAGAACATTCTGCAAACACTATTTTATGTTCAACAGTTGGGGAAACTTCTAATTTGGACATAATTCGCAAACATACCTTCAAGAGAAATTGAAAGACTAGACAAGCTGTTCAAAAATGACCCTCATAAAAGTTATGAAGTTCCTGCACTGCGTGTTCATGTTATAAAGTTGCAACTTGACTGTAGCTCATGTATATCCAAAATACGATTACGAATCATGAATCATATACGCCCATTAGTCAAATTGATAGTAATCAGTTATTTTGATTACGCATGAATTGGCAGCAGTCACGTGTTTCTTTGGAAACGTCATGCGATCAGTAGTCAATAAGGGATACACATAAGCCTTAGAATATTACACTTTTTAATCCTATCGTTACCCTATGTTTAACCTTCGTCACCTTGCGGCAATTTAATACATCCCTTCGCAAAAACAAAAAAAACAAAAAAAAAAAATCTGTTATACGGCACCCGTGGGCATGGTCTAGAAATGCAGACTCTAGCCACCATCTATGACAGCAAATGTCTTTAAGGAGAATTTAAATTCTTATTAGCAAAAAATAAAACATAGAATCATTCAATAAATAAATAAATAAATAAATAAATAAATAAACTTTCATCAGAAACATAAAGAATAATTGTGTTCAATAGAAGCACTGCTGACAGACAAAATTTGATAAATTAATATCTTGTGGTCATTATAAATCCAAAAAGAGAAAGTATTTTTGTGTCACCACTGGAATTATTACAATTATCTTATTTACCAAATCGAGAATTTACAGAGCATGGGAAAAAGAGAAACAAGGGAAAAAATACGAGTGATTTCGTAGATTATCCACTCACCATGCTCACAAAAGTTTCATAGCAATTTAACTATTCTTTAACGAGAGTGGAAACACAGTCTCACCTTCATTGAAAGATGTTAAGACCTTTAACCCTACGTTTACCATGTTTACCGCAGAAGTTGAGAGTACAAAGAAAGGGGGAAAGTACAGTCTACTTAAGTTCCACTCGCCACGACACACACATTGAGAAACCATGAAATGGAGGCATAAAGCATTATTTTCATATCGGCGTATTTGTTCTTACTTTGCAAACACTTGAAAATGTTCGTAAAAACTGCAGTTGTATATGATTTGAATACTATCTGCCCTCACTTGTGCTGAACAGGTGCATACATGCAGCACCCTCTTTTGACTAACGGTAACGCTTTTGCAAAAATAAATCTTCTCAAAGTGTTTATCATATCAATTAACATACTAGTCCATAATTTCTTTTACCATACCTTATTACTGTTAAGCGCAGGTCGTCACATTCACAGGTGTACGAGGCGAAGAAGGGAAGAGTCAAGAGGCGGCAGTCCCTTGAGAAATTTTAAGTCTTCCTACTGATATGCGTGCAACGAGATATTCTTTATATAATTTTTCATTTCCTTCAACGACAAGCTTCTATCAAATCACTATTTATGAAATATCAAACCACTATTTATGAAAACATGATGCATAGCAAGTGGATTTTTACACCTAAAAATAAAAAGAAATTGTTTATTTCCTCAATGTAAAGCAACCGGAAAGCTACTCAGTAATGTTAGGACATAAGAGACTGAATGCAGTCTTACCCGATGAAATCATGCTACTAAGTTTATTATCACATCGATAGGGTTAATGCAATTATAGATCAATGTTTCGTGGTAAGCTGTTTTCTTCCGGACGCGGACGATATAAAATTATCCTATGATAAACTAGCCCACAAACTTTCCTGTTTTTCTTTCTTTTCTAAATTTAAACCATTCATTTCATGTATAAAGACAAAATAATGACTCTCAAAGGAAAAGCAAGTTAAAATTGTCTCGTCCGTGGCAACAGTTGCGTAGCCAAAGTAAGGGGTAAATACCCCCACCTTCTTCCCATCGGAGCACCCCCCCCCCCCCAAAAAAAAGGAGGGGGGAATGTGAGAGAGACAGATCAGGGGAGAGGGATAGATAGGTAGATAGGTAGATAGATAGATTGCAGATTCTGCTCGCGATGGATTGATAGACAGACAAAGAGAGAGAGAGAGATAGAGACAGACAGACAGACAGACAGACAGGAGGGGGAGGGGATATTTAATCTTGTTCCTTTGCTTAGTCGTTTGTTTCCTCACGTTTCATTAACCTGTTTCCCTTGTAAAGACCTATTCACCCCTCCCCATGACACCTGTGCCCCTTCAACGACTTGACCCACGGCACGCTACGCCAATGTGTGACGTCAGTGAAAGAAAAGTTTATTTCCAAAAGGCGCTAAATGAGCTTTGAGTAATTTCGAGTAAATCAAGGATTTTTATTTAATCCGTTTTCTTTTTTCGAAAGATTTTTTTTTCTCCACAGTTGGAAGTACTAGCATTAGACAGCTAAGAAATTTAAAAAAAATGGGAAAAACTCTTGCATGAGTAGTTTTTTTTATAGAATTGTTTGTATTTTATATATAATTTCTAATGGTGCGAAAAAATTCTAAAGGCGCTAAATCCATAAAAATGAAAAAAAAAATTATTCTAGAAAAAGTACTACTCATGTAGGATTTCTTTCATTCTCTTTTGTTACATGAGTAATGTTGGCACTTGCAACTGTCAAAAGTCTTGATATTTCGAAGAAGGGAAACGGTTTAAATAAAAATCCTTAATTTTCGCAAAGAGGATTTAGCGCCTTTTGGAAATGAGCACATTTTTTACCCATTTTTTTTTGTCTTCTTATTTTCTAATTTTCTGATTTTTAAAAAATATTCAAATGAGCCATCTACCATGGTTTCAAAGAAATATGGATGTAGCGCCTTTTGGAAATACCTCTTCAAATAAAGAACTATAGCCCTCTGATTGAAACCTTGATTTTTTTTCTTTTGTCATTGTTTTCGTACACTCCACAGAATACGAATTAAACATGGAGTAGTATACTTATAAAACAATCGTGTGTCGTTGCAATACACAGTCTGTAAATATGATTACAGCCACAATCAAAGGGTAGAAAAAAAAGCTGATATCATAGCGCAAAGGAAGTGGTTATTCGGACTTGGTTTTGAGGGATCCATAGATGTATGAATATTGTTCGGGGAGTGGAAGATCAAAAGGAACCTATCATATTTCCACCGATTCGCATATTTCCGCTTGCCTTATAATGTCAAAGTCGTATAACTGAATGTTTGAAATTCTAATCTGACATTCTAGCAGCCACGTGGGATAGAATTTTCCAGTTGAGCAACAACAGCATTCGTCATAACCAGTTGAATAATATGAGAAGAATCATATGGAATAATGGAAGGGAATTGCAAAGAGTGAAGTCGGGGGGGGGGGGGGGGGGGTGGTAAGCCTTAATGCATCATCTTTCTTCTTTTTTTTTTTTCTCGCTTTAACGCGTATCAGGCAGGGACTCCCCTCCTCTCCCCCACACAAAAAAGATGAAGACAGAACAACTCTCATCATATGATATCATCGTCATCATCATCATTCGATCATGTTTTGTTTCATTTTTCATTTTTTGTTTGATAACGATCGTATGTCAATTTTGTTTTGATATAATGTCGCTTTGCTTTGTTATATTCTGTTCTCACTACTCAACATGCTTCTGTTAAGTTTTGTTCTGTTGTTTCGTTTCAGTGTTCCTTCAGTGTTAGGATTTTATATTTTAAAAATATGAATTTGAATTCATCCTCCCTTCCAAACTCTGTTCCCTGTCTATACTACAAAAAATATGTACCTCACCGAATCATGCTAATTGGGAGACAAAAGGGGACGAAAAGACAAACCTTTTCCAAGTCGGACATTTTTTTTTTCTTTCCAAATCCTGATTCAAACATTTATTTCACACCTTGATGTCTAAAAAATTGAGTGATCGAATCAGAGGCGGCCCCAGAACATGTACATTTTCAACGGGGCATTGATCAGCGGTCTACAAAAATATCGGTCGAGCTCTCCTAACAAAAAGTTTATTGCAGGTTAAAGCATTATTATGTGTCTCCACATTCTCGTATAAGTCCCACGAAAAGGTTATCTTTATGTGTGTGTGAGTGGGGGGGGGGGGGGGGGGGGGGAGTGGGCATGTTAATTAACTTCCTTATCAAATTCCATTTGTTAATTTGAGATATTTATTATCCAATATGTATATTGTTATGTATTTCTTTTGTATGATTTCATTTGTATTTTGTTATGAGAAATGAGAAAATACACTAAACTAATTGGGGGCAATTCCCCATCCCTTCATAACGCCTCCCATTGGTCTTATTTTTAACACACTTAGTTTCTCGCCGTGCATACAGTCAGAAATGGAAAGCAATTTTAATCACAGTAACAGACTGTGAAAAAATATAAAAAAAATATTTAAAGAAATAAATAAATAAAAGGGAAAGAAAAAAATCCCGCAAAACAATGATTCCTGGAAAATCCCTAGAAATTGTCAATCTATCACGCTAAAGCCTCGATAATACACAGGTATTGATTTCCTTCTTTTTTAACGCTTGTCTTCGTGAGGGAGCATAAAGAGATCATGAAAATACAATAAAGATGTGTCTTGTGACTATAGTGGTGTCCCTTATTGGTAACATCAGCAGTATGCATGACCTTTCACGAATGAGATTAGACGGGATTAAAGAAATGGGGGATAATCACCGTCGGATTGGGGATAAAGCTTATCCATATAGATTGTTGCTAGCCAATGTCACACGTGTGATGACCATATTATAACCCAATCACACTGAGAGATACCGATCGATACCAGACGGAAAATATTCCATTCGGTAATCATGGTAATGTAAATTGTCTTGTTCGATGCGGTGTCTACTTGGTATGGTTGTGCTTGATGTGAATGGGGTACGGGGGGGGGGGGGGGTTGTTTCACAAAGCTGTGCGTAAAGTTACGCATGACTTTAAGAATGTCCTTAACTATTAACAGCCAAATGGAATGCCTAAAGCTTTCCTTCTCGTTTTAACAAAGCGGGACTGTATTTCCCATGATCTCATTGACTTGTTGGCCAAAAACTATACTTCAAATAAAAAAATGTTTTGGTAATAATATCGATACTAATGTTAATATACATAGATATTTTAAATTTAGCTTATGCGATTAAACATGATTAAGAGTCCCATTTGGCTTTCCAAAGTCAATTCCAAGTCATTCTTAAAGTCATGCTTAACTTTGTGCCCAACTTTACGAAACATCTTCTACTTGTACTTCTACGCTGCTTCTCATCAAATCCTGTTCAGCAACTGGATGAGGGTTTGTGGTGTGGTGCTTCCAACAGTGGATGCAAATTGTGCTGAGTGCTTTTCAAATTCATATATACATGCAGGTGCTGATTGTGCAAGTGAAAAAGTCTCTGCCGTTGACTACATGTAGTTGGCTTCTAGGGCTCTCTTGAACTGCTCAACAGTGTGCAGTTCAATGATGCGTTGAGAGAGCCAGTCCCAATCTCTGATCTCTGAAGAAACTGTGTTTGTAGGGATCCAAGGTAGAGCCAAGTCTCATGAAGCGTTGGTGTTGGCTGCTTCGTGTAATTCTGTGTCTTTGTTTGAGGTAGTCCGGAATGGGTATTGCAATCTGGTTGTTAATTGCCTTGTAGAAGGTGGTCAGACGGGCTTGTTTCCTTCTTTCTTCCAGCAAAGGGAGACAGAGACCTTCTCTCAAAGCCGTGACACTAGCCTCTCTTTGGTAGTTCCCCCACATACAAAGCGAACAGCTCTTCTTTGGACTTTCTCCAGGAGGTCTATTTGGTTCTGCTTGAATGGGTCCCATACCGTTGACGCGTACTCCAGTTGTGAACGTACAAGTGTCATGTAGGCTAGTTTCTTGATGGAGCTGCTGTAGAAAGTAGGTCATTCGCATGTAACTATGGTAACTCGGCGAGTATGAAATTGAACAGCCAGAGCAATGATAGATGGATGAATGAATGAAGGCGAAGGAATCATACGATTCTTACCTGGTAATCATGGCAACGCCAAAATTCGCCCAACATAGCAACAAGTATAATGCATCGAGCATTCAGGCAATTGAAATACATCTTCACAGGCAATGGTAGCGACAGTTTGTCCATATATGTCACTTGGCAAAGTGAGTCCACACATTTGAATACATTTGTCAGCTTGTCTGTCATGCTAAATTACACCTTTCAAATATGCATGATAACATTCATTTGACACCACACACAAAGAAACTTTCTTTTGCAGCCCCATATATTGTCATCGACGTGTGCAAAGTGACACTATTGCTTCGCCACTCACAGCTATACGAACATAAACGAGAACGGGAATAATACAAGTTTCGGTACCCTCTTTGTGTAAAAACACAATCGGACAATCGGAGAAAGGTGGCAATGAAAAATGCAAACACTAAAGGTGAAGTACAGATCAACCTTTCCGTTTGCTAATGCTATCCAGTATAAATAGTCCTCTGTTTATTCATGTTGGGTTCCCACATATCCAGAAGAAAATAAGAAGTTTTCGCGGAGCTGACGACGAGCACAAAACTAGGTGATCGTCTGCGCTGCAATAACTGTCATGACTGTTGGACTGTAAAACTGCACCTTATCAAATGCAATAACCACCTGATAACAGATGCGAAAATTTTTGGTTGTTCCTCAATCTGATTTCTGCAATGACATTCTTACTAAAAATCATTTATAATATTGATTATGCTCATTATATTCATGTACGTGTATGATGATGTTTGCTTCGTGCTAATGTTCTGGGGATTCGCTTGGATTGAGTTAAGTGTATTCCAACTCTGAAGACAGAACTACACATAAAAACATCTTATTACCTTTATAATTCACATTCACTATTCGGCTAGGCCAGAAAAAAAATTGTCGGAAACCCTTTGATCTTTCGCCCCAATAATTCAGATTCAAAATCTATTTGATCTCATGAGAAGGAGGGTACACAAAGAATAGATTTTTTTTTTCTGCATTTACAGGAAGCAAAGGCTCGTATTGCAAATTTGCTCCATAACATCGAAACAAATTACTTGCAGTCGTACGAATATAAATCTAAGCATTTCTAGGCCATAACTATAAGTGATTTGCTTTTGATACAAAACACAAGTTCTTAATTCAGTCAACTGTACAGTTTCAATTGCCCATTTCTCAGGTAAGGAGTTCTTACTAAAGAAAAAAAAAACCCAACAAACAAATAAAAATACATGGGTTCAGAAACACAGAGCCATCATGGCCATGTTCGCGTTGATATAAAAATAGTTTTTATTGGACATTTGCTGTTTTCTGATGTAGAAATTCTTCCTTTCATATTGATAAATGCATCTTACCCCTTAACATGGTTAAATTAAGTTCCCTATATCATCCATCATAAACTTACTTTCAGTCATCATTAATTACAAAAGTGTACGTATCAAGTAGTAATATTGTCATGTTAAATGACTGCGTGAACGGTGTTCCATACTATGTGCCATAAATAGCCATTTAAAAATACGCGGTTATCTTTACAGGGGCGGCGCTACAGGGGGGGGGGGGGCAGGAGGCGACCGCCCCTATAATTTTTCAAGGGATCAAAAAAAAAAATAGGAGAAAAAGAAGAAAAAGAGGAGGAGGAAGGAAGATGAGTATATGGGAAAAGAGAAGGCTTGGTCATGCAACCATATTATACCCCTATTTTTTTTTCAATTAAACCGTAAATAAATTTACCTATGGGTTATCTTGCCCCCTATCAAAATACCCTGGCGCCGCCCCTGTATTTTTTTTATCGTACCAAGAAACCATATTTCTTTGTAATATGACTGCTGAAAATCTTTTATCACTCAAATGCAAACAGAGACATTAGACTTGGGATAAGTTCAGTGTCATAATCTAGACATCAATGTTTCTCCAGTCTAGTTCAAAATGTATGCATTAACGATTATGAATCAACTTGACTTTGTATCAGTAAATACAAGTTGATTGTCTTTCAAACTAGCACTTAAAGAAACAGATCTTTGGCAAAGGGTTCAACTCAAAGATAACAAGTTCTTTGTGTGATTCAGATGTGCATTTCATACACAACATACATAAGATATAAGGAAGCGGCAAAGTTTGCTTTTGCACTCCCGCACCTATTGCCTCAAGAACAATGGTCAAATCCAATGGTTTTTGTTATGTTAAAATCTTATACGTATGAACAAAATAGTTTGAACTTGCCGACAATATGCTTTCCGGGCATCATAAATTTCATTTGCCCTTTACTTTTCTCAATATTTTTAAAGAGTATAACGAATTTGTCTTTCAACCATCCTAGCTTGTAAATGTACTTTCAAATATTATAATAGAATTGCCTCAAGAGAGAAAGAAATCGATCAGTCAATCAATCCATCAACCTGTTCAAATCAGTTATCACAAGGGCCGCAACGGCTCCTATAATCTCGCAACATATTACACGGCATTCAAGCTTTAGGATATGTTAATTAATACATTCCTGGTGGTAACTAAATCTTTCCAACAACCAACAATCAGTCAATGGTTAATCAACTTGAAGGTTTCTGTTAATTTTCTTTTTTCTAAATAATTAAGAGCGGATATTGTGGCAGCATGGACCAGGGGCCCGTTGAAATCAACCTACAAGTACCCTAGTTAGTTTGTAAAGTGCAATACCAATGACATACATGTCATTTTAGAATTAAATTTACATTCGGTTTTTATCCGAGAACAAATGAAAATACTATACGAAAAAAATCGATTACCTTTACTATGCAGACCTACTTTTGAAAGTGCACTTTTTGTTTAAAGTTTGAAGTATTTTTCAAGTATTTGGTATGTACACATGACTTGAGAATTGTGACGTACTCACTATGAACATGGCGGACAAAGAAAGCGGACAAAATAAACAACCTCTCATTCTACCCTTCACAATGGTTCTGGTAGTCAAAAGAACATCCCTTCACAGCTATTATGTTTAATCATGTAGTTCCAGGTGAATATGCATGCGACACCTGTTCCACATATTTTAGACAATAGAAGTGAAGGGATGTTCTTTTGACTACCAGAACCATTGTGAAGGGTAGAATGAGAGGTTGTTTATTTTGTCCGCTTTCTTTGTCCGTCGTGTTCATAGTGACTGTATACTGATGATATGCATTGCCTCCTGCATCTGGTGTCTGCGCCGTCAACTATATAACAGTATGGATAGCTTCAAGGGAGATCAGAAGAAGACGGTGGTTTGTGTCAATCTCTTTCCCACTCTACTATGGACATCAGATAAAATCTTTATCAGCGGGAAAATGTCACCAAAAATGCCCCTAAGCCAACCCTGGCAGCGCCACTGAAGTGCCCTGCCAACAGAGAGGGAAAAGCCTTTTTCACAGGGGCGGATCCGAGATTTTGTAAGTGAGGGGACACATATCTCAGAAAAATTTCTGACAAGTAAGCGAAAATCAAACGAACAAACAACTTCATCAGGTCTTAAATGGAAGGGTAGTATGCATGGGGGGGGGGGGGGGCCAATGCGTAGTGCGTACTTTGGTTTCAAGGGGGGGCATGCACAAGCAAGAAGTGCCCCCTATCCACCATTGCTTCTTAAGATCTATTTCCGTAGCTGTCACTTCATCCAGCACGCTGCCATTGGGATAGCCCTCTGACAACCCAGAAAGACGTTAACTAACAGCTTTCTACACAGAATTAATGACCTTATGGCTCTCAATGGAGCAAACGAAAGTTGTGTTTCTGGATTGCGTCCATGTTGTCTGCGATAAAAAAAATGCAGCACGAAAATATCTTTATTTCATTTCATGATTCAGCTGGATGAGGGACAGGTTCTATTGTTGTCACTCTTCCGTTTTTAATTTAGGAACTCCCTTTTATAACTGTAGAAAACAGGTCACCCCTGATAAAAGACTGAAAATGGAAAGTAAAGGATACTGCGGGGGGGGGGGGAGAAGAAGAAAAGAAAAAACTGAGTGAGGTTGAAAGACACTTCGCAACTTCTTTTTATCCGATGCACTTCCAATCAAAGTGAATCCAGTGTGATGCTTTATCCTCTCTTTCCCAGATGGATGGATTTCGCATTTAAGGCGAGAAAATGGTTCATAGCAAAGTATAAATGCTACTGCGCTTTGCTTTTGCACACCTGACACGCTTTCTGGCCAGTTGTGCTTTAAACAGCCTACTGAAAGCATTGAAACTTAAAATAATGTTGTAATATCAAGCAGCACTTACCGTATACATGAGCTGTTCCTAAAATTGACGCGTTTTCGGGGAGGCCTGCTTGTTCTATAACTGGGTTTACAATAACAATCGTGTATTTATATATTTTCATTTCCTCGCAAAGAAGTGAATACCTCTTTCGGCATGAATGGTTTTCAAAAGGGTCCACTGTTATCAGTATACATTTATTTTTAAAAAAAATGACGTGCAATATCAGTGGGTTTGAACTTTTCCCTTACTCTACGAGTCTACATAAAATATTTCAACATCACGAAACTACAAATTTAAAACAAAATGATATAAAGAAACACAAACAATCGCTAAAATAGAAACATAATGGGACAATACGTCATTTAAGGAAATAAGGTTGAACTAGTTTCTAAAAAAATCTCATAAACTATCTATGAATTGCTATACAAATCTCCCGGATATACATTAATTTCAATTAAATGAAACTGTTTGGCTATTGAGTATGAAAAGCTGAAAGTTAAAATAGTATGAGTACATTTTGACCACTTTTAAGGAGGTGGACAGGCAAGAAAGATTAGGTATAGGAAACCAGGATCACTCCTCACGTTCAATTGGTTTAACCAAAATATTTTTGTTGCTGTTGTTCTTTATCAGACACTAATCACATTCATCACAAAACGGAACTGCATTTACAATATTTTAAACATGAAAATTTAAAGCTTGCACGGAAAAAAGGGTGTTAAAAAAAACCAAACTGCTGGACCTTTTCATTATTTCGGAATCGGACGTGTGCAATAATATTACGTTAGCTTATAAACGTATTTTCAAAAGAATTTTATTAAAGAAATTTAATTCATTCAAATGTGTTTTTATTCAGTTATAATGAGCTCTGAGCTAAAAGATAATAATAATAATAATAACAACAACAATGATAATTATAATAGTAATAACACATTTATACGGCTCCTAATATTGTGTTTCTAGACGCAAAAAGATGTTATTACATTCGTATAGTTTGTTTCTTTTTTAATATTCACATCAGCACCCCTCTGAACACGGTTATTCTCGATTCTTCGATCTTTCATCCATTTGATCATATAAAATTAGGTGTACAATCCTCTGGTACAAGTTCAACCTAACTGGAGCATATATGCATATTGTAGACTCGTCATATCAAATGACATTTCCATATGGACCGATTTGGTAACAATTAATTACGAATCTGTATAAAAGCAGACATTTCCAATCAATTTTTCAATCAATCCTCAGACATAGAAGCATTAGTGTTCTTGGCAAATTGCCAGATTTTTATTTTCGCCCACAATTCACTACTGTGCTCCATGCAGTTGGTGTTTTCGTTCAGTAATCGCAGTAATTCGCAACTTTACTTATCACCATGATCACCCTGCTTGTGTATTGATTCACGATCCACGATTGGGGAGCATTATCATTTTTGTGCCAGAAAACCGTATGTATGAAATTAAACGGGCTTTGCTATTCATCTCTCGTTTATCCATGGTTTTTATTGTCTTTTCGATGTAATTTCCCTTTATTCTTTCTCTTATCGTTGTTATGGATGGGAATAGGAAATAATTCATGCACGGGCGATTGCTGATGACTTGTTAAGTATTTCCACGCAGGCATGCTAAATCGACAATACAATACAAAAGCTATACCACAATATATAGGATCTCTATGTATACCACACATTCATACGACCATTTATGTGTCCATTGGTGTAAATCCGGGGGGGGGGGGGATGGTGGGATATATCCCCTCCACTTTTTCGAGGGGGGGGGGGGGGATGGCGTGTACAATATCCCCCCTCATCTGAGGGAAAAATGATATTGCAATTAATCAGTTGGTGAAATATTTCATTAAAATGTCATAAACGACGGTCATATGGTGGAATTTTCATTTGAAATGCTCTTAAAAACCAAAAAAGTGGTTATTTTTCGCTCGCTCGCAAAATATAAGAGTTATATGGACGTGGGGGTCTGCTCGGTGAGTAAGGTGTGTGTGTGTATACTTAAGTGTGAGTTCACGCAAGAAATTTCGGCAAAAAAGTCGATCATCCCCCCCCCCCCTCCTTCCTCAAAACGGATTTACGCCGGTGTATGTGTCAAACAGTATACAACGCAATCTAAAATATGGTGGTTTGCATCTAAAGGGTTCAATAGGTACTTTCATAATTATTATTTTTTAAATGTCTCTCGTAGAGCCAAATTCGATAAGTTTTGTTGTCCGCACGATTTGAAATTGCACTCGTTTCTGCATGAGCACATTGTATTGCCAGCAAAAATAGGATATACTATTTCTACATTTTTGATGCAGGAGGAAATACAGAGAACGAGAGAGCTGAAAGAGATAGCAGGTAGGAAGAGAGAGAGAGAGAGAGAGAGAGAGAGAGAGAGAGAGAGGAGAGAGAGAGACGATGAGAAAAGGAGAGAGAGAGAAAGAGAGTGGGAGATGAGAAGAGAGATCGAGAGGGGGGGAGATGTAAGAGGGAGCAAATAAAGAAGGAGAAATGAAATTATAGATAGTAGGGAGAGATAGAGAGAGAAGGAGAAAGGAGATGAGAAAGGAGAGAGAGAGAGAGAGAGAAAGAGAGAGAGAGAGGGGGATGTAAGAGGGAGCAAAGAAAGAAGGAGAAATGTAATTATAGATTATAGTAGGGAGAGATAGAGAGAGAAAGAGAAAGGAGATGCGAAGAAGAGAGAGAGAGAGAGAGAGAGAGAGAGAGGAGATAAGTATTAAGAGAGGGGGAGAGAAAACGACATGTAGATCGTACAGAGGGAGAGAGGGATAGAATGAGAGAAGGGAAGGGAAGGGAAAGGATGGTGGGCTGGTATGTGATTACAAATACTTCCGATGATTATAGGCTGAAGAGCTGCATAATTTCCGACAAAATTTGACATTTGTGGACTTAAAAATATCTGTACGGCTACACTGTCATGACTGTCATACAGCTTTCAACCAGGAAGCTCGAAGGAAATCTCTCATTATACTTCTATGCATGCCTCAGAAAAGGGCAATTTCAGAAGCTCAAAATAATCTTCAAATAACACTGAACAACAAAAAGAACACATCACATACACGTGGTGACGTGCGCCTATCATTCATGACCCCCCCCCTCCCCCCCAAAAGAAGCAAAAACAAAAACAAAAATGAATAAATAAACGAAATAAAATAAAGAAAAAACATAAAGTATGATTATTGATCGAAGTCAAAGCTCAAAAACTCGTTCATTTTTTCATTTGAATTGATATTGTATTCAATAAAAGCAAAGAAGGAAAGAGAACTACAGAACTGAGCGATAAACCTGTACCTGACAAGTGAATGCATTTTCCTTGAAAAAAGAAGGGTTGAGATTGAAGGGGACACTTGAAAATCCTTAGAAATAAGCTCCTATACCATAGAAACTTCTTTAGAATTTGATTTATAAACAGAAAAGGGGTCAAACTTGTAAGTTTCCTCTGCGCCCTCGTACCTTTTTTTAGAGCGTGGAATGAAGGTGTATGTGTCTGCATGTTGGGGGAGGGGGGGGGGGGGGTGGTCGCCTGATCTCCAATATGAGCTCTTCATTATTTTGAAGAGACTCCATTAACATCTTGTCATAAAAAGTACATCGTGACCTAACGATTTTCATCAGTTCTCTACCGACCGATGATGATTCATCAAGTCCAACACACAGTCATGATCAAGGACGGTATCGGAATTCCGTACGATCACTACTAACGCACCACACACCCTGCTACACGTCATAGTAATGTTGAAGCTCCTAGCTATAGGCCTGTCATCATGGGTAATGCCTATCAACCACTTTATCAATCCATACGACAAATCAGGCGTGAAAATACGCTGCCATGGTAGCAGACGCATGGCGTCTCTTAATAATACATGAAATGAAGTGAAATGCGATTGAAATATATCCCAACACCACGAGACTCATTATCAATTCAGACCATAATGCTGTGTAAAGTCATTACTGAATGGATAAAAAAACTCATCGTGATGTGATACTGTTCATGGGCGTCAATCGGGGGGGGGGGGGGCAGGGGACATGTCCCTCCCAAAATTTTTAAGGGCGGGGACACAATGGAGTATGTATTTAAGCTGAGGATTTTTTTTTTTTTTTTTTTTTTTTTTTTGGGGGGGGGGTGCTTTTCAGCAAATCTTTGGGGGTATGTCCACCCAAACTTTAAACTGAAGGCCTTTTTTTTGCTTGCCGGCGAATTTGTGGACAGTGACCCCCCAAAATATAAAATGGATTGACGCCCTTGATACTGTTTTCCGGAGCTGACGAGTGAAAACGATACCCACCATCGAGTCATCGTCGAGGACGATGCCTTTCTGAGGTAGATAGCATCCCTGGGAGATTGTTGCCTCGAGAAAAAATGTATATGGAAGCGGTAACATGATATCTTTCTTGTCTTAAAAGTAGTCTTCAGCTCTGCTAGATGTAATGACAATTCGTCATAAAGAGACTCTCTAAAATCCTTTCTATGTATCGTTTATCATAAGGTTTACTTGAACCAGGAGAATTTGCAAACGGTATAATGAAGTGACTCATATATTTAAAGGCAAGACTGATATAAATACAAAAAAATATAGGAAGTGAACTAGCCTTGAAGGGGGGGGGGGGAATTTTCATTGCTCAATTACTGGGATCTCGCCCCAAACTTAATTATTCAAGCTTTCAAACAGGAAACATATGCAGTGGATGATTGGATATCTGTGACATTAGTCCAATTTTTCAGCTAATACTTTTCTTTATTATTTGTTAATAACTAAGGTAATGTAAACAATATTGTTGAAACATATCCGTCTCTTGTCATTGTTACGCTAAATGATTTGCAAACAAACCAATAATGTTCGACAAAGGTAGTTATTTCATCCCATACACAATGCAAATGAGAACAGTTTAACGCAAATATTTGCTCTTGAACAAGGTGATGACAATTCAAATCGGTTGTTTCCACAAAAAATCACCAGCAATCTAAAATTAGTGACTGACTACTGCAATAGTAATGGCATCACAACATTGACGTCTATACATGCACCAACGGCATCAGTACTGACTCTTTACATTCACAATGTGGCTTTGACATGCTTGTTTGCTGTCCGTTCCAGTAAGTCTAAACGTGTAATTCGTTGAAAATATCAATCGTTACAACGACAACGATGTCTTATAATACTGACCATGAAGTTCAATATAGACAAATCAGATTTACTGACTGAAAAATGCATCTTGGCGCCAAGTCCATTTGGTATTGTCAAATAGTTTAAAATCATTACTCTTAAAGAGTATCAGACATATCCTCCCATAACCTCTGCAGGATTTTTATGGTCTTATTATTCCAAATAAAAACAGAGTTATTATTCATAATTTCCTCTATAACATTATTCTGTTAACACGGCGACGGATCCATGATATGGAATGGTCTAAAAGGTTTCTAACAAGCATTTCAAAAAAGTGACTGGCTTTCTTTTCAGCCCAACATTATTTTCCAGCGAAAAAATTCTCTGTCAAGTAAAAAGATCACAACCTAAGGTACCTTTGTGGCCTATGCTTGCGACCGAATGTAGAGGGGCACAAAATGGGGGGGGGGGGGGGCACAGGTCTGAATAGTTTCTCACAAGCTTTTCCAAAAGATCGCCAGTGTTGGGTGTTTTTTTTTTTTTTGGGGGGGGGGGGTAGGCCAAACGATTCCCCGACAAGAAAAGAGAATTCTGTTCTTAGAAGAAGAAAAATAAGTGTGGCCTTGGTCTATACGCTTGCAATCGGAAGTAGTGGGGCACATAATATTGGGGGGGGGGGGTGTATTCTTCTTATACTCGATGTGTACATAAGATATCCCAGCAGGTTGTGTTTATCCCCCAGATCCGCCACATTGCAATTCATAAGTAGTTCTACAATAACTAGCCATGATAACCTTCAATCTATTCACACTTCCAATTTCAATATGCGTCAATCAAAATGTAAGTATTAATTCATCTCAAGTACATTTCCTTTAATTCTCAAGATTTTGGACGTTTTCACATTCTCTTTAATGGTGCGGCGTTATTAAAATGCTACCTCATTCCATGGTCACATTTATTGCAGAAAGATGCATTTCTAATAGCGGTTAACGTGGTCGGTCGAATTGGCGTGATTGATGGGTCAACGTTTGGGGAATAATTGCAGAGCATTGAAGATTTCCTCGAAGTTTCTTAGAGACCAGAACCTGGAAAGGCAATGCCTTGGGTGACGATTCCACAGAAGATTGTGGTGAGCATGAGGGTATGAAAGGAAAATATGAAAATTTGTTGGACTTCTGTTGACAGAGTGATGGGTGACTTAATTATTGTAGAGTTATTGTAGAACTAGGAGCCCTGTGCAGGGGGAGAACAAGGAATATGAAAAGGTGGGTTGGAGGAGGGGGGGGGGGGGGGGGGGGGGAGCAGGGAGAGACGTGGGCCGGGCAACAAAAATCTTTACTAGCAAAAACAGAACGCCCTTCAGAAATTCTACACCTACGTTTCTCATAACATGATAATCGACGATCTATATCCTTCTCTAGCAACCACAACATTTTCTGATACCCCTGGTTTAGGAAGATGCTCGATTTTCACTAATGTCAATCTGCCTCCCCATTCCCGAAGAAATCTTTACTTAAAAATTCACAGAGGGCAGTCTGGAAGGAGAGTAAAAAATCTAATCTATTTCTGCTTCATCCTTAGAAGGAAAAAGAAGCATTTACCTGTAATGGCAGTATTTTGTGTTCATTAAAGGTAAAATGTAACACAATGAGGCGAACAATGTTACCATTTTGTTCCCGTTATATTCGCAGTGTTTGTGGTGCACCTCTATACTTCGACAATTCCATGCAATAATCTATTTAAAGTGAAGTCAAATCAATTGTATGTCAGCAAGGTCTGCATTTGTTTATAAGGTCTAGGGGCGAATCCTGGATTTCGTTTCAATGGGGAGGAGATTGAGGACGAAAAAAACAAACGTGACGAAGAGAAAGAAAAAAAAGCGAGAGAAAGAAGGGTGTCAAATGTTTAGGTGACTTTCGGTCGAAAGTTTAAAAGGAGGAGCACAAAATAGAGGTATGCCCCCCCCCCGACTGAATACACCAGGGACCAGCTAAAAGGTAAAGACTGTCGTGTTCTAAACCACGGGTGTTTAAGTTACCATGAAGTCAAATCAACCGGTAGGGTGTAAGACTTGACACTGTTCTGACAGCTATAACAAAATGGCATCTTTACACCCTGCAAAAGAAATTGACAGCTAAGGCCCAACTTATTTGCTTGTTCTATACGATCAGCGAGTAGAGCCCGTGGGCCCTGGTATCGGATTACCGTGAAACTGCCCTTCACTGCCCCCCCCCCCCCCCATCACACACATACGATGTAAGACTTTACTTCTACGGCTTAATATCTAACTTGGGCCTAGAGGATTTCAACGAAATATATGGATTTAATCATGGAAGTCACGATATTTGATTGTTCTGATAAAACATTGACACATTGTCAACTGAACGGGAAGGGTACAGGGGCCTACTACAGAACATGCAGAACACACAGCGAACTTAACTATAAATAGCTCAATGGCTTACTTTTCTGCGAGGTGAAAAATCTAAGCAGGTAATGAAAAGTACCAAAGGAAAAGGTGGATAGAGTCCACAAGACCCCTTTAAACCGAAACACCAAGGAATGACGTCACTAAGGGCAAGAGATGGAGATCAAGCCCCTTAAATTGCAAATTAAAACTTCCTCGTGAACGCTAACCAGCAAGAGGCATACGGACAAAATTTCCTTCGGGCCTGAACAGAAATTGAAACCAAAATATGAAATTGTTAATGTGTTGCTTACCTTTCAGCGTATTCAGGATGAAATATGCATGACGTAAGTGTGGTGTTTACAAACAATCAAACAAACAAACAAAGGTTAATCGTTATCCATCGATTAGCAACCACTTAGCGAGTAATTATGGGATTATCCAATGTAAATGAGCCCGTCTGAGGTTTAATCCAAAACGGTGGCAGCACGCGTGTACATGGTAGTCTGTTCAGATCCTCTACTGGGCTTTAATTAAAATAAAGTGCACGATCACACGCATGCATGCAGCTCTGGCGTGCGACACCAGTGCCTTCGTATACTGTCTGGATGAGTCGAGTGCGAACTAGCGCGCGGCGAGCTCAAATTTCTGTTCCCCAGTTTCGCGCCCATACAAGTTGCCAAGTGTCGTCTGCGAGCTGTGAAGCACACGGGGTCTCTGTCGATATTGTCCTATAAACTTTTAGCTCGCTTCGCTGAGTCCTCCTTTATTTCCATACGTTCAGGTGTAAAATGATCCTCCAAAACAGTCCTGCATATTCAATTCACAATCACAAAAAGAGAAAAACTGGTTCCATTTTGACGCGAGAGAAAGGGAACGAGAAATATCGTGAAAAAGAATCTTCTCGTGGGATTTGAGACTGGCGAGGATTAACAATTCGTGCCGCTTGTATTTTTTTCCTGCAACGAACAAAATCAATGTAGAGTATTTTATCAAACGAAAGATAAAATGGAAGCTTCTACGTGAACGTGCTTGCTACCTTGTACATATCAAAGGGCAAAGTTTCTTTTCTCCAGAATCCAAAATCGAAAGTAAACAGAGACCGACAATGCAGTAAGTTTTGTCCTCATGGTCGACGTTAAGTGCTGTCTCCTTTAAAGCTTGGAGTAAATCAAATTACACTTCGTGTTCGAAATGAAGGTAAATGTGCAAGATGGCTCCCACAATAAACCATGAACCCAGGGGCGACGATAAAGGGAGGGGCAAGCGGGGTGGGGTATCTGACCCCCCCCCCCCTAAAAAGGTGAAAAACAAACTTGAATTTGAACTTGAAAACGTGAGGCTTATTTGTGTTTGCATTATTGTTAGTGATTTATTATATCAGGGATTGACTTGGCATGCGTGCATATTTTGATCCAACAGTACCTCCTCCCCCCTCAATTCAAAGTTTCCAGGCAACGCCCCCTGAACCAAGTTTGTGTGCACACTTTATCTTCTCCCCAAATATAAGAATCATGATGAAAATGATCATATTGCCCCGCGGGGTGCGAGACCTCGCTCTAACTCGATTTTCGATTTCCGAAATTGAATGTTTGCCTCTGTTTTTGTACTCTGGACTTAGGGAACCCCAGATGTCTTATTGTGTCTCTCGATCGTTGATTTTTTTTTTTTTTTTTTTTTTTTTTTGTGGTTCTTTTTCTGAAATGTATCGCCAGTCACGAGACTATGCGTGAGCCATCCCCGTGGTGCTTCAATAGAAAGATGATATTAAAGGTTGAGTTATGTCTGCAGAGGTATTGGAAGATCATTTATCAAGAGGTGTTATGCCGTGGCAGATTCTACGTGCGCTCCTGCGACAATTGCTTCGTGGTAGGACTCTCCGGATCCCTAACTTCACCATAGCCTACCAAACCCTGACCTTAAAGGAAGCCAACACCCTCAAGTCAATATACTTTGTAAATCAAAGCTATGGTATAAAACAGATCTGCGAAAATTTGAACGAAATCGGACATGGAATAAGAAATTTACGCCTATATAACAAAAATACTGAATATCGTATTGCCAAGAAAAATAAAAAAAAAACTTCCAACCCATTTTCGGAAATGGAGATTTAAATTATTAGTAATTTCATCGTTATTAATTTCTGTGACTAATAAGCGAAGGGCCAAAGTCAAATATCTAGCTTATTTTTTGAGTTCGTTCCACCATCTGTACAAACTAAGTAGACCATGCTCATTTTCAAGCTTAAAGCATAACAGACAATATTCAAGAGGTCTACCTCAAAAAATTAGTAGCGAAAGCTTCCAAATCCAAGATGGCGTCCAAAATGGCCGCCATTTTGACGGAATTTGAATTTTTCAAGATAAAATTTGATAGAAACATCCAATTGCAACAAAATTGGTCTTATCTGAAAGAGAATTAAATTCCCTACAGTTTGATGCCATTTGTGAGTAATGTCAAAGTAATTCGGTCCAGATATTTAGTCAAAAAGTGTGTTTTTTGACATTTTTTCCCAAAAACTGAAAATTTGCAAAATGCATGATTTAGCATAAATCAAGAAAAAAATTAAGAATTGTCTTGAAACCTTCCAGAAAACTTTCTTGATATTCAATAATCATCTGTGGAAAATTAGAAAGCAATACCATTCTCCGTTCTAAATTTATAATGTCTCAAACTTGAAAACTCATATTTCATAAATTTCTCTTCTTGCATATGCATGTGTTATATTCCCATAGACTATAATGCATTCACATGCATGTACCCTGTACAAAAGTGCAGACGTGGATTTTCACTCTACAAACCAAGAAGGCCTTGCTTATATTTGTGCTTATTGACATGTTTGTAACTAAATTTGGATGATAGATGCCTTACACAAACTCCAGTTTTATTGGGGAGTCAAAGGTCAAATATGTAGGTCAAAGGTCAAATGAGGTCAAATGTTAACATTTTCCGTGCATATTTCTACTGGGGTTGGTAACTTTAGAACCATAAGTCCATTTGTAACCAAACTTGGATAGTAGATGCCTTTCAGGGACATAACTGGTATTTGAGGGTCAAAGGTCATGTATGTAGGTCAAAGGTCAAATGGTAAAATATTCATGCATATTTCTACTGGGGTTGGTAAGTTTAGAACCATAAGTCCATTTATAACAAAACTTGAATGGTAATTAACCTTTAAGGACCTCATTGTTATTTGGGGGTCAAAGGTCATGGGTGCAGGTCAAAGGTTAAAGGAGGTCAAATGGTAAAACTTTCCTGCAATTTTCTATTGGGGTTGATAGCTTTAGAACAATGACTCCAAACTTAGATGGTAGATGCCCTACATGTATATAGGGACCTCAATTCCACATGTTATGGGGCTTGGGTTGTAGGTTTATATCATTTGATATTGAATATATGGATGCAAACTTTGTATGAGATACATGTACATATGTTCTTCACAACTTTTCATTTTGTTGTTGACATAATCATTGCGACGCTTCCACGTATAAGCAGGGAGCCATAAGCAGAAAATATATTTAGATCATAAAAAATGTTAGAAACTTCAAATCGGAATTAAATAGGTCTCAGATGAAAATAATTTTTTTTTACAACTGAATGTCCTTCACGAGGGGTGTTGAGTTACCATGCAATTTATTCTATATTTAGTGGGAAAATATTGTTTTTCTACATACCCCCCCCCCCCCCATGAAATTAGTGAAAGTGAGAGTAGGGTCAGAAAGCACCGGGATGGAAAGGTTTCAATATCATTATGTAAATAGATATATGGTAGATAGATGAAATGGTATTTATCATCTTGCTTCGCAGCCAATATATAATGGCTATACAATTTTGAATGTGTTATATTCTTTGAAATTACAAATTACACATGTCACATTTAATGGAAAGAAAATAATAGCTCTAGAAATATGGTAAAATGGCAGCGAGAGCACTCTTTCAAAGAACACTTTAAATTTTCTAGTGTCATTAAGTTATTTTTTCAACTCATTGGAAGTTGTTCTTTGATTTATCTGGTGCAGTTGTGGTTATTGTATTATATAATTGAATATAAATTAGTACAAAATGACTTCACAAGAAAATAAGCTATCATAAGCATAATTAGTAATAAAAAATGTCCAATTTCTCATTAGTTAAAAACTCATTATTTGTATATTACAGTTTATTATTCAGCATAATTATATACATCTAAATTTTAATTAGACAGCTAACTTTAAGTTGATTTTAACAGCGGCATAAAAAAGTCAATCCATTAAATCCATAAAAATACATATAATTAACAGTATGCATGCATACAAATATCAACAGAAGAAATTGGACCAGTTAATAGAAAACAGAATTAAAATACAACTACATACAACATTGTACCTTTGCACTGTCTCTTATTCGTGTAGCAATCGGAAACGGCAAAAAGGACTGTTTTGTAACCTTTCTGTTTTTGAAATTTTGGTGCTTTTAATAAATTGTACATAATATTAATGGCAACAGGCAATTAAAAAGTGTAGACGCAGCATTCTACATCTCATACTTCCAATGAGCTAATTTTAAGGACTTTCTCATATGTTTTGTAATCTTATTCTAATTTTTTCAGGGAGCTGAAAATTTCACTAGGTGAATACTTTATTTGTAAACAAATTTGTTTACAAATCATGAATTTCTCCCATTAACCTTCTTTATTTGTTAAGTACTCAAGTTGCCAATGAAGATAAAAGCTTAATCCTCAAGGAAAGGATGAATATATCAATAATACGATGTATTTGTATGGTTCAGAGGTACCTTATACTATTTCCAGACATCTCAGCATGTAGATATTTGTTTTACAGCGATTCAGTATATGCAGACACATGGGGAATCCCAAATAAGTTCCTACTGTATTGATACCTACCATTTTTGCTTTATCATTTTATCAATAAAGTTCAGGATACAATTATCCATAACTCAAAGTGGGATTGAGGCTAATGCATTCTTTGACACAATCCCAATGTTTCTAGTTTTTATTCTAATAAGTATTAAAAAACAAGGGACTCAAACACGGTGATGGGACACCATGCAGGTGAACTGAACCAGTAAATGGTACGATCAAGGAGAAATGGGAGAAAACTCTTGAAAATGCCGTTTTCCTAGTGGTTGTCTAAAATAAGTCATGGGAATATTAAATGTAATATCACTGTCGTTTTCAAAGAAAATTGTCTTTCAAACCAAATGAAAAATTATCACATTATATTATTAATCTCGCTGAAATTAAGGATCACAGGTTTTCCGTTCTTTCTGGGCCACCCTGTATAGGGCATCTACCATCCAAGTTTGGAGTCATCGTTCTAAAGCTATCAACTCCAAAGGAAAATTGCAGGAAAGTTTTACCATTTGACCTCCTTTGACCTTTGACCTGCACCCATGACCTTTGACCCCCAAATAACAATGAGGTCCTTAAAGGGTAATTACCATTCAAGTTTTGTTATAAATGGACTTATGGTTCTAAACTTACCCACCCCAGTAGAAATTTGCATGAATTTTTTACCATTTGACCTTTGACCTACATACATGACCTTTGACCCTCAAATACCAGTTATGTCCCTGAAAGGCATCTACTATCCAAGTTTGGTTACAAATGGACTTATGGTTCTAAAGTTACCAACCCCAGTAGAAATATGCACGGAAAATGTTAACATTTGACCTCATTTGACCTTTGACCTACATATTTGACCTTTGACTCCCCAATAAAACTGGAGTTTGTGTAAGGCATCTATCATCCAAATTTAGTTACAAACATGTCAATAAGCACAAATATAAGCAAGGCCTTCTTGGTTTGTAGAGTGAAAATCCACGTCTGCACTTTTGTACAGGGTACATGCATGTGAATGCATTATAGTCTATGGGAATATAACACATGCATATGCAAGAAGAGAAATTTATGAAATATGAGTTTTCAAGTTTGAGACATTATAAATTTAGAACGGAGAATGGTATTGCTTTCTAATTTTCCACAGATGATTATTGAATATCAAGAAAGTTTTCTGGAAGGTTTCAAGACAATTCTTAATTTTTTTCTTGATTTATGCTAAATCATGCATTTTGCAAATTTTCAGTTTTTGGGAAAAAAATGTCAAAAAACACACTTTTTGACTAAATATCTGGACCGAATTACTTTGACATTACTCACAAATGGCATCAAACTGTAGGGAATTTAATTTTCTTTCAGATAAGACCAATTTTGTTGCAATTGGATGTTTCTATCAAATTTTATCTTGAAAAATTCAAATTCCGTCAAAATGGCGGCCATTTTGGACGCCATCTTGGATTTGGAAGCTTTCGCTACTAATTTTTTGAGGTAGACCTCTTGAATATTGTGTGTTATGCTTTAAGCTTGAAAATGAGCATGGTCTACTTAGTTTGTACAGATGGTGGAACGAAACCCCCCTTTTCTGCTTTTGGCCCTCCGCTTATAAAAGATGCGTTAGTGTGTCCCTTTTTGGATGAAAAGCAGCTTTGAATGTCCCTTTAACCCCACATGTAACTATGAAAGCCAAATTTATGACCATTTTAAATTTTTTGTTTTACAAGTTGTACATACTTAGTAAGCAAAATTGCCCTTTTTATCCCTCTGCTACTACACGCTTGCCTTTACTATAGGGAATGAGTATTTAGAAGAGACAAAGTGACTGTCTTAATTACTTGTAGATATGCTGTATCGTTTCAAATGTATACTAATAATGTGTAATGCTGCTTTATTCTATTTACTTTTATTTCTTTCTTCTTTTTTATTGTTTGTTTTGATTTATCTGTGATTTATTATCAGAAAAATCATGAAAACCCAATAAAACATACAACAACAACAACAACAAAAAAACCAAAAAAAAAAAAAACGCCTATATGAAATTTTCTATATTTTCTATATTTCTTTCTTTTTTTTTTACTCTACCACAGCTATTGATTACATTTTTGTGGACAACTCTCAGTATGTTTTGTACACACATAATCAAACATTTTCATTTCGCTTAAGATATGCACATTGCTTAAGCCAAATTCAAGATATATCATGTATATAATGTAGGAGTATTTTCTCCACACCATATTTGGGATAAGGACAATGAACACGTGTGCTCTTCAAAATGATAAAGAATATGTGAAATTCTGTGTACAAAACATAATATGAGATTTGTCCACACAAATTATATCAACCATAGCTATGGTATAGTGTCAAAAACAGAAAATTTCATAAAGACATAACTTTCTAATTGCGTGTTTGATTTCGTTCAAATTTTCGCTTATCTGTATTATTCTGTCTTAACTTTGATTGAAAGGAAAGAAGATATAGTGCTTAACTTCTTTTCAGGCATTAACAAAATACTGGGAGGCTTACAATTTCACATGTTGGAGCATGCAAATCCGCTTTCCCTTTCAATTTACATTCTCCCTACTTTTAATACCTTGGATATAAAATTCTTTCAAGAAATCCAACATTCTTCCACATATTTAAAGTGTTTATAAAATGGTCTGATACCAACTGCGAAGTAGAAAGAAGTGCGAATATCAAGCTTAAATTACGAAAATGACGACTTCAAATCGCATGTAAAATGATATGAGGGGAAAAACCCATGCAAAGATTTCATGTAAATATTCCAAACGAAGGGTTTCGCTTTGAAGACCGGAGGGGACACATCAGAAAGTGAGTAAATAGATTTAGATGTCGTGTTCCCAATTCCATCCCAGAGCACACAGGTTTAAAGGGATACGGTAACTTTGTGGAGGCTAGATTTAACAAATTGTTGAATTTTGATGTCTGTGTTGCATAAAGATGCTTAGAATTCAGGATAAAATTAATAAACAGCCAGGAATATGAAGGTTTTGAAATATAAAATGTTATTATCAACATATCAATGAATTCCGTCATTTGCAAAACCAACCTGGGAATGCTTTGTCCAACACTGCGGTCTATGGGGTAAAAAGGTCTTGCATTTCCGGTCACCTGTATATTTTCACTTTTTGTGAAGCACATGATGATGCTTTTGAAATGCATTCCAGGGCTTCATATTTACACAATATTGCATTCAATGATAGCATGTAGGGCCATGCAGCTCTGATTTTTAAAAGTTACTCAGTGGTTTGAAATTGATACGAATCCGGAGAAGTACAAGCAATTGACTTCAAGAAGCGACTTTACAGAAAAACTAAATGAACAATTCTTTCATTAGTTGGTTGGTTGGTTGTTTGGTTAACCTGACTGCTGAGAAAGCATGTGTATGCTTGTAAGTAAGCAACCAGGGGACTGACGGCTTTGAGTCCCCCGACTCCGAAGGACTTGGTAATGAGGATTAGTACCTTATCAAAGGGCATTAGCGCATCCGCTTGGTTTCGAACCCGGGAACTCCCGGTTACAAGACCACTGCTCTACCACTGAGCCACATCGCCTCCTCATTGATATGTATATGGTCTAGCAGCCAAAGTAACTAGCGCTCGACTTAAGTGCCAGGTACTTATCGGCAACTGGGTGGAGAGTGGCAATTAATAATTATGAATTCATGTATGTTATTCCCGGGCTGAAATTCGAACCCTAAACTTTACAATTGAAAGTCAAGTATATGAACCACTACATAACTCTCTGCACCCACAAACAATGTATGTGGGAATGTAAAGTAAGGGATGATCGTTATAGGACGTGGTATGAAGGTGCATTTCATAAGACTTAAACGATTCGCCTTGTCTGACGAGAATTAATCATGGGATAACATTAACAATAACATACGGACGGATTTTCGAAGAAAAAAGGCCGCAAACAACAAAAGCCGAGTATATCATCCGTCAAGTGTTCCTATACGGTACAGGGGCTGCGGAACGTATTTTGGAGTGGGGGCTGACACAGGCGGGGTCGGGGGTCTAGGGGACGGAGCCCCCTAAAGCCCTCGAGTTTTTATGGTTTTGTGAGCCTGAGAGCTATTTTAATGATAAGTTTTACAATTTACATTTTTCCTTTTTCTTATGCTTTTTTTCTTTTTTTCTTTTTCATTTTTATCCAAAGTGGGGGGGGGGGGGGGGAGGGGGGGGGGGGGGAGTCTGCAGCCTCAAGCCCCCCGCTTCCGCAGCCCCTCCGCTAAAAGTAAAAAGCCTGTATGTCTCTTTATGACACACTACAATAATTTACTGAAATATCTATCAGGTCTATGCTGTAATCATTTATCATGATGAATGTCAGACATAATTATAGTAATCTAATTTGCTTCAACAAAGGCCTCAGCAGGTTAACTCTATAGGCATTATAATGGCTTAGCGTAATTCCAGACATTGAGAGGGCACTGTGAGTGATAACGAGGGGGGAGGGGGCGGACAACAGTTTTACACTTGTAGAATACACCCGTAGAATAAAATGCAAATTTCCAAAGCCACATATTAGGGGCGAGGACGAATTATTTTCATAATCTTTTCGATGGCGGTGGGGGGGGGGGGGACTACGTGCCCCTGTGCCCTCAATAGCCAAGTCACTGCCTATAGTTACATAAAACTATAAAGAAAACAAACTTGCACTCAAATTAAAACCTCTCCATTGCATGGAAGCATCATACACGTAGGTAGTAAAATGTGTTGTTAGTTTTCAGGGGCATGAGGTAAAACACACATTATGAAATACTTTGTTTAAATAATGGTATGTGGCATGGGAGCAATTTTTCACAAGCCATCATTACATAAAAATCAGCGTTATATAACTATGCCATTCAACTATACACCACGGAGGTCTTTATATTTTGTTCAAATAAAAATAAACGAGGAATCTAATGGAATATTGTCTGTGTGCTGGCCTTTATACACCAATAACAAAAGTGATGGATGACTGAATATTACGACTAGCTTCTGACCTTGTCGTTACACAATAATTATTACTGTGGTAAATAGTATAGAATAGCAGGATAAATAAACTAGTCCACTGAATTTACTGAGTGAAAAGAAGAATTCGGTGTTATTGACCACGGTATCAATGACAGAACTTGTTTATTTTGTTGTTTGTTTATTCATGTATCTATCTATTTGTTCATTCATTCATTCATTTATTTATTTTATTCATTCATTCATTTATCTTATTTTACGTATTCATTTATTTATTCATTCATTCATTCATTCATTCATTCATTCATTCATTCATTCATTCATTCATTTATGCATGCATTCAAATATTCATTCATTTATTCATTTGAATAAATATTCATTCATTTATTCATTTGAATAAATATATGAATTTGATAAATATTTATCATCTCCTTCATGCGGGGAGTATTATGTTATATGTTATAACCATCCCATAATTATAATCATCAAACCGGCATACTACATTACCAAAATAATGTGCCCCTTTTCTTGTTTTTTTTTTCTTTAATTCGACCTGAAATGCACGTTATACATGGTAATGATGTTAACCATTATGTTTGTCCATGGATGCTACTTTTTTTTTTTTTTTTTTGTCTGAGAAGACAGGAGGCTTCGGGGCGAATATGGAAATAACTTTCAAGAAGGCATAATGGCTCGATATTTGCCAAAACTTGTTAACTTGTTAGCAATAATGCTAAAATTATCGAGAAACTCTCTAAATAGCATCATTTCTTTCTTTTGGGATGGGGGGGGGGGGGCGTTGGGCGGGCGTAAAAAATGTCGTTTCATTTTGCTCAGGCGAATAGCCAACTCTGGCATTCATTCAGCGTGAAAGGGGTATAATTTAAGGACATCTGTTGTTTGTCCGAGAATGATGTTGGCCTTTGGCAGCACAAAGCGCACGTGACGCCAATGGGGTATAGCTTAGGTGACATCAAGAATTAAACATGATAAAGGGGCGGGATGTACTTAATTTAGGAGGGGCTGCGGGTTTGTCCAACTCATAGTTCAACTATAGCCAAAGAGCCTTTATATTGTATTATGACGTCAGTACCACGACTGTCATTTATCGGTAGCTTTCACCTCCGATAGATGTTAATGTCGCTGTTAAAGTGAGTCAATTATTGGGATGAAAAAAGTATTTTCAAAATGAATGAACGGTGGACAGGCTGACAGGTGTGAAATCATTCGGATAATACCACTCACCCATCTCCATCTCTATCTCTCTCTCTCTCTCTCTCTCTCTCTCTCTCTCTCAGTCTCCCCCATCAGCCTTAAACTGCGAGTTGCACATGATTTTTACAAGATTACAACAATGATATCACTTTGAAATTATTATTGAGGGTTGATACATCATCTTCGAACGTGTAGCCATTACTCTCCGATCTGAAAAAACAACAATTGGAGATTGGTCAATGGATATCAAGCCATTCACACAACAGGGAGACAGACAGAAAGAGAGAGAGAGAGAGAGAGAGAGAGAGATTTTAAAAAATGTGGCAGGGGTACTTAGCCCCCTTCCCTGGATTCTAACATTAGCCCACTGACTACTGAATTTTCTATTTCCCATACGCTTAATACAGGGGCAACCAGGGGAGCGTTTCACGAAGAGTTTTGTCAGGGATTTCTACTGACAACTGTTATAAGCTACTGAAAATCCTCGCATCTGATTGGCTGAGAGCAAATTAGTCAATGAAAATCACAGACAAGACTGTTGATGAAACGCTCCCAAGGGCCCCGTTTCATAAAACCTGTTATCAGTAACAAGTTGCAATAACTGTTATAAGCTACTGAAATCCTTGCATCTGATTGGCTGAGAGCATATTTGTCATAGAAATGTGTCAGTTGTTACTGATGACAAGTTTTATGAAACGGGGCCCCGTTTTCTGTATGCAACTGGTTAATTGACCAAGCTTTCTTTGTTTTCTTTATTACCATTCCAACTGCAAAACGTCTCATTCGTGACAGGAATTATTTAAAGCCTAATTTGATCAGTTTTTATTCTTCAAATTGGCAACACCAACATTTTTATTTTATTGCTACATTTTTCTTATAAAACGTCATGTATCTGAAATGAATATAAATTGACAGAAATTATGATGAGAAGTCAAAAAGTTGCCAATATGCAGGGGAAAACGGTGATTTTAAACCTTCTATCACATTGTCAATTTAAGGATTTTAATGCTTGTTTTCCTTTAAAAAATTTTCAGCATCAAACAACGAATATTGACGCAACCAAAATGGGCACAGTTTGTGTAGATTTTTTTGCTCTTTCTGCTCATGTATTTGGTGTGATTTTTAGGGCTTTGCATCAAAAGATATTAGGCCAAACCACAAAATGTGGACCTCTGTCACGAATGGGTTAAAGGGATCCGGCAACTTTGTAGAGGCTTGATATAATTGTTGAATTTTGTTCAGAAGGATGTTAAGAAGGATGTTCAGAAGGATAAATAAACAGCCAGGAACGTAAAGGTTTGAAAAATAAGATGTTATTATCAAGATATCTATCACTGAATTCTGCCATTTGCAAAAACCAACCTGGGTAGGCTTAACAGCCTATGGGTAAAAGGTATGGCATTTCCGGTCACTTGTATATTTTCACATTTTTGTGAAGCACAAGATGATGCCTTTGAAGTGAATTTTTCAGGGGTTCATATTTACACAATATTACATGCACTGAGAGCATGTATGGCTATACAGCTCAGATTAAAAAAGTTACTCAATGGCTTTAATGCTCAAAATGCAGCCACGGTCGACTGACGTTTCAATTCAAACCCGACAATACATGACCTTGAAACGTTGCTCTGGGGCCGCTTCTCTAATGTCAAAGGTTCACAGACTCTTTATCCCGTTTTCCATTTTCTTTTTCAAGCTACACCTTTTATCGTTTTCGTTCCACAAAAAAGACTTGATCCACCTTCCAAGCAATTGTCACCGCGATGATTGTTGGCAGTTCGCAGCGCAGGGTGCATGTGTGTGACGTCACAGCTAAGCGGAATGGAAACAGCTCACAAATATTGTAATGTCAAAACTAAGAATAGAGTACTACACGTTAACGTTTTCAAAGTTATACTGAAGGCCACCTGCCAATTGAAGTTGACATCACCCCCTCCATCCCCCCTCCATCCCCCCTCCATCCCCCCTCCATCACCCCCCCCTCCATCCCCCCCCCCTCCCCCATCCCTATACCTGGACACCCACTCCAAGCAGTTGTCAGATCAGTTCCCCAGCTTCAACTCGTTATCAATTACAAAATGGTCAAAATAATCGCATAAAGTTGCTTTCAGCCAACTAAATTTAGCAATTTCAGTAGCTTATATCAATCATTGTAGCTTGTATTATGATTGTTGAATCAGGGCAGATATCGACACTACCATCTGAGAGTAATTTATGAAAAAGTAAAAAAGCAGTATATTTAACGAGAATAGTGTTCTACAAACTAATCTGGTTATGATTTAAACAAAGAATCTAAAATTTGGGCTGAAATGAAAGGGGGAAGGGAAGGGGATGTAGAAGGAGGAGGGGTCGGGTGTTGGCAGGAAAATATTGGGCTGTTTGATTACCCATGCCCTATTCCGTAGAGTATAGTGGTGCGTCACTATACCTTACTCAAGGGTTTTACTCCGAGGGCAAGCACAATAGATGGGGAGTGTGGTTCACCATGGTAAGATTAAAATGGCGTCGCAGATTTGAGCAGAGAAAAATGCTATATCATGATTCGTAATGAAATTGTTGTTACTTTCCCGTTTGAAAACTTGGTAACGAGCCTGCATGTTTGGCTTTTCATTGATAAATTGAATCTGTTTATTTGCATTCTCATGAATAAATTATTAATGGAAAGGGTGGAATGCAGCCAAAACGAATGGGCCACAAACCGACAAAATAATAGTGAGTTTTGGAGGAGGCAATTAATTTTTACCTCATTTAAGCGGTTAAAGGAAACCAGAACCCTAAAACCAGGTAGTAAGACATAATAAAACATATGAACGAAAATTTCAACGAAATCGGACTCGGAATAAGAATGTTATGCCTATATGAAATTTTCTGTTTTTGACCCTACCATAGCATGGTGATTTGTGGACAACTCTCCAAATGTTTTGAACCCAGAATTTCACATTTTTAAAAATTTTATTGAATAACACACGTTTTCTTTGTCCTTATCCCAAATATGTTGTGGAGAAAACACTCCTACATTACATAGCTTGAGTTTGGCTTAAAATGTGCAAATCTTAAGCAAAATGAAAATATTTGACTATGTGTTTACATTCAGAGTTATCCACAAATTAATGATGTCATCAATAGTATGGTAGTGTCAAAATTGTCGTATAGAAAATTGCATGTAGCCATAACTTTTTACTGGTTGTCCGATTTTGTTCGAATTTTCGCTGATCTGTTTTATTCAGTCCTGATTTAAAACTACTTGACTTGAGGGTTCGGGTCCCAGGTTTGGATTTCCTTCAGGAAGCACTTAATGCTATTATTGAAATCACAATCTTTTCTTTCTCCTTCTTTTCCTTCTTTCTTTTTTTCCCCTTTTTTCCCCTTTTTTTTTCTTTTTTTTTTCAATTTCTCTTATTCTTTTCTTTTTCTAGTCTTCCTTTTCTATTCTTACTGTATTTTCTCGTTCTCTATCTTTCCCTTTTTTCTATCTCTTCCTTTTTAATCTTCTTCCATGTTTCTCTATGTTTAAGGTGAATTATTACATGTATGTATCGTTTAATTTATTGTATGTATTGTTTATTGTATGTTATTTCAATGATATGAATGTATTTGTATCATTTGTATAAGTTGTCTATTTTTATGTATGATTTTCACCTGGATGGAAATTTTCTTCTCTTTTTTTGAAGAAGACTGAATAAATATTATCTAACTATCTATCTATCTATTGATTGATCTATCTATCGATCTATCCATGCATGCATCCATCTATCTATCCAGCTATCTATCTAGCTATCCATCTATCTATCCATCCATCTATTTATCTATCTATCTATCTATCTATCTATCTATCTATCTATCTATCAACGTTAGAAATACCAAACATCGAGAGGATACATAGGTAAAGGGGTGAGGTATATAGAGAAAGGTAGAATCTGTTGGAACAGGACGAGACAAAGTATAAACTATTCACTCGCGACTGTCACTCAGACATTTCAATATTTATCATCAAAATGTAAACGAATTATACAGAACAGTTATATACAGAAGGATCAATATTTGAATTCTTTATCTCACCAAACCTTTCTTTACCCGGCCACCTCGCTCCACTTCCGTGCTATTCAATTCCTTTCTTACCCCCGTCCGATTTTTTTTTTTTTTTTGTTGTTGTTGTTGTTGCCTTGCCAGAAGTCAGAGAGGGAGAGACTCGAAAGACAGTTGTTCCGCACTTCTTAGAGAAATCTGATAGGTCACCCCAAGAAAACAGACGTTCTGAACTCGGCTTCTTTTCTTCGCCCGGAGATTTTCTTTCACCCTTTCAAACTTTTTTTTTCAAACTTTCAGGATTCCTTATCTTTTTTTTTTCTGGATGTATGCATAACCCGGTCATGTTTTCTGTGCACCATGAAGCCAAGTGGAAAATTGAACCAGAATGATATTGGACTGGAATTTTATCAAAGTCTGGGGAAATCTGTAAGGTGCAATTCTGATCTATTATACTCTAAATGAATTATATTCTACAAGTGGCACAGATATAAGATCAACGAATTGAATGGATTGGCGACTGGTAGTAGCTTTTGATAAACAGGTTTGACAATTTTTCATCGTTACGTTCATATCAAATAATATATATATATTTTTTGTGCGATACCATTTGTATTTTCGGTAAAGAATTGTCGGGAAGTATCACAATGAAGAAGCGATCACGCCAGGTCGTTTTTAAAAAAAAACGTTGATATTGCAAATGAACAATTTCAATCCCTGCCCCATATATTTCTATACACACGAGCAACCAGAAAAACGTGTGGATTTAGGGCATCAAAGTTTAGGCCAACAATCAGGGAAAATGGTATATTTTGGAAAGAAAGCTCTGTGGACTCGTGATTGCCATTGCTTGTTGTTTAATTCTGCTCGAAGGCAGCGATACAAACGTGATGCCATTTGAATACGATTCATAATACATGTATAACCAACAGATATACAGAATACCAGAACAATCTGCCTTATTTGCTAGAATGCAGGGATACCAACTCCGTGCCATTTGGATACAATATTAAGGCACACTCAGACAATAAACAATGATATGTCTCGCAGTTTTTAACACTTCTTTTAACATAAGGCAGTATTCAAACTCGACACTTTGTCTTGTGTCAAACTCATGAAAACACGGTCAGTCATGTAAGTTAGTGTTTTAATACCGTTTTCACAACATAGTAACTGGACTAATTTCAAGTATGCAAAAATATTCGGTTACCATTACTTATTACCGAACAAGTACAGAGTAAACACTTTTATGCCTTTTGAGTGGCATAAGGACTGGTATAAATATTTATCGAGTGATTGCTGGGCGGTGGTAACTCGACCCAGCAAGCAGTTTACCTGCCAACAGGATGGTACCTAGAGTGGCAATTCGCATCTTTCTTGTGATGCTAATGCCCCCAAAACACCTTCCACCTAACTTCCCACCATTACGTGATTCGGAGCATCATATCGTTTTTAGCACTCTACACAATTTAGATCAAACTACTGAGCGTGACTCATCACGATGATGAGCGAGCTGGGAAAGGATAACTTGGCCCAGCAAGCGGTTTACCTGCCAATGGGATGGTAACTACAGGGGCAGGCGAGCTACCCCATCCGGCCCAACTTCCCACCATTACATGATTTAGAGCAATCTATATCAATCTACTGAGCATGACCCGTCAAAATAATGAACGAGCAGGGCGGTGGTAACCTGACCCAGCAATCGGTTCACCTGCCAGACCGATGGTAACTACGGTGGCAGGCAGGCTGCCCCATCCTACCCAACCTCCCGCCGTTACGTGAACTGGTACCATCTGGGGCAAACTAGATAAATATACTAAGCATGGCGCATCGGGATGATGAGCCAGCTGGACAATAGTAACTTGACCTGCAAACGGTTTACCTGCCTACAGGATAGTAACTACAGTGGCAGGCAAACTGCCCCATCCTACACAAACTCTGGCCATTACACGATTTGGAGCAATCCAGATAAATCCAGATAAACGTACCACACATGGGCAATGGTAACTTGACCCCGCAAACGCTTCACCAGCCAACTGAATGGTAACTAGATTGGCAAGTGAGCTGGGCGATGATAACTCGACCCGCAAGTGGTTTACCTGCCGACGGCATGGTAACTACAGTGGCAGGCAAGCTGCCCCATCCTACCCAACCTCCCGCCGTTACGTGAACTGGTATCATCTGGGGCAACTATATAAATATATTAAGCGTGGCTCATCGGGATGATGAGCAAGCTGGGCAATAGTAACTTGACCTGCAAACGGTTTACCTGCCTACAGGATGGTAACTACAGTGGCAGGCAAACTGCCCCATCCTACACAAACTCTGGCCATTACACAATTCGGAGCAATCCAGATAAATTAACCAAACATGGCTCATCAGAATGATGAGCGAGTTGGGCAATGGTAACTTGACCCCACAAACGCTTCACCAGCCAACGGGATGGTAACTAGATTGGCAAGTGAGCTGGGCGATGATAACTCGACCCGCAAATGGTTTACCTGCCAACGGCATGGTAACTACAGTGACAGGCAAGCTGCCCCATCCTACCCAACCTCCCGCCGTTACGTGAACTGGTATCATCTGGGGCAACTATATAAATATACCAAGCGCGGCTCATCGGGATGATGAGCAAGCTGGGCAATGGTAACTTGACCTGCAAACGGTTTACCTGCCAACAGGATGGTAACTACAGTGGCAAGCAAACTGCCCCATCCTACACAAACTCTGGCCATTACACGATTTGGAGCAATCCAGATAAATGTACTGAACATGGGTCATCAATATAACGAACGAGAAATCCCGCCATTATGCGATTCGGACTGATCTAGATACATTAACCAACTTGGCTCGTCTTAATGATGAGCAGGCTTCTTCATGTTGCCCAGCCTGTGACCATGCAACTGCATGTGTATTCATATATCCATCATATCCCACCACAAAAATTGTATAAGATACCTATTACTTGCATATGACATTCAATGTATACATTGTAATCTGGGCTGGGTGGGAGGGAATAAAATTTGTTGCCTTCGGGCAGAAAAACGTGTGAAGCAATGACGTCTTGGGCGAAAGCGCGCTTTCAGCACAATTGTTATGGTACCCTCTTGTTGACCTCACTGTTTACCTTTTGTGACTTTGTTCGTTATTTGAATATTGATGGTCTAGTGATAATGTGTTCCTATATCTGACTGCGTCCAGCCGAGCTTCTCCCAAAATATTAATGATCAGCTTATTGTGATCATGTTATTTGTTGAGTTTAAGGCATTTTTGATGGATTTATACGTGTTCACTATAACCCTGAGGGGTCACTATTTCGAGGAAGCGTGGGGGGGGGGGGGCGAGAACGGTATGATTTTGACCAAAGGGGTAGTTTCTGAAAACCTGTGGTCCCGCGTGTGTATATTTTTGTACTGCCCCACCTCTCTCTCTCTCTCTCTCTGATAATTATGTGCATCTCACCGTCGTTGCGCCTTTTCCGTATATAGGAAAACAGTGTCTCAAGACATTAACAAGATGTAGATATTCGAGGAAACACGAACATCCATCTATTTGCACTGAAGTTTCTGAGCGAACATTTTGAACGACGGGTTTAGTTATTTTTTAAGCAAACACAATGGGAGTCTTTGTAGAAATGACACAAGAGGAACCTTGATTTGCATGCAAATATCCATGATAATTATGCACGATATAACGATGAATGAATGAAATTCCATCTTGTGAGAATATAAATACAAGCTTGTCTTTCTAGCGTTCCCCTCCATTTTCAACATTTTCAACATCTTTCAACATTTATTTATATACTATGATTATGAAAATTCCATGTTTGTAAATTTTTATTCATTTGTTCATTCTGTTGATGATGTTATTATTTCTGATACAAATATATTACTTGAAGTTGAAAATGGAAAATAAATGAAATGAAATAAATGAAATGAAATATATATATATATATATATATATATATATATATATATATTTAGCAAACAAAATATATGAACGAGAGAATTACGTACAGTGCTCTTCCAAGATTTGTCGTGCTTCCTACATTAAGAAGGCATGCTTATTCCTCACAAATACATGCATGGGCTCACAGCTCCTGTTTAATACTCCAAATGAAATAAAAAATCATCTGTCCATGGAGATAATTATAGAATTTAAAAATTGTCTATCCTTCTCATTTCTTATTACAACCCGCACGTGCCATTTATGTGTAATACATAATGGGTATTTCCCGTTTACCCCGCCCACATTTGGCCACTGGGGATTCCCCTAATGACGTCATACGAGGTGCGTCTTATAATCCGGTCATCACACTCAAGTGATTTCAGCTTTGTTTCATCATAGTCATGTGACTTTGACTCTCTCTCTCTCTCTCTCTCTCTCTATCCCTCCTTTATTTCACTCGGTGATAAAAAAAAATCAAAAACAAAAACAAATCAAAACAAAAAGAATATTAAAGAGTACACAAAGTAGGGTATGAATACAATATGCAGTACATTGACAGTGAACAATATCGTAATAAGGAGCAAGACAAGTAAATATAAATGACTTATGGCGAATCGAGCTTCAAGATATTTAAAGATTTGGCTATTTGACCCCTCCCCCTTCTCTCTTCTCTCCTCTGACATTCTGCAGGCGGCGCCTGGGATGGATAGTTGTTCCCTGTGGTTGAACATTAACAAAAAAATATGCGTCATGCACAGTTTGACCAGGGATCCTGATTTGACTTGTCGGGGATTGTTAGTCATGTTAGTGAGATGTCCATGATCATGTTAAATGGAAATCCCTCAATCTATATGACTTTACAAAAAATGAATAAGATCCACACCTCTGTATGGGGTGAAGGCCGGGCTATAGTGGGGAGGAAGAGCCCAATAGACCCGTGCCCCCGGGCCCCCCCCCCCCCCCCCGTTGAAACCCGACTCACAGTATGAACACAAGCCCCTTAAAAATGTCCCTCCTTAATTATGGTGCAAATCTTCGGAATTGTGCCTTCCTTTACAAAAAATCCCGGATTCGGCCGACGGCCTGCAAGGATTTTTCATTCCTCTTTCTTCATGTTCTTTTAGGCCACTTGAGAACAACATTCCCTGCAGAAATTAACATGATACCTACCACGCACTTCATGGCAAGCACGTATAAAACAAGAGAGAGTACAATCACATTGCTTGGTAACATAACTCTCGTGGTATGTTGGAGGAAAAAGCTTTCCTTTTCTTTCAGTTTTGTCACAAGATTTGATGACAGAAAACACCTTGCTTGAAAGACGATCAAGTCATCAAAATTTTCGCTTTCATACACTTTCACTTTTCCGGTTTCAGTCCCAACATCAGTGTAATTCAATCTGAAACAGGATATCTATCCAGCTCCCCACTGTGTTTGTGATCTATCCGTGGAAAGAAAAAATGAAAATTTGTCTCTCATCTTCAGTTTTTTTCCTTTTCATATCGTCCGGCTTCCCGGATCTCCAATCTCTGTAACTATATTCCTACACTCTGAAAGAGTGTCATTCCATCTCAGTTATCTAAAAAATATATTTTAAAAAATGTACAGCTTGGTACCCAGAAGCATCCTAATAATTGTTGTTTTATATTTGAAAATAAATTCATCTGCATTCTATTTTTATGCCTTTTGTATACGCCTAGTTTCAAACATAAAATCGATAAATAATTCAAAATCATATCAGTGTCACATGCCTGATGAACCTTCGTGAAGCTTTTATGATATTCTGGGAGCTTGTCTCGAAATATTCACCCCATCTTACATTATCAGATTTGACCTCTCGAAATTACTTAGACCATCCATCTCATTCACAAAAAGCTTGTCAGCCTGAACGTAGCCCCCGGAATAGCCCCAGGTCCTCCGAAAAGGGCCCCAAAGTCAGCTTGATTTCACCCATCTTAAATATGTCCCAAACTTTTTTTTTCAGAAGAAAGTTGTATGACGTTCTTTAATTTTAAGACTCCAGAGAGTCTTAAACAGCGCTGCCAGAGTTTTTGTCCGAGTAAGGAAGCATGAACACATTACCCCATCCTTAAAGGAACTTCACTGGCTTCCTGTGTTAAAGAGAATTGAATACAAGGTCCTAACTCTAGTGTACAAAGCACTCAACAACATGGCTCCCGATTACATTAAGGATCTTCTTGTAAAGAAGCAGTACCAGTATCCTCTGCGATCTTCTACCTCCACTGTGCTTGTAGTCCCCAGAAGCAGAACCACCCACTTTGGAGATTTAGTGCTTTCAGTCATGTTGCACCTGTACTATGGAATAAACTGCCAAGTGAAATTAGAAATATCCCCTGTTTATGTACTTTCTAAAAAAAGACTCAAACATTTTCTGTTCACTCAAAGTTATTAGGAAGGTTTTTCTTTTCTTTGTTGTTTTCTTTTCGTTTTTCTTTCTGTTATATATTGTAAATTGTTTATGTTGTTTTCCTTGTAAGATTACTTAGGTATTGATTGATTTTCCAATGTAGCGCCTTGCGTGGTACTTTACCAGAATGTGCGCTTTATAAACATTTTTTTATTTATTATTACTATACATTACCAAAACCCACAAACTGGCAACATTTCTGTCGGAATGGGTTGTTAGGCTGCCACAAAGTTGGGGTAAATTGTTTCCCTTTTAGGCTCTTGGACCAAATTTTGTCAGAAGGAAATTTCCAACTTGCAGAATATATTAATTCATCATGCACACGTAGGTCCATTAACCACGCTTTGCTCCCAGAGAGGCCTACTTTATTGCTAATCACGTATTGCATGCTGGGACAACATCGCTGGGGGAATCCCCTTTCCCTTAATGACGTAATACCTCGTGATGCGATATTATCCCCATTGATAGGTCAACGGGAACAGGGTCACCCACTCCTCCCCGTTTATTGTTCACAATTACATCAGTGGCTTTGTGCATGAAGAATATGATTCACATAAACATGGTCGAACTTGGGATAAGTGGCATACCATGGCTTCAGGCATTGACTGGGGGGGGGGGGGGCGGTCTTATACTAGATGGATGAAATGCGACAGAGTAGGGGAGGGGAGGTTGAGGACGCCGTATAATCCTTTTCTTTCTTAGGTTGCCCCCTTCCTCTCTCATTCTCTCTTCTCTCCTTTTCACTTGATTTTCAACACTCACCTAGCGGGGGTAGGGGCTGCTGGACGCGTGCTCCTCCTGCCCCTTTATGTCGTGTTACTTCTTTTTTCCACTTTGTCTTATTTGCTGACGATACTAACTTAATTTCCTCACACAGAGATTTTAATACACTCCTTTCTAAGACAAACGAAGAATTAAGTAATGTAGTTGACTGGTTTGACTCCAATAAACTGGTAATTAATTATGATAAGACATGTATTTTGCATTTCTCCAAAGCTAATATCAAGTCTCCTCCTCACACAGTCAAAGTTAAAATCAATGATATTTACCTGAATGTTTCTAACTCAGTCAAATTCCTTGGGTAATACTGGATAATCAACTCACTTTTCGAAATCACCGTATACATATACTTAATAAAACCTCTAAAAAATATCGGAATTCTCTGTAAATTACGTTCGGTTCTACCTAAAAAACATTTATTCATGCTTTATAATTCACTTGTACTTCTTTTCATTAATTATTGTAATATTACCTGGGCCAGCATTGGTAAAAATAAATTAGAACCATTCCACAAACTGCAGAAAAAAAGCATTACACATTTGTACAATTTCGTCTTATTTAGCACCATCTGGTCCCCTCTTTTCCGAACTGAAAACACTCACTATTTATGATATATATGAATATAAGTTTGCAACTTTGATGTATTTTGTTAAAAATAAATTGGCCCCAGCTAATATTATAAACTTTTTTAACTTCAATAATGACTTTCATCAATACTACACACGTTCTGCAACACAATTTTCCATCCCTCTAACTTCTAATACTCAAATTCACAATTCCTTTAAACATATAGGACCTAAAATTTTTAATAAACTGAGCACATTAATTCGTCCCTGTTCAACAGCCTCTTACCGTACTTTAAAGTTTTACTTTAAAAATATTTTATCAGGAAATATATAGTTTGATTTGCCCATTGTTTGTTGGTAACCCACTCTCTATACTCTCTTCCTTCTTCCTCTATCCTTTTTCTCTTTCTGTCAAGGTGCTTGTTGGTGTGTGCGTGTGTGTGTGTGTGCGTGCGAGGGTGAATGTGTGGGTGCTTGTATGCTTATGTGTGTGTAATGTTATAGTTGTGTGCATATGAGTTTTTTTTTAAAATGTACCTATGTATGATTTTCTTTTCTTTCATTTGTATTGTATACTATGTTATTTGCAAAGGGGGACCAGTTAACAAGAATTTGTTCTTGTATGGTTGCCCCTAACCATATATATCTTTGTTTATGATTACGCTTGTATATAGTTTATTCTTCATTGTACTGTATTTTTATATGGTTGAATAAATGAATTGAATTGAATTAATAAATACTTTTTAAAAAAATTATAAATTGCATCAGCTAAAAGGGGGGAAAATTCGAAAGAGTTACATTTGACCCTTGACCTGTACAATGTGTAGAACTTAATCCCCAAGACTTTGGTTCTCTTTGTGGTCAACTCCCATGTAATGAGTGGGATTCGCTCCAATTCCAACTTTGAAAGAAATAGGAAAGATACCCTAAAAGTACATAACGCCACATAGATTAAAAATTGTTTGCTTAGGCACCTGTATCCATGGTATCTGTCAGAGACATGCCATCATAAATGGGAGCGTTTCATGAAAAGCTTTGTCAGTGATTTTCACTGACATCTGTTATAAGCTACTGAAAATCCTCGCATCTGATTGGCTGAGGGCAAATTAGTCTGTGAAAATCACCGACAAGACTCTTCATGAAACAGTCTGGTTGTAGGAAACGATGAAAGGTAGTAATCCCGTCTTTCATGCATTACACTGCTCAACTCCTAAAAATATTCAGTGAAAATACTTCAGCCTTTGATATACAAGGACAGTGTACTCGCTCTAATAGTATTGTAACCCCTTTTTTGTTGGAGATTGCAAAATATATATTCGAAAGATGTACTGGCAATAGGATTAAACACGTACATCCTGGAAAGACACCGAGGTCATTCATGATACTTTGCTTTGGTTTTATTAAACGAATTTAAGAGCTTGAGTTAACGGGCCAATCTAATGTAGTAACTATGCACTCCAAGTGCCCAATCTTTCTACATAGGCCAAAATGTGTGTCCTACTTTAAAAATAAAAGTTTAAAAATATTTTATTCGGTTTTTTCTTTAATAGATACTGGGCACGTGTTAAAACCACTCCCCTCGAACGAATCTTATACCTTTCTCCAAAACACGTATTTGGAAAAATCACGAAAGACAAATGTCTAAAGCACATAGATACACCATCCATTTCAAGGGCAGTATATAATATAACGCCATACAGTGTCACCGAATATGAGCATCATCCCAGCAACGTCAGCTTTGAAGGTTTTCTGTACAGTCGTGTTCGCGCCAAATTATGTGACAGAAATCAAGGTTGTCTGATCTGGGTGACAATATCGGTGTTTCATTTGACTCACTGCATGATCTCCATATGACCCAACATTGTCGTATGGATTAGAAAGGAGAATAACATAAAACGTTGAATAAGATAAAATAATATTTTAGTGCATACAACAATTTGGAAACCTTTTATCTCTGTGGAATTTTCATTAAGTGTGGAAATTGGTTCAATCCCAGCTTGGTGCTTACACCCTCTATTAATAAATTGAGCAAGCTCTTTTACCCATAATTAATTCGAATATCATTTCTTCCTTAAAAAGTGTGTGTGTGTGTGTGTGTGGGGGGGGGGGTGTTTGTATACACCATCCCCCCCTCTCGAAAAAGTGGGGGGATATATCCCCCCATCCCCGCGGGATTTACGCCAATGAAGTGTATGGGGAAAGAGAGGGCTAGGTCATGCAACTATAATTTATAATATCCCTATTTTTTCATTTAAAACGTAAATAAATTTACCTATGGGTCATCTTCCCCCCCCCCCCTATCAAAATACCCTGGCGCTGCCCCTGATCTTATATAGCTACCGAGATCTCTTCACAATATATTCATTGCCATGATTTAAGGATTTATTTCTTAATGGCCTTATTTCAGTACAGATCTTCTGAACATTTTCAGCGGCTTAAATAAAAAACTGTAGGGGACAGTTAATATCCCACCCCTTTTCATGAAACAAGAAAATTGGCAAAAGTCCAAAGTCCTTCTATGATTAAAGATACCTCCGAAAAGGAAAACCTTCATATGGACATTATCAAATGCAAATTTCTTAACACCAGACCAGTCTGATGGTCGGTGCTTTGTTGTCAATTAAGACAGACAAAACTCGCAATGGTAAGTACAAAGTAATCCTATTACTTTGAAAATAATTAGAAAAGGGAAAAGTTTTGGATATGGACAACAATAAATGACCTAAATTTGCCAGAGGCTCACGGTCGTCTTTACCGTCTAATCAGAAGGAGAAGAAGAATAGGAGTTCAAAAGAGAATGCAATCCAGGCATCAGCGTGCTCTTAGTGAATAAAAATGACCAAGAAGAGTAAACAGTGAAAGTTTGAGTAAAATCGAACAATCTGTTCAAGAGTTATGAATTTTGAAAGTTTCAGTATATCCCTATCAGGGGCATCGCTAGAGGGGGGGGGGGGGTTCTTGTCGGCAAATTCGCGAACGCTGTCGGCAAAAAAAAAAGAAAGAAAAAAGGAGAGAGAAAGAGAGAGAGAGAGAGAGAGAGAGAGATAGAAAGGAGAGGGAAGAGGAAGGAGGGGAAAAAAGAGGAGTAAGGTGCCCAAATAGAGTCATATACGGCTTATTTGCTTGTGCATTTTGACGACGAAATAACACTGGTAACACGAAAGAGAGCATTATTTTTCCTCGCTCGCTGCGCTCGCTCGAATTATATTCAGATACAGGATGTTGGGGGAAGGAAACACATTTGGCAAGTAAAATAAATGATATAATTTAGATATTTTGGGGCCCATCATATATTTTGATGAAGAATTATCACTTCTATACCATGAAAAAAGTAAATATATTTTTCTTCGCTCGTATAATATTTAGATGCAGGATGGTCTTTGAAAGCAAATAGATTAGGTAGGAGAGGTGACCAAATATATCACAATAGGTATCTTAAAAGCCCATCGTGTATTTTGATGAAGAACTTTCACTTCTACCATGAAAAGGAGTATTTTTCCTCGCTCGCTACGCTCGCTCGTACAATATTCAGATACAAGATGGATTTGGGAAAGCAAACGAATTGGGCAAGCGAGGCCCATCATGTACTTTGATGAAGAATTATCACCTACCATAAAAAGAGTATACATACCTTTCCTCGCTCGCTGCGCTCGCTCGTATATTTAGATACAGGATGGTCTTTGAAAGCAAATAAATTAGGTGAGAGAGGTGACCAAATATATCAAAATAGATATCTTAAGGGCCCATCATATATTTTGATGAAGAACTTTCACTTCTATCATGACAAGGATTATATGATAAGGAGTATATAGATCTTTCCTCGCTCGCTGCGCTCGCTCGTATAATATTAAGATTTAGGATGCTCTTTGAAAGCGAATGAATCAGGCGAGAGAGGTGACCAAATATATAATTTAGATATCTTTAAGCCCATCATGTACTTTGATGAAGAACTATCACTTCTACGAAAGAGAGTGTATATTTTTCCTCGCTCGCTACGCTCGCTCGTATTATATTTAGATACAGAATGTGTTCGGAAAGCTAATGCATTCAGCAAGTGAGGTGAACAATTATATAATTTAGAAGGAAAATACGACAGAGGCACACAATTGAACATGTCTCGTGCGCTTTATACGGTTGAATTTGTCGACGTTGGTCGTCGGCAATCGGAGGCATAATTTGTCGGCAATCTGGCCTCGACACCCCCCCCCCCCCAATTAAAAGAAGGTCTAGCGACGCCCCTGATCCCTATTACGGGGATCCTTGGGTTGGCAACGCTGCCAGGATCTGTGATGTCATCGTGGACAGCTCTCAATTCATTTGTACATAATTTTTCCCCCAAAAAATGATTTATATGAAATTTCAAGTCAGGAATCAACATAATTCTTCCCCAAATGCTTGCAGAATCGATATAGCCATGTCATACTCAAACAATGAATCACAAGAATTTGTATTTTTCTTATGTTAAATTCTGTTTACAAAATGAATGGAGAGTTGTCTACGATGGCATCAAAGATGCTGGCGAAGTTGCCAATTCAAGGATCCCCATAATAGGGATTTACTTAAACTTTCAAAGTTCATAACTCTTCAACAGATTGTCTGATTTTCCTCCAACTTTCACTGTTAACTCTTCTTGTTCTCCTTCATTCAGTGGAAGCACACTTATGTCTGGGTTGCATTCACCTTTAACGTTTGTGATAGATATGGACTCTCAAGATTCTTTCTTCAGGAATTCACTTTATAACCAAAAGGACTGTGTAATATTCATCCACCCATTCATGCAATAAATGATTGGATATAACAACAATCGAAATAGTGAACAAAATAAACAAATAAGGAAGAGAAAGTAAAAGAGGGAGAGACAGAGAGAAACGCTGTTCAGGAGGAGGGGAGGGTAAAAAAGAGAAAGGAAGATAAATCAATTCATTTTTTATTAAGTATATCAGTTATTAAAAGCTTAGTTTGCAAATTTTTTTGTACGACATTTTATAATGTTTATATAAAACAGTATCTCCTTGAATTCCTTGAAGCAAAAACAGATCAAAAGTATATAATGCAAAATGAATGAACAAACAAGTTAAAGAAAAGGAAGTTGGATTCTCTCCAACTTCCTTTCTTGTTTTAATGAAGCACAGTGCTCCTTCAAACATGCTCTCGAATAATGCTTCACATTGGACGCACACAACACTAAATTTGACAAATTATGAGATGAGGATGAGAATGGAAAATGTCCATGAAAGAAGTTGTAATAGACTACTCAAGACAAAAGTTACGTATTGGGGGGGGGGGGGGTCCATGCAATAAGGGGGCACTGGTGTCAAGTGGAGGGGGGCACCGTTCCTATAAGGCGGGGGAAGCGAGAAAAATGATGCCATGGACTGAAGAGAGAGAGAGAGAGAGAGAGAAAGAGAGAGAGAGAGAGAGAGAGAGAGAGAGAGAGATGGAGGGAGGGAGGGAGGGAGGGAGGGAGGTGCCCTCTTCACATTGCCTCCATGATCCTTTCCCTCTCTCCATCTTTCTCTCATTCATTCCTTGCTTGTTCCCTTTTTTCTCCATGGGGGTGGGGCGCCCAGGTCCTCGGTAGCTACGCCGCAATACATTGCACAAACAAGTTGTTTACTCTGAGAGAAATATACTAGCCATTTTGCTCGTAAACATGGTAAAGAGATTTGAATCTTTTTTCTTTTTTTCCTAGAAATTAATTGATTTCTTTTTGTATTTGTGCTTTCACTCTAACCCCCAAAGACTATTTCAAACCTTCTTTCTCTTATTCTCTGTCATACCATACCTTATTCCTTTACGCTGTTCACAGATTCAACCTCGCCATGATTGCTTTTCGTCCTCTTACGTCGACGTTATAGCCCCAACAGAATTTGATAATGATCTAAAATTATCATGACTTTTCAAGACCTCTATCTTTTCCTCGATAAAATTTACATTTAATTTCCAATTTCCGTGCTCTTTTTGATACTTGTTTCAACACATCATAGCACATTTCCTAACCACCAGCTGAACTTTTTTAAATTCCTAATTATAGACATGGGGGGGGGGGCGCTGTTATATGATTTTTAAAAAAAACCAAACAATCAAAGCGTTTTGCTGAATGCGCGAGAGTGAAATTTCTTTAGTTCCATTATATTCGGGCCATGTCCTCCGAAAGGGATTTATTTCTTTTTTTTTCACTTATTTCTTCTCCTTTTTTGTGGGACGTCTTTTAAAGAGGATTATGTTACAAAGAGGATGTAAACATAGGGACGAACATGATGGACAAAATGTAGGAGAGCAGGTTTTTTTAAAGGTCGTCTTAATATCAAGCAACAAAGAAAATCGAAAAGAAATTATCACAAAAAACAAATTAAAATCATTCACATTGGGACTGAAGTTTGAGGACTACAGACGAATCATCTACAACGACTTAAATTTTATTCAAAGGCGTTTCATAATGAATAGAGACTCTAGACAATTTTTGTTTTGAAATAACATTCATCATCATTCTACGGGACTAACAACAATGC
>CM057158.1:26132513-26154826 GCA_029962745.1 Echinometra lucunter
TAGACAAAATTTTATTTTAAGTAATTCATTTATTATAATGACGTTATTTCATTTCATCTTAATGTTACTTAGTGTGATGTTTTTCATACTATGTTTGCTTTATGTTGTTTTTGCTATCGCTTTTATTTACATTTTTCTTCATTCTGTCTTTTGTCGTGATTACGTTTTCATTTTTTTGTATTCATGCATCGTTATGTTTGAACCTTGTCCAAGGCCTTCCTGAAAATGGGCTTCTCTAGCTGCTGGCAGGCCTTTACCGTGATTGCATGAAAGCAGCTCAATGTACCTGTTAAAAAACGCTTTAGTACTAGTGATTTTTAGTGTTTTGGGGGTAAACTTTTTTGAAAGCTGGTTGATGACAGAAAGAACTTCCCTTTTTAATTAAATTTTTCGATTTATACTGACCATGCTGGCTGAAGGCCCGAATAAAAGCCTAGCAAATGTTTTTTCTAACCTCATGCTAATCATGCGAATTGTATCTCGCATATGTGCTCGCATATGCAACCAGTTCCATTTTTGTTTCCACCTCTCTTGTTTTATATTCTTCTCTATTGTATCTATTTTGCGTTCATGTCCTATGCAGGGGCGTAGCTACGGGGGGGGGGGCCTGGGGGCACGGGCCCCCCCCCCATGAATTTGGTGTGCCCCCCAGGTGCCCCCCTCCCACAAAATCAAGAGGTAGGAAAAGAAAAAAAGAAAAAGAATGCCCAAGTATCTCACTATCAGCAGGCAAATAAAAGGTAAACCAATACCGAAATGGGCCAGAAAGGCAAAAAAAATGTAGACTTCGGTAAGTGTAGATTTGAAAATTTTCATGCTCGCTTCGCTCACTCTCCATATTTAGGAGCAGGATGGTTTGAGACAAGTTCAAGTTCAAGTTCAAGTTCAAGTTCAAGTTCAAGTTCAAGTTCAAGGTTTAATTTCCAATATAACATATGATATTAAAGAATCTTTTTTTCGTATAAAATAGAAATATCGTGAACATAGGCCTACATCATTTTTTCCTCTCTTCTTTTTTAAACATCAAAACAAAATAAATGTCTGCTTGACACAGTGTATTAAAAAAAAACAGACAGTATGGACCAGCGAGATATATCCTATTTGGTAGAGTGGTGACCTAATATTCAAAAAATTATAGGTCTAAACTGTATTTTGACGACAAAGTGGTTATTTTGGCTCGCTCGCTTCGCTCTCCCGCAAAATAGATAACATTATATGTGTGTGGGTTTGTGTATGTGCCAAAAGGTAGGAAAAGAAAAAAACAAATTGAAAAATAAAGCCCAAGTATCTCACTATCAACATGCCAAAAAAAAAAAGGTAAAGCAATACCAAAATGGGCCAGAAAGGCACAAAAAAAAAAACATTTGTAAGTGAGGATTTCAAAATTGTCTTGCTCGCTTCGCTCGCTCTTCATATTTAGAAGCAGAATGCTTTGAGACAGCATAGACCAGCGAGATATATTCTATTTGGTAGAGTGATGACGAAATATATCATATAAAAAATTATAGGTCTAAACTGTATTTTGACGACAAAATAAGAAGTGGCTATTTTGGCTCGCTCGCTCGCAAATTAGAAAAATATTATGTGTGGGGGCAGAGGTGCATTTGTGTTGTGTGCGCGTTTGTATGTGCCTAAAAAATTATTTTGGGTGCCCCCCCGTCCCCCCCCCCCCCCTTACTGAAAAAATCCTAGCTACGCCACTGGTCCTTTGTCATTCTTCGTAGTTTCTTTTTGCTTTTTGCAACTTGCAATCACGAGTCGTAGCTCGTTTTTTTAATATGAATCTACAATTACGTTGTTATTATCTCTTGCAACAAAACTGAAATGAAATATTACCTTTGTCATCTACTGATTTATGTATTCTTAAAATATACATATCCTTTAGAATTACAAGCCATGTAAAACTTGGAAATTTGAGGGATCCACATTCTACAAGCCCCACTTTTTAGTGGATCCCTCCATTTCCACACGTTTTCTTTAAAAACAAAGCAAACATACTAGTGTATTCTTTTTTAAATATATAATTCAAGTAATGTAAATGCATCATATTATTGTACAATGATTTATATGTTTGATTTATTTCTTAGATTATGCATTGTTTTTGTTGGAAATGGAAATAAATTGAATTGAATTAAATTGAATCTCTACATATTCCAAGCAAGAAAAAGAAAAACATGTTTTCCTGAGAGCAGTCGCTTCCCCCAACTAGCATAAGCTTACATTGCTATTCAAATTTATTCGGAATCAAAAGGAAAGGTTTTGTTCTTGTACAAAAAGGCTTGCCCTATTTGGAAAGGTGAACATTTTGTTTTATTATTCAACAAACATTTTTGCAAGCTATTTTGCAAGCTCCTGTTCTAAACAATAAAAATTATACCGACAAGAGAACAACTGTTTTTCCCATTAAATGCGGCAATGATGGTATGTAATAATGGTAATTTTCTACCATGAAAAGAGTGACAAACCCACAATTCGCCCCGGGCTCCCCTCAAAAGAAAAAGAGAATGAAAATGTTAAATTCATTACATTTTTAAAATCCAAGTCTTTTCTTTAATATCCTAACAAAGCATGAAGGCAAGGTGGAATGGCCCTCGTGCAGTAGAATGGAAGAATTGACAAAAATGAAAAGCTCTCACGATCACGATGTTCATTAGACCTGAAAGCTTTCAGCATGTATATAGCCATTTAGCCTTGATGGTGGTTTTCTTTTGAATACAAAAGCATTCAGTCAAATATACGACTACTCACAAAATTATGCACTTTCTTCTCAAACCAGACTACATTCCCTCTTCCCCGGGGCAAAATTGTCAGTACATGAAGAATAGCAATTGTGTTTTTAGGAAAAATATGATTGAGAACATATTTCTCAGTAGGCATAGATGTATTTCCCTTAGTAAAAAAAATAATAATAATAAAATCCCTGTTAAACGGATTCAAACGAGCATTTAAGCAAATTAAAGCAAATTGTTTCCTCGGACAAAACCGTTCCATGAAAGTAAGAATCTATATATTCAAATTGCAATTTGAGGGGAAGAGAGAAAAGGGTATATGAGTAGGGAAAAGCTAGGCGAACCTATTACGATACGTCTGTTAAGACCTTAAACGATAACCCTTCCTATACGATAACCACACCACCTAAGACTTGTAGGGAAAAATCATTAAAATGAAAGCTAGCGGACAATTAAGGAGGGTATAAGTGTCCCCAAAAAGACAAATTAAAAATGAAAAAGAACAATTGCCAATCTCGGGCAAGGACAAAACGGAAATGGAATCGAGCTGGGAAACAGAGTGTCATATGCTTTCGATGTGTGTGTGGGGGGGGGGGGGGGTGAAGGTGTAGGTGTGCAAGCATGGTGGGTTTTTTCATATATATATATATATATATATATATATATATATATATATATATATATTAAGGGGTTTCATTCCTCCTTGTTTTCTTTGCTCATTAATTGATGTTTAATTTATGAAAATATGCTATGGTAACACCCCACCCTCATGATTTATAAAGTTTTTACTTGAATGTCACAATATATTTGTCAGGGAATGTGGATATGCCCAGATTTTCACTTTATCATGTGCTGCACTATTATAGTGTTAGACAGAACAGGGTCCCTTTTTCATAAAACTCTTTATCAATAACAACTGCCACATTTCTATGACAAAATTTGCTCTCAGCCAATCGTATGCAAGGATTTCAGTAGCTTATGATAGTTATTGCAACTTCTTATTGATAACAAGTTTTATGAAATGGGGTGCAGACTAGAGCACCAGCAATTATCGCCATGATACTGTAGAACCGTATCAGTCTACAAAGCACAATCACAGAAACAGTAACCTCCCTCCCCCCCCCCCCCCCCAAAAAAAAAAAGAAGAAGAAGAAGTAAAGAGCCAATAACAAGATATAATAGACAAGACAAGAGAGGCGGCCTCATAGGAATACCGAGGACTTATCATGTCTTTTGGCAAGACATCTACTTCGCCACTCTCCACCCAGGGGGGTGTAACATGAAGAGATACAATTGATTGTATCTCTTTGAAATCAATCGTATGTCCTACAATCGATCGTATCTTTGTAATCAATCGTAACTCTGTAACATAAAAAAGATACGCTTGATATTGATCGCATCTTTTTACCCCATTAATCGTATCTCTCTCAAATCTATCTTAACTTTACGATTAATTGATATCAGCCTGTAAGTGGCAAATTGGCACACAATCAGCACACAGGCATCATGGCTGCTGCATATATGTTGCTTCTTGACCACGAGATCGCCAGAGGGCTTAGAAGGGAGCGTGTCTTCCGAGACAGATCCCAACCCCTCGAATTCGAGGACCTAGACATCAGAAAAAAAATATAGATTCTCAAGAACCGGATGCATGCGAATAATCGAATTGCTTACTCCTTCACTGAGGCATGAGACGAAGAGAAATCGCAGCCTACCACCATCGTAAATGGGTACCCGGTAGGAAGAAATTCCTTGAAATGCTGGTGTGCCGCAATGGCAGCAATGCCAAGGCCGGGATAATAACACCGGAGCGCTAGAAGTGTCAGTGTGACAGACACGAGCGCTATATGCTGAAGCTGCATACTAGGTAGTGTGTTTTTTTTTAAATCCCACTTTTGATTTTTAATCATTCAAAAACTATACATCAGATAATGCTGACAATGATATCACACAAAGCTGAATAGTGTACAACTTTGCTGGAGGTAATATTGGAGGTAATATTATACATGAAACATATGATATTCATGCTAATTTGAAAGTTAGGTTTCAGATTTGAATGCGTGTGCTGTGAGTGTGTGTTTGATCCTGCACAAGCCTTGGACAATGCATGTTTATTCATGAGGAATCACCCTGTCACGGCTAGTCTTTATTCATCCTCTTTTCCCAAATAGTGTAAACTAATGATTCCCTTTAAGATGGATTTAATGGATTTGAAGCAATCGAAGCGATTCCAGTCATTCAAATAATTAGAACGATGTTGATGATGATGATGATGATGATGATGACGATGATGATGACTGTAATTTAATTATAATAAGAAAACCCATGATTGATGATAATACTGATTGTTGTTGGGGGGTTTTTTTTCATTATTTTTTTTACTTGTCCTGTTGGTAGTATTATCATAATATTTTGTCCAGTTTGGAAGCAAAACAATTTCTGACCCTGTGGGCAATTCCACGGTTACTCATGTTACATTAAGAGAGGTACTGAGCTTCATCTTCAGCTCCTATTCTCTCACTAATATAACAGCTAAATGAGTTTTAGTTACCACAATGCATACATATTGGAGTACCTATATGAAGAATCAAAACCTTTAATAGAAAAAGAACTTTGCTTACTTCCAGCGCAACAAATGTGTCCGTTACTCACGTTACAACACTTGGACATGCATAAATTGTAAATTATCCTGACATGAGACTTTCTTGAAAATTATTTTGCCCTTTTCAAAGTACCATGCTAGTGAGACCTTCACTGGTTGACAGCAGAAAATTACTGGACCCATCAATTTTGCAGATTTCACAGGAATAATGGTTACTCACGTTACATTTTGTCCCTGAAAAAGAGGGAGCTCGAATTTCATTCTAGCTTGCAGAAGTTAGGTATTTCTTAGTATTTTCTTATTGAAAAACAATCAAAAGACCTTTAGATTCAATTTCCATATAATTCCTGGATTTTTTTTAAATTCTACCTCCAGAGAAGCAATCTAAACATGCACAATTTCTATAGGCAGAATTTCACAGAAATGTGGAAAAATAGGATAATTTTTCCATTTTCCAAATTTTGCTCATTTTTATTTCTTAGTAAACCACTTGTTACAAATTTCCCAATGTTTGCATAAGTTTCTGCAAGTTATGTAGCACAAATAATGCTTCATAATTGTTCAGTAAAATACAAAATTTAAAATTTTAGGTCCATGCCCACCAGCCTGTGTGGAATTGCCCCTAGCACTTTTTTCATCACCATCACTATCATTATCAACATCATTATTATCATTTGAATAACTGGAATCACTTCTCACTCCATTAAAGTACATCTTAGGGTATTAGTTTATACCGTTAGTGATTTTAGTGAAAGGGGATGAATGGAGACTAGCAGTGGCAGGGCGATTCCTCATGAATAATCAATAAAGCATTTATTGTCCATTGCTATTGTGCGAGGATCAATCACACACTCACAGACACACCCACTGACCCTTGTACGAAATTTTTGCTCAGGGCGTTGGAAAATGAGCAAAATCTGAAACCTAACTTTAAAATAAGCATGAATTTAACGAAACTGATTTACGACATAGTCAAATCACCACCAACAAAATTGTACACTGTTCAGCTATAACCCATACACTGCCATATCAAAGTCAGTATTATCGGATGTATAGCTTTTGAGTTAGTAAACATGTAAAGATCAAAAGTGGGAAACGTTTTTTAAACACCTAGTTTAATAACTCCTCGGCACCATAGTAACTTAAAATAAGATGAAATTGCAGTACTCCAGACTGACATGACTGAGGCTAACATTTTGACCAAAATATTTGAAAAATAATATTAAGGATTATTCTATGATGTTTCAAAACCTTCATCTTCAAAATATGCATGCCTAGTTCAGATGATAGGACTTTTCAAGTTTGGTACCACCATTCAAACATAACAAAAGTGTCAACAAAAGTTTAATTAGAAAAAAACAATAATAACTCGACAATCCATGCAGATATAGCATTTAAAAAGCACTAAGCAGTCGAAGTACTCCCGATCACAGCAAAAATATTATGTTCTCCACAGGATCAGAGATCAGTGAAATTTACACATCTTATAAATATTGTGATATATATTTATATCTATCTTATAAAATATTTACTTCAAAGATAATAAGCTAAAAAAGAAACACAAACCTTACTGTTAGTCCTCTCCAAGTTCTTTCCCACAGTGAGTACCAAACAGATCCCCGTATAGCTTACTCAAGTACTGTGTATCTATCGTTCAGGAACAGTTTTGATTTTAGATCAACTAAAAATCCTCGTAAATACTATAATTGAGAATGATTAGCCATGCGCAACTATTCTTTTTCTTCATATTCTAGCAAACAGGGACTTTGAAAAGAAAATATGAATACTCTATTTTGGGGCCCACTCTCCGTATCTTTAGCAATTATAGTCGAGTGTGGATTATTTTATCTCATTAGCAAGGATCAGGCGTAGCCAGTACTTTATATGGATTGGGGCATAATGGTTGTTGGACTGAATACTGTCGGGGGGGGGGGGGGCTGGAAATGAGATTCGGTTGGGGGATTTCGATGTAACCATGAGTGTGTAATTGCGTTCCAGATGTGTATATCAATCAGATAGGCTATGGTTATTGACGTTTGGGTCTGAACTTTTACGTCACCATCGATCCGAAGGACTTGACTCAGGTTCGAACCATGGGTGTGATCAGAGTCATTTTGTAGGTGAAATCAAAGAGCTGGCCGCGAACTTACCATTAGACCCACTCCTACTCCTTGGCAAAGACCCTGTCAGGACTCGAACCTGGAATCCCCTGATTCACCAGTAGGCTTAACCACTATCAAGCGACCCTCAGGGGGCGTTTCATCAAGTGTCTTGTCAGAAATTTTTACTAACAAATTCGCTCTCAGCCATTCAGATGCAAGGATTTCAGTAGCTTATAACAGTTGTCGGTAAAAATCACTGACAAGACACTTGATGAAACGCTCCACAGGTCGCAATTCGACTTGCCCTCGCACCAAAACATCACATCATGCACACCAGGGGGGGGGGGGGGGGGACTGTACCCAACTCCTCTGTGTTCAACCCTTCCTGCATATACAGGAGCGGAATCCCTCTCTTTAAAGTGTACCAATCACCAACCCCCCCCCCCCCCCCATAACAACTACTTTCGAAAAGTCCACTCAAATGCACTTTCGATCGAAAGCCTATTACAAAATCTAATGTCCGGATTACGTAATAAGCCATTGTAAAGTCCGCACATTTCTCACTATGAACATGACGGACAAAGAAAGCGGACAAAATAAACAACCCCCCCCCCCCCCCCCCCATTCTACCCTTCACAATGGTTCTGGTAGTCAAAAGAACATCCCTTCACTGCTATTATCTAAAATATGTGGAACAGGTGTAACATGCATATTCACCTGGAACTACTGATTAAACACAATAGCAGTGAAGGGATGTTCTTTTGACTACCAGAACCATTGTAAAGGGTAGAATGAGAGGTTGTTTATTTTGTCCACTTTCTTTGTCGGTCATGTTCATAGTGTCTACATGTATAGGTGCATAATACAGCGCTATTAAGTTGCTTTAAGTTGATTTTTCGGAAGTAATTTTTATCGTGTTCAAAAGACATTTTGATTGTACTCTCTTTAAAAAAGAAAAGAGTGAACGCGTTCACTCTGTTAGGGGTGAATTTCAGGAGAGTGCATTCAGAGTCATTTAAGAATGAATGAAGAGTAAAAATAGTGATATTAACTCTTTGAGAGGTGACCTCAGTGATCACTCAAAAATTTTGAGTGATCACTGAGGTCACCCTTAAAAGAGTGAATAAAAAGTGAATATCGAAATTCTTACTCTTAATTCACTCTGAATTCACTATCTTCTGAAATTCACCCCAACGGAGTGAATGCGTTCACTCTTTTTTTTAAAAGAGAGTATGTCAAGGATTCACTGTCACTATACTATATTGAAAAATTGGAGCTTTAAACAGTTACTTCTGTAAACAGAAATTGCGAGTTCAAATATACCTTCAGTTAACATAAAAACGACTATACATGTATGTAAGGAAGTAGACTTGTTTACCTCGACTATCCATTCCATTCCGTAAACACCTTCAATGCTGTGTGATCGTATGTTATCCTTTATTTTCTTTAAACTCTTTAACCGTTAATTTTTTTTGGGGGGGGAAATCATTGTTGTTGTTGCTGAATTTAGTTTTTACAGACGTGTATCAATCAGATATGATAATTTACGTCTGGCACCGACCTTTTACGTCACCATCCGAAAGACGTGACTCAGACTCGAACCTGGGTCCGCTGAATCAATTTATATACCTTCCACTGTTAGCTGGATTACAGGCGCACGCCACAACGCCTAGTTGAGGGGGGGGGGGGAGTGGTGACTGGTACACTTTAAGGTGTAATTTACTAGAGATTAGTTCTTTTGGAGAGAAAAATCCACCTTCAAAAGGATAGAATCCACGCCAAATAATGTTGCAATCCACTCCAGAGGAGTTGTTTGAAGAGTGAGTCCCTAAATATTTTAGAAGCATGTATTTCAACGTCAAAATGATATCCCTATAATCCTAAAAGAGGGATTTTCTACTCATTTCTACTTCCATTGTCCGAGCACGATGTTCCGCCCCCTCTATGTAACACTGTCTACTCGCCGGGACAGTATTGTTGTTCTTCTTGCTGTTTTTTTTTTTTTTTTTTTTTTTTTGCTTGTTTTTAATGTATGCTGCCTATTTTAGTATGTATAGTACAGTGCAATCTTTGATGATGTCATCCTAGACACACGGCCTAAAAGGCTCGAAATGACATGTGCAATCGAATTTTGATAAGCCAATATGCCTCCCAGTGCTTGACTTTCTTCTTAGTTTTTCCTCCATTTTCTGTATTTTCCTTTTGTCGATGCCTTATGCAGATGCGAAAGTCGTTCCTCAGCACTCATTTAATGTTCTTTCAGTTACTTGTGTTCAGTTAATATTGGCGTTCCCAACACAAGCTTTGCTTTCAGGGTTTTCGCCTCCTTCTGTTTTCTGAATTATTTACTGTAAACTTCACGCGTGGGATGAGCAGGGTTTACGAGTTATTGTTTAGTGTGTGCTTTCACTGGAACTGAACAATAACCCGTAAACCCTGCTCATCCCACGCGTGAAGTTTGCTCTTAGTCACAAAATAAACCCCTGGGCCCCTAAACCCCTAGTACTCTATGTTTACCGCATTGCAAACATTATTGTGTATTTCTCGCTTTTCATATTGTACCGACGAGAATGATATAAATGTTAATTTCAATTTCAATTTACATTTACATATATAGATGAACTTTTACAGCTTCGTCAACTGAGCCCATGTGAGCTGAATACATCCCCCCCCCCACACACACACACACAAAATTAAAAACGCTTTATACAACCTGGTTTACTATATAAACTGATCGTGTATTGTTTAAAAGTTTAAACAAATGTTCAAAGTTTTAAACAGCAATGTTCAATTTTCAATATTTATTGTTCAGAAATTAAAAATTGTTGTTTAACATTTGAAACACTTGTTTAAACTTTTAAACAATACCTGATCAGTTCATATAGAAAACCCGGTTGTAGAAAATTTATACAAGTTGTTTGACTGTATTTTTACTGTGCCCCCTCCATCATTTTTTAGTCCTTTGGGCCTCGAAGTACAGATTGGACTGACGACTCAGAGATTTCTCTATCTATTAAGGATTTCGATAGAGGGCGTTGTGACAAACTTCCACACATAGAGACGTATACTCAAAAGACCAGTATACATCTCTATGCAAATTTCTGAGTGGAGTCATCTATACTTCCAAGGGAACCGTAATCAAGTGTAGGCTTAATATAAGCCGATTGTTAAATACAACAATAATGATTATTATAAATATGGTAATGATAAGAAGAAGAAGAAGAAGAAGAAGAAGAAGAAGAAGAAGAAGAAGAAGAAATATGGTAATGATAAGAAGAAGAAGAAAAAGAAGTTAGGAGGAGGAGGAGGAGGAGGAGAGGAGGTAAAGAAGGAGAAAGAAGAACAACAACAATATCAACTACAACAATAACAATAATTATAATGGCAGAAGGGATGAATAAACAAAAAATTAATGAATAGATAAATTGATTAATGAAAAATAAATAAATTTGCAAACATATCATTAAAAAAATAAATAACCATCTTTTCTCTTATTTAAAAAAAAACATAAGAGGAAATGCTTTTAATCAAAGTGACCGCGGCGCCGACAGATTTCTGAGAACGACCAGCCGGTCTTGTCTTCAAACTATAACCACGGTCTCTTCTTTTTTCGAGTATAACTCACAATTATTCCTTCTTCTTGTATGTATATTTGTAATATGGGTATTGTATGATTATTATTGTACATGATTTTCTAAAGTTGTAAAAAAAATTATTACTTTGTGTTTTTAATTAGAAAGCAGAAATAAAAGCAATCAAAAAAACTAATTAATGACCATCATTTGTTCTCATATTAGCTGTGCTTCAAATCTCTGTTACGACAGGTATTTTCGTATAGTACTGAGAAAGGAAGTGAAAAAAATCGATACGAAACACAGCTGGTTGAATCTAATCGTGCTCTTATGTTTAGGTTAATTTCAGAGACGATGAGGTAATAAATTGACTTTGCGTTTAGCATGTTTAGTGATGTATAAACGAAATATTGATTCCATGAAAATTATAATTCGTGTAGCTTATGAAAGTATAACAAATGCTTTATGGCCAATTGGTCTACTAAAAGTTGGTCTAATTGCCAGATCGTCAAACAACACCATGGCTAAACCCATTTGGTCTGTTATCATGTTGGTCTAATTGCCGTTTGGTCCAATCATCACATGGTCTAATACCCACTTGGACTAATTGTCATTTTGTCTAATGATCAAATGGTCTAATTGCAAACTCGTCTACTTAGTTTTCCTCATTTCATCTAATGAATATTTGGTCTATTACCAGTTCGTCCAAGATAGACTAAGAGGTGTTAGACCAAGTGGGTATTCGGACGAAATGGGCATAGCCTAACTGGGAATTAGACGAAATGCTAAATGGACTAAGTGGCAATTAAACCAAATGGTTATTAGACAAACTGGTTGTAGATGAAATGGGATTAGACAATGTGGGATGAGACCAAACGGGCATTAGACAAAGTGGGATTAGATCAAGTGACAATTCGCCTAACAAACTGTTTATTAGGGGTTAGAAGAGAAACAGTCACATCTTTACATTTACTTTAATAAGTGTAGTCAATAATGAATATGGGTGTTTTCTCAGTTTTCCCCTATACATGAAGATGTTGAAAACACTTCGGTAATGGAGTTAGAAAACAACGCTTCTTTAGTGGGTTATTCGTTTTCCAGATTGTAGGCCTAGACCAAATTAATCAGTGGGAACATTTTCGCGGAGGGGCATTTTTCTCTTCATAGGGGTGTCTTCTTTCAGGGGGAGCAGGGGCTAAACATTGCCTAGAATGTATAGGTCCTTATAAAAAGGGAATCGGTTTTGTCAGAAGGAGTGTAAAATAAAGGAACCAGCAGATAAACAAGGAAATTTTTGCCTTATAGAGGGGCACGTTTCCTTTATATGGCAAGAGGCATCAGTTCACTAGGAGGGTGCATTTTCAGTTACTGTGGTCATCGACTGTTAGACCCAAGCGTGCATGTTTGAGAGTTTGAAGCGAGAGCTTTCGAGTGAATTATCTGATGTTTCTATTTTACGTTTATTTGAAATGACAAAATGGTACGACGGGCTTAATGTCAAGCTGCTACTTCCTCTGTACTCTCTCTCTCTCTCTCTCTCTCTCTCTCTCTCTCTCTCTCTCTCTCTCTCTCTCTCTCTCTCTCTCTCTCTCTCTCTCTCTCTCTCTCTCTCTCTCTCTCTCTCTCTCATTGGTGAAGTCCTTGACTTAGGTACATATTAGTTTGAACTAGAACAGCATGAAATCGTTCCCAGATTGATTTTCCTGTTAATCTCTAGCTGCATGAAGTAACAACATGATCAGTGAGTGCGGTGGCATAGCACGGACTTTGCAATGGAACGTAAGAAGATTTAAGCTTCCCATACCTGCCTTCTCAATCACTCTTCCCTCTCTTTCCCTGTGGCTCAGTGGTAGAGCAGTGGTCTCGTAACCGGGAGTACCCGGGTTCGAAGCCAAGTTGATGCGCTTACGCCCTTTGATAAAGTATTAATCCTCATGACCAAGTCCTTCGGAGGGACTTAAAGCCGTCGATCCCCTGGTCATGCTGGTTGCTTACTGACAAGCAAACACTTGCTTTCTTATAGCAGTCAGGTAAAATAACCAACCATTTAACCGTTAACCAATGTCAACGTAGTGAGACGAGTTAGAGTAGACACCCCCCCCCCTTTCACAGCCAACGCCCATCGCCGATCAATTTCCCCCAAGTTAAAATGGCACATCATTTTCATATATAGGAGATCATAGGATATTTTGCAAGTCGTGGGTAAATCTTCGTCCTATCACGATGTCCTCTGCAGGTACATGGTGCAATGGTCCAATGCTCATGATCCATATGCACACCAGTTAATATATTTGTTGGTGTTTTTTTTTTCAGATTTGAATTCATGCGTCGGCCAGGGTCATGAATCCGTTTTAAATTTGATGGGAGGGAAACACATTATATATTTTCATACGGGTGTCTCCTTTTATCCCAATGGTGTGCAGACAAGCAACAAAACAAACAAACCAAAACCCCTTAGCTTTTTCAGGTGCCTCTTTCTACCCGACAAATTCGCTGAATGGCTATTTATACGAAATGAAAGACTTCTATATAATTTTGGGGAGGGAATACACTATTGTGTCCCCCACCCTTAAAAGTTTGGGGACGTGTCCCCCGGTCCCCCCCCCCCCCCGATTGACGCCCACGGCCTTGGCAATGACATCCCTTGACAAGATAGCCGAAATTTCGCCTCTATTCATCCACTGTAAAACCTCAACCTGCCTTTAAGGATTTTTTAAATCTGTCCATAATGCATATGTCAGTGCTCTGAAAACATACATGAGTACGATATCATGGAAGAAAATACCAGCTAGGTTGGGAGATGGTGCACACAGTATATTGTCAGTTCTTAAGAAATTCAAGAGATAATAATTGAATAGTAAACTGTTCAATCACTTATCAAAAGGAGACGCGTTATACCAGTAAAACCAGTATTGGTATTGAAATCCTGTTCATAAGATTTTTTTTAAAGCAACAAAATGATGCTTAGAGACTACTGCATTATAGCAAACAGGATATCTTCAGAGACAAAATATATTCAGTGATGTCACACAGCTTCTGGGATCATCACATACGAATTGCAAGTTGATGTTTGCTTATGTATCAAGGAAAACATTATTTCCTGTTAGAACATATTGGAAAATCTGTTTAGTCAAAGTGCATAATAGATTTACCGTTAGATGATATATTGAATATATAATTTACTGGCAGTTAAGTGTGCAATATCAACTGACCTACAGTTGAAAAAGTGTTTAATGATACCCATTGTGCACATTTTAATTATCGAGGTAGACTATAAAGCTGCCTTAAAATTTCAAAAATGGTATTAGATATTACCAGGGCGGCGCCAGGGTATATCGGTAGGGGGCAAGATGACCGATAGGTGAGTTTTTTTTTTACTTTTTAAATGAACAAATAGGGGTGTTATATAGGTGCATGACCCAGCCCCTCTCTTTTCCCATACTCTTCTTTCATAATTCTTTTTTATCACTTGAAAAATCATAAGAGGCGGTCACCCCCCCCCCCCCCGTAGCGCCGCCCCTGAATATTACCTGTTTATCACTGAATTTATAATTTTCGGTCAAATTACAAACTGATATAGCCAACAATCATACATTTAGCAGATTTAGCAGATTTCCTAGAATATCAGAAATCAGAATTTACGCCTGCGTAGTTATGTTTTTTTTTTTTTTAATGTTTATCTTATTTTGGTGAAATAGCAGTACCTATCCACAAGAGTAACAATGGAAAGCAGGTGCCAATTTAACTTACCTTTAATTGTTGTGCCTTTTCTGTTCCTGTTTAATGTATTCACGAGAAGGACATCTGTGCAAGTTCGTCTCACATGTTCAAGTTGTCCTGGAAAGACTCCAATGTAGCGATTCCTCGCTTGATACCGCCAACATACCAGTACACCGTGTGCTAGATATGAGATTAGATTCTGGGTATTGCAATGCTTGATAATAACGATGAGAACTGATAAAGTTATGCCGCACGCGGTACGTGCGTATATAGAAATTGCTGATTCACGGTATATAGCTGAATTCTAAAAAATATTCCAGTTTCTAACGAAAGACAAACATACATCATGATTAAGGATATTCTGGACCACCATTATTTGTGACGGAAGTGGTGTAGAAATGGTAAAATATTTTTTGTAATACACACCAAAAGTAAAAATCATTAAAGCGCTCTACTTGAAGTCGACAAAAGTTAAAAAACATGCTGTTAATGTTTTCAGTGTTGAAGAAAAATTCATAGTGAGAAGACATACGTGAGGATATGATTTTTCGATCTGATATCAGTGTGATGTAATTGGTGTAATATTCTCTGCTCAGCGGTATTCGTGATATAAGAACATGAAGAAAGAGAGATAGAGTGAGGGGGTAGCAAAAGAGAGTGAGAGAAAAACATGAGAAGAAAAGAAGAAATGAAGGTAGATGGGAGGAAGGGGAGAGAGGGAAGAAAGAGAGAAAGAGATAGAAAGATATAGTGGGAAGAGAGTCATGCCTTTCGGGAGGGAGAGGAAGAGAGAAAAATTCAAGAAGGATTAAAAGAGTATTGAGTGAGGGAGTGAGCGATGAAATGAGAGGGAAGGTAAAAAGAGGAGGGAGGATATTGATAATATATAGTTTTTTGACAGAGGCCCTAAGCGTGAGATATGAAAAATTAGAAATATGTATGAGAAACTTTTACCCAAAATATTCAACTCAATTTTTATCAAAAATAGCCATTTTCACAATTATAATACTAGGGGTAATCTTGACTATCGGGTTGATTACGGTTTTACTTCCTTAAGTACCCCTATTATGGAATAACATACCTCAACATATTATCAAGGACACTAAATCTCTCACCGCATTCAAACATAAGTTTAAAGAGTATCTCTTGCTTAAGAATTCACAGTCATGACTGTTAGGAATATTATGTTTTTCGTTAGAATAACGTTACAATTTCCTGTATTAATTTTGTTTTTTTTTTCTAATGTATATTTCTTTACTTATCTTGTATATTTTGGTTTTTCATGTTAACTGGGATCATGTTTACAAGTTTTTTTTACCGAAATTTTTATGATCCCACACACTAAGAAAAAAGGTGCAATTTTGCACCTTTCAAATGCAACACCGGGAGCTCCTTTTTGGGTGCAACTTTGCACCTTAATAAGCTTTTTGCACCTTTAAGGGTGCAGTTAGCTACATTTTGCACCCTAAAGGATGCAGAGTTGTACCCTTTTAGGGAAGGTGCAAATTTGTGTACGCAAAAATTTCTGCACCCTGAAAGGTGCAAAGTTGCAAAACGGGCATTTCCGGGTCAAACAAGAACAAAAAGGTGCATTTTTGCACCTTTTTCATGTAGGGTGCCAGATTGCACACACACAGAAAAAAAAAAGTGCTGCCAGTGTTGCATTTAGGGTGCAAACTTGCACCTTTTTCTTCTTAGTGTGCACCACATTTACATTTATTCTTTTGTTGTTGTCGTTTGTATAGTTTTTTGTTATATGTTATTGTCTGTAAATAAATTTTTAAATAAATTATGTATTTGATATGTTTTATGAATGTTTTTTAATGGAGATGTGGAAATAGATTCAATTCAATTCAATTTGCTATTAAAACCTTTTTACTTTTTAGCAGTGTTTACAGTTGATTATCTAATCGTCGATGGATCCATCATCTCAAAATAGTCTGAATCGTGCTTATCCCCCATTCATCTGCCATTTATTCAAAATGTTTAAAGTGAAGGCCCTTTAAAGGTAGTAGCCTATATTTCAAGTGTCACCCAATCTGCACAGAAGTTTTACTCAAGATTGCGTAAAGCCACAGAAAAACACTCGTGAAGTTAAAGATCCCAGTACATTCCCGTTTAGGATTGAGAAGGAAATATTCAACACAAATTTTCTTTTCTTTTCTTTGTTTTGTAAAGGCGTCTTCCTGACGCTTTAAGAATAAAACCATTCATTTTTCGTTTATTCTTTGGAATATTGTTGTAAAATTTGATAAATGATAGTTTTACATAAATATCTGTCATTTAAAATGAAATTGGCTTATTTCTCTTCAAATTCTGAAACAATGCTGTGCAAATGTGGGCTACTACCTTTAAAGGTAGGAGAGCAACACATTTAAAGAACATCATTCACTTCCTCTCGTTTGTAAATACTTAGGTATGCGTCATATACGACGAGCACTTGCACATCATTTTGTCCTTAATTTTTCCCTTGCCTATAACATGACTGTGCACTTCAATTGTTTTGGGATTTTGCGTTTGTGGTGCGGGTATAATAAATGTCGGCCTACGCACGTGGATACGTAAATTATTATAATTTAGCACATTCGTTGCGAGACCCGACGTGACCGACAGTTACACGACTAGTCCATCGTACATTGCATCATCCTCATTATATCTGAGGATGATGAAGAATTACGTTTTGCCATGTTATGCTTGATGGAGTATGATAGATCGCTGTTCTTATTATCGACCACCCTGACGTTGGACCATAATAATAACACATTATTTACACCTCATTGCGTAATGTTGCCCCATCGGGTGGGGGGAGGGGGTACTCACATTTGGTTCGGACGGGGGTGTGCTGCTGAAGCCTCCATACCCGTACTCAATTTTAAGGGTAATTTTGTCAGAAAAGGGTGCCCTTTATTAGGGATTTTGCATCTCGGGTGTGTACTTAAGCGAAATCGGGCGAAAATATAACTCTGTACAATAAAGTTAGGCCTATCCATTTTTTTTTTAAAGTTTAGGGATTTTCCGGCTAAAAAAAAACCATACCCCATTAGGAAGCGTCGTGGTCTGGTGGTTCTGACTCTCGTCTTTCAATCAGAGGGTCGTGGGTTCGAATCCCAGCCATGGCGTTAATTACCTTCAGCAAGAAATTCATCCACATCGTGCTGCACTCAACCCAGGTGAGGTGAATGGGTACCTGGCAGGAATTCATTCCTTGAAATGCTTGTGCGCTGTAAAAGGCCGCGGGGCTAAAGCTGGGGTAATAATATCCAAGTCCTTTGGAAGCGCATAGAGACGTTATATCATAATGTGATATGCGTTATACAAGAACTGTATATTATTATTATGTTAGGAATTTCTTGCAAAAAAACGACCCATTAGAGCGACACACCTCCATATACCATTTTAGGCGAGTACCCACCCCCCCCCCCCCCCCGCATGTTGCATGGTGGAATGTGTGTATACCTTCTTTTCTTTTTCCCAATGAATTCGAAACTCTCACCCACCCTCACCAGATCACGGTTCATTGAACACGGTTCATTGATGTGCATATTGTTGTCACTCTTGTTTTGATAACATTTACTCATCTTTGTGTTTGCGGTTGGTTGGTTGTTTTTTTAGTTTAGAGGCGCTCATCACTTCTAAATTAGAATATTTGCGCCTTTTTTTCATGTCATTTTACCCTTTTTATAATTATGTATTCTTGTTCTGTTGTGGTATTGTCTTTGTTTTTTGTTTGTTTGTTTGTTTGTATGTGAGAGGACCTCCATGAAAAATTAGACAAAGTGCTGGTCATGAGGGCCATCCCCCCCCCCCCATTTTTTCAGTAAATGTGCTCGCAAGATTTCAAGCCCTCAAGCGAGGTGCCCATTCTCTATTTTGTGGGAACATGCCTTCAGTAATTTAAGACGAGAATAATCAATAATTAGCCTTGAATTTAAAACAAAAATAATCATGTGTGTCAACCATAACTCTCTAAAAATAATCAGATTAATCTATTTGATATTAGTGACAGATATCCGATAGACTTCTTCATACTTATAAGAAATCGACAATGACTGGCGATGGGAAACGCACGGTTCTAATGACAGAGGTCCGTTTTTATCATATCAAATTCTTTTCGATGAAAAAACACCCTTTCATGGAAAGCTTCAAAAAATATTTATTCGGAGGTTTTTTTCGATGTAATCTTCTTCTTTTTTTTTTTTTTTTTTTTTTTTTTAGTGACAGTGCACTGTCATCATGTTGAATGCAAGTTCACGCGGAAAGGTTGGCCCGTGCATATATAGAGAAAAGGACGCTTCCACTGGGGCCTCGTTTCATAAAACTTGTTAATAGTAACAACTGCCACATTTCTATGACAAATTTGCTCTCAGCCAATCCGATGCAAGGATTTCAGTAGCTCATAACAGATATTGTCAACTTGTTATTGATAACGAGTTTAATGAAACGGGGCCGGGGTCTCATCCAGGCATTTGTGATTTCCGGTTTCAGACAGGAGTGTAGTCATGTGGAGGGGGCTCCTCCCCAATGTGCAAATGAAAAAGTGGAGCCGCAGTACGTGCTGACAATCCACAACACTGCAGTTGATGATGAAGAAGAAGAGGATTGGTAATGTTGAATATAAAGCAATGCTATTACTTTGAAAATGATTAGAATTTTTTTTTTTTTTAAATATGGACAACAATGAATGACCTAAAGTTGCGAGAGGCTCACGGTCGTCTTAACCCTCTAAGAAGAAGAAGAAGAAGAAGAAGAAGAAGAAGAAGAAGAAGAAGAAGAAGAAGAAGAAGAAGAAGAAGAAGAAGAAGAAGAAGAAGAAGAAGAAGAAGAAGAAGATGATGATGAAGATGATGACGATGATGATGATGAAGATGATGACGATGATGATGATGATGATGATGATGATGATGATGAAGATGATGACGATGATGATGATGATGAAGATGATGATGATGATGATGATGATGATGATGATGATGATGATGAAGGGATGCTACGGAAAGAGAGTGAGAGAAGGTACAAGAAAAGGGGGAAATTATGAAACCAGGGAGTGTTTCACAAAGACTAAGATTGACTAAAATCGCACGTAACTATGACTGGCCATTCATGGCACTGTTTTCTTTCACCATCGGTCTCTCAAATGATTTGCAAATCATGGTCAAAAATCTGCAGAATTAACCATTTTTTTTAGTTCATTCATGAAGAAAACAAAAATGTAAACTCTTCAAATTTTGACAATGATTTGCACATCCCTTGAGAGACCAATGGTGAAAGCAAACAGTGGCATGAATGGCCTGCCATAGTTAAGAGCGATTTGAGTCAATCTTAGTCTTTGTGAAACACCCCAAGGAGAGAAGATTTCAAGACTGCCAGCCGCTTGCTACCTCTCATTTTGTCCTCAGCATGCCTAGGAGAACGAAAGACCCTCCCCGTCCCTCTCTCCCTGTATCAACTATATATGCCACTAGATAGTTTCCGAATGCTCGTGAACTTGAAAAGAACAAAAGAGCCTGAGCATGTTGATATTTAACTTTTAATGATTTCTCCGCATGAACCCGATACTGTGCGAGTTCACCTGGGTTTGTTACAGTTGTTGCCAGATTTTCTCAATTGTCGTTACATTCAGTCGTCGAGAATATTCAAACAACTCAGATAAGTGAAATAAATTCTTACTGACAGGTAAAATTGATAGATGCTCAATCAGTGTCAATAATCATTCGAAACGTTTAATGGACAAAAATACTAGCATTTACAATCTCTCTCTCTCTCTCTCTCTCTCTCTCTCTCTCTCGCTCTAAAAAAAAGTAGAAATTGACGCATCTTTAAAATATGATATGAAACGCCATTTTTATTATTTTTTTAATTTCGTGTATTTATATAAAACATTGCAAAGTGACACTAAGACAACAACAAAATTAAAAAAGACAAATTTCTCTTCACTTAATATAAAAAGATGATGGTGCTTTACTTTCCGGAAAATTTGAAATGATTTGAAAAGCGTTTTATGATGTTATTCATCATTTATAAGACAACGTTACAGTACCGTGCCAATCTGTGGCGTAGCCTTCTAGCCACTCTCCCTTCCCTTTTTACAGTTCCCCCCCCCCCCCCAATATGAGGGGCAAATCTGCCAAAACTCCTCTCCCACCTGTCCAAGGAGGTTTCTTGACCCACTCCTTGGCAGATTAAAGGGGCACGACTGGCCAGTGCACCAAGTTAAAAAGTTTACCTAAATCAACAACCACCAGACGAGTCTCCCCCCCCCCCCATCCCTCCCCGTATTTTTCTTTCCTTTCCTTTTTTTTTTTTTCTTTGGGGGGGGGGATAGAAATAATTTTGGTCAGTAAGTTTGTCATGTATATTTCACAGATATATTTCAATGTATATTTCAACTCTTTATCCTTATTCGTGATCTTGGATACGCCCCTGTCTCCATTGTTTACCCATGTCTGGATACCCTTCTGTCAACCCTTCCCCGTCCATTGCCCCCCCCCCCCCCCGATTATGGCAGGTGTGCTTTTGTCCTGTGGAAGTCAAGTTGCTATGCACGATCTGTTTTAAACATTGAACTATGAATAAAACTATGTCAAATGGTATTGGTAACGGAAAGCAGGTTTACCTGTTTATGATACATTCTCACGGGTTAAACAAAACTACAGGCATAAAGGAAGGAACGGGGACGTTCATTTCTCCTGGAAAGTTGAGAGAAACTGATCACCGAAAAATGTGATGAAGATCAGACACATAATCAATAATATTTATTTGTAAAATAAAGGACCCTGTTGAAGGGACAAAAAAGTGATGTTTCTTTCTAATACATGTACATTAGGTTTGGATGTCGAAATAAATCATGGTGCACTCCCCTCGGCGAAGCCGCAGTTAGAAATAATGTCATACTACCCGATGTTTTTTCAATTTTGGTCGATATGTTAGTAGCCCGAACTCCTCAAAACATTTATTTTTTTTTTTATAGACATGATTTCAGTTGGCTTTTTTTTCAAAAACCGTCAATGTCTGTTTCATTCTTTTTTAGTTTGTTGTTATTTTCCTCAAACTTTCACCGATCTAGCTTCTTTTTTTTTCTGGTCACCTTCACACTTATGTCATATTTTTCTGTAATTATACCTGTGCAATGTCATTGTATTTCTTTCCTTTCTTTGGAAATGAATACACAATTATGAATTTGAATTTGAATTTGAATTTGAATTTGAATATCTACGCTACAAGGCATTATGGCATTATTTCCAATGTTGTCATTGATAAAAAAAAAAAAAAAAACACGAAATTTTGACTTGATTTTCGTCTTATCTGGAATCATTGTGACATAGTGGTAGAGGATCTTGTCTCTTATACGACAGGTCCTGGGTTCGATCCTCGTCCGGTGCTTATACATTCTTGGATAACATGGGCGTAGATAGCGGGGGGGGGGGGGATGGGGGATGCATCTCTACCCACCCACCCCCCCCCCACCCCCACTTCTTGAAGTGGATGTATGTACATGTGTATGTAAAGTGTATATAAATATGTATCACTGGGGAATCACCCCCCCCCCCCTCCTCATGCAGGACCTGTCTACGCTAATGTTGGATAAGGT
>CM057158.1:26155326-26189769 GCA_029962745.1 Echinometra lucunter
CACTACTATTACCACTACTTCTACTACTACCACTACTACTACTACTACCACTACTACTACTTCTACCACTACTACTACTAAATGATCGGTTTGTTGTAATTGTGTGTAGTGTGAAATGGATATACAAACTTCCACTTTTTTCCCCACTCCCGCGTTCCTATTCATCCCGTTTTGTTTGTTTGTTGCATTTTTTGTTCCGTTCCGGTTCTTTTCACATTCGGTTTGAAAAGATTACGGTGCTTAATCATTCTTAATTCTTAAAATTGCCCTCACAAAGCGAGGATTGCCTTTTACATGTACTCCTGTATGCCAGCTATCCATAAATCCGATAATACTTTCAGCATGGACGAGTATCTCTTACTTTCGTACAGGGTATGATATTATACCGTAGAATTAACACTTAACAGTGTCCAGTCTATGGAACCGACCGTGTGCAAACACTAGATACCCATTTTTACCCTTTTTTGGGGGCAGGGTAGTAGAAATGAAACCAGGGTCCCGTTCAATTTGCTCTCAGCCAATCAGATGCAAGGATTTCAATGGCTTATAAAAGTTATTGCAACTTGTTATTGATAACAAGTTTTATGAAACGCATGTTACATAAACGGATGTTTGATTTTCCCCTAATATCTCATACTTCACCTACAATCGACTTTAGATATCTCCCTCTTCTATTTATGAGATCTCTTTCAATTCAGTTCAGTTCAGTTCAGTTCAGTTCAATTCAATTCAATTTATTTACATGTCAAACAAAAACAAATCAAAACAACTTTGAAAAGAAATCAAGCATAGTAAATAATTGTACAATAAAACAAAGAATATACATATATGTAAGAATATACAGTATAACAATTTCTCATTCTTGATGTAATTTGTTGTGCATGCATTCTTTCTTTCACCTCTCTCTCTTTCTTTCTATTTCTCTCTCCCTCCTGCCCCTCGTCGCACCATTAGGCGTGTATATGAATATTGGTGTAAATTCTAAGCAAAATTATGAAAAAAATAACATCAAAATTGAGGATGGATTAAAAAAAAACAAATAAAATGAATTATCGTATCATTGTAAAATGGGCATAAATATCCGTTGACTCTACTGCGTCATTTCGATTGGGTTATTACATGAGCTAATCAAATTTTGCAGAAGGAATTAGCCCCTAACTAAGCAACTCAACGCTATGTTTAGAAAATGATATATTGTAATGTTTTTTTTTACGGTGCTGTCCAATCAAGCCTATAAGTCTCACTACATGAGTGTAGAGTAACCGTTGTATGGTGGCCCTGAAGTACGCTCGACAACAGGTCATGTGCAATGTGAATTTCGCGGCCAACTTTGCGTCCCAGTCCTGAAATTCGCGACCCGTGACGCGAATTTCTCATCCCAGGTCATGAATTTCGCGTCTTGGGTTGCGAATTTCGCGACTGGGGTGCAAAGCTGACCGCGAAATTCACGTCACACTTGACCTGTTGTCGAGCGTACTTCAGGGCCACCATACTGTTGCGACTGGTAGGCGATTACTGACAACCAGTGGCGTAATGAGCCAAAATATTTGGGGGGGCTCAATCTTTGCGAGGAGCGAAGCGACCAACCCTGAGGGAGTGTAGCGACCGAGCCGGGGTACCCCCCCCCCCCCCCTTCACGATACGGAGCTTTTTCATTTTTTCGACTTAAATTCCTGCTTGAGTTCAGTTCAATTTTTATTTTCTCTAATTTCCAACAAAAGGATTTCATTTTAGTGGGGCGGTAGTGAGCACGCGAAGCATGTGAATCACTTAATGAGCGCGCGAAGCGCGCTCCCTAGGGGGGAGGGTGCAGGGAGGGGGGAGTTTCCCCCCTCCCGCGCGAAGCGCGGAAGCTCCGACGTTTGATGACATGTACTGTTATGGATAAACGTGTCATGAATCTACCGACCGGAAAAGGATATTTTTTCATGAACTTGGAAACATGATTATAAAAACATGCAGCCCAAATAATCTTCTTAAGTTTCAAACAAATGCCAGCGTTACACAAAATACTTTATTACTTATGATAATAATACAGAAAAAGACACTATGAAATAAAAAGGACGAGCATGGAGAGGGTGTGATGCGGTGGGGTACCAGGGTTTCACTCCCACAGTGGCGTAGCTAGGATTTCATTTTAGTGGGGCGGTTGTGAGCGCGCGAAGCGTACTCCCTGGGGGGGGGGGGGTCCATGTAAGGGGGGAGTTTTCCCCCTCCCGCGCGAAGCGCGGAAGCTCCGACGTTTCTTTGAATTGTTCCTTGTCTGCTCCCGCTCTTCTTACGTTCTCTTACCTTTTTTCTTTTGTCGCTTCTGCTTTTTTTTCCTTCTACTTTTTCTTTCTTTTTTTTGTTGGTTTTTTGGAGGGGTGACCGCCCCCATCGTCCCCCCCCCCCTGGCTACGCAAGTGCAAGTTTTTTGCAGTATTGATGGTTTGCAACTCTGTAAAAGAACACTATTTGGGACTGCAAACTTAAAGCCCGTGTCTAGTTTTGGTAAATCTAAGAATATTCATTATCAAAGTTTGAATCCATTGTCAGATAAACAGATAAAACCAAGTGTTATATCATAAAACACATTAGTATTGATATTATGCGTGTTTTCTGCCTTGCTATGCATGCTATTTGGGAAATTGTGAATGCGTTACTTAACAGTAGAAAGGGAGTCTAGGGAGAAGTAATGAAATTCGTGTGATAACACTTATATAAAATTGGAAATAAACCATGGTTGAAATTTATTTGGGGGGGGGGGCTGGCGCCCCCCCAAGCCCCCCCTCCAGTACGCCAGTGCTGACAACCACTTGGTTGTCAGTGCCAGTGGTCTCTTAGAAAGGTACCCTAATAGTTGGTATTGGTAATTGGTCACCCGACATTTTTGGTCTGAAATAAAAGAAATTATCGATGTTGCATCGAAAAACTCCAGCAGTCTCAGCTAGTTCGTAAAAGGCTTTTCTGATCCTTTATCGATCGTGTAAAGGTACACACTAAGAATAAAAAAGTTCAGTTTTGCACCCTTCAAACCTTTTATGGATACAACTTTTCACTTTTTTTTCAACTTTTCACAACTTTGCAGTGAGCTAGGGTGGAGAGTTGTACCCTTAAGGTGCAAATTTGCACCCTCAAAGGTGCATCGTCAGGTGATCGTTGCACTTTAAAGGTGCAGACGAGCATTAAATGGTGCAAACAAGTACAAAAGGGTGAATCTTTGCACCTTTTTTAATGTAGGGTGCAAGGTTGCACTCTGAAAAAGTGCTGCCAGTGTTGCATTTAGGGTGCAAAATTGAACCTTTCATATAGCAGAGTGGTGGGAGAATGGCCTTTAAAGGTTGCGCAGAGCAGTTTGCGTCCCATGACCTTCAGCAGCCACTAGACGCCACAAAATGGTGCTCCAAAGACCACTCTAGCAGGGGTGTATTACATTTATTTCTTTAGGGGGGAGGACACTCTCAAAAATTTCCTCAGCTTGAAATGTTTTGGAGGGGACATACATCCAAAATTTGCTGACAACAGAAAGAAGAAGAAGAAGAAGAAGAAGAAAAAAAAAAAAGGTCCTCAGCTTAAAATTTGGGGGATTTACACTATTTTGTCCCCCACCCTTAAAAATTGGAGGGGACCTGTCCTCCTACCCCCCCCCCCCCCCGATAGATGCCCATGCACTCCGGTACGTGACGTAGTCAACTCAAGAAAATGAAACCTTATGAAACTGTTACTTGAAACTACTGCACTTTTAAAGCAAAATGTTTCTTTTCTTAGGGTGTCCTTCTAGGGGTGAACGGGTCCGTTGGCTGGGCCATGATTCTCTGGACCTTCTGTGGCCTCATCAGCATGGTAGGCGCCCTCTGCTACGTGGAGCTCATCACCTCCTACACCAAGTCCGGCGGTGAGTTCACCTTCCTCCTTGACGCCTTCGGGCCCGTGCCCGCCTTCCTCCGCATGTGGACCTTGCTCTTCCTGATTGGACCGTCCTCCAACGCCGTCCAGGCTCTCACCGTGGCCAACTACCTAACCGTTCCTTTCTTCGGCTGCGATGAAGTCCCCGTGCCTCAGAGCGCCGTCTTGCTCATTGCCACATGTGTTCTATGTGAGTCCTCTCAGCCGGGGAGCGTTTCATCAACATTTGTTGTCTGACAAGTTGTCAGATCTGACATCTTTCCTTGATTTTGATTGGCTGAGAAGCATCGTTACTATGGCAACTGTCGGATAAAACAGACTTTGTCGGATAAAACATCCAACAAGTCCTTTCATGAAACGCTCCCCAGAACCCTTTTGGCTAAGAAAAAAAAAAGAATTCATACAAATACTATCCGACAAATGATCAGTCCAGATGGTCTTTGAAGTTGGAAGTTTGTATGGTGGTATTGAAAACGTGAATGAGGTTTACGGGTTCACCATGGGGTAAGTCCTGAAAAGGACTATTAAGTTACGGGGGAAAGTGGAAAGTTGAGGGGGGGGGGGAGAAATGGAGAAGTGAGATAGAGAGTAAGAGAGAGTAGAGAGAATCTTTCTTGAGAATGAGTGAAGTCCTGAAAAGGACTTGTAAACCAGATGAGAAGGCGATGAGGAGAGAAGGCTCTTCTCCGAGCCTTCTCTCCCCATGGCCTTTTCATCTGGTTTACCAGAAAAAATTTGCTAGTCTTAACAGTAGATTTGATGCAGTAATCTTTTATGGGGAAATTGAAGTTAAAAAATCCCTCTTTTCATTTCCCTTTTTCATTTTGAAATGAAGACAAATTGCTCTTTAGCTACCACTATTTGGTTCCCATTCAACAAAAATAATGAAATACCTTCTTTGTCAGGCTGTTTGTATCGTATTTCCTATTTTTTTGGTACCATGGTTGCTGAATAGGTTTCTTTCGCTGTTTTTTCTCATGATTTTTTAAATCTCAGTTCTAATATTCTTCATAAACTGTATCAGCGTGAAGTGGACGGCTCGCCTGCAAGTTTTCTTCACCGTCGCTAAGGTCTTTGGCCTCGTCATTCTTATTGTCACCGGTGTCATTTTTCTTATAAAAGGTGAGTGAACAGGGGGTGTTTCATAAAGCTGTTCGTAAAGTTATGCATGATTTTACGAACGCCTTGAATATGAAGTGCCAAACGAGTTGCCCAAAGTTTTTCCTGATGTTTTAACAAAGTGTGACTGCATTTCCCATAATCTCAATTAAAGTGTGGCAAAAAAAAAGAAAAGAAAAAAGAACTACTTTGAAATAAAAATGTTCTTAAACAAAAGTAATGTTAATCTACGTCTGCATATTTCACCTTTAGCTGCATCATGTGCATGATGCGATTTATAATGATCGAGAATTCGATTTGGCTTGCCATATTCAGGTCGATCGTAAAGTCATTCGTAACTTTACGACCAGTTTTATGAAACACCCCAGGTGAGGATTTCACTAACGCTTAAAATGCATCGTTGACCTTTCGTAAGGGCTTGAACCCATCGTAGGTCACCCGAACCCATCGTCTATGGACGATGATTTGCTTTTACTAGATTTCACATAGCTCCTGCGAAGGGTTCACCCGTCGCAAGCGCGTTGCAAATTAAGACCCGCTGCACACTATACGATCCGTCTGCGATCCGATCTAGCAAAAAATTGTTATATTATTTGATATGAATATTCAAACATGTAAAATCTTAATGATCAAAGTTCCCGATAGTCGTATGAATATTAAAATCGAAATTACGGGCTATTGCGAGCCTGCCTGTAGGAATAAAAACGAACTTAATTCCGAATCGTAGTGACGTTATAACAATCTTGCGACAGGCTGCGATTTGAAGCCGATATGGCCTTTACTCCGACCACAAGGCTTACAGTTAACCAAAATTTCGATTTTAGTATTCCTGTCATTATTCCAAACTACAAATAAGATAATTTTACTTGTTTAAGCTTTCATATTTAGGGCAACATGCCATTTGTTCGAAAATCGGCTCGCAATCGGATCGCATTGTGTACGGTGGGCATTAGCAAAGAGTCAAGGGGTGATCTCAGAGCTGTGTTGGGTTAAAACTAAAACTGTGCATGCAGTGGACGTTAGTAAATAAAAATACCATACACTTACTATATATACCCCTCTCACAAACTCGATAATGTGAATAATAGGAGGATTATTTGGTCGTAAAATGAGAGCGGGAGCAGAATAATGCACCTGATTCTAATACTGCTATTGTTCGGATATTATAGCAGCCTCGGAATAATCCTTTGAACTTCGTGAACGATATCGCAAAATAATGCCATGGTGAGGTCAAAAGGCCAGCACTTTACCCGGAGCGCGCTTGTCGTGTATCGAAGGTGCGTGTGCACCATAGGTGTGCACTTACCATGACGATTATCCTCTTCGTCGAGGATCTTTTTTTTTTTTTTTTTCGCTCGTAAAAAATGCGCATTATTTTGGAGTTAATATGAACGCAATAATCATATTATCCGGATCAGAACAGTGCGGATAATGGAAGGATGAGTTTGGGTATAAGAGGTTCTGGGTCAAATCGGAGATTCTTTGAGATGACTGGTAATTAAAAGAACTTTTTCTGAGGGGCACATTTATATGCATAAGCATATACCAATGGGCATCGATCATGAAGGACAGGGGGACACTTGCCCCCCCCCCCCAAAAAAAAAAAAAAAAATTTTGGGGGGGGGGGGAAGACAAAGTAGGATATGTCCCCCGAATTAAAGGAGTCTTTTATTTCGTGTAATATCGCTTGTTAGCGAATTTTGGAGTGAAAAGAGACGTTTTGAACGATTTTAAGCACTTTTAATACAATGAAGAAATCATTTCATCTTTATTCATGTCAATCTTTTTTTAGATCGCAACCCTGATTCTGGGGACGCCGTGAGTTTAGATTACCATCGACCCGCGACGTGAGCTTTCATTCATTTCGACATCTAAATCAGGGGGTTTAATTTTTCTTTCATTACGCAGGTAATGTGTCAAACTTGCAAAATGCCTTTGAAGGTGCAGAGATCACTATCCGAGAGTTTCCACTTGCCATCTACTCAGGAATCTTCGCCTATGCAGGATGGTAAGAAGATCAAACGACATGCTTGTTTAAAATTTTCAAATAAAACGGGTACAGTAACCGAAGTTACACAATAATGATTTCACTCTTATTGTGCTCTCACACTAGAGCTACGGTTAGAGTCGGTTCATGACGGTCACTGACGGTTAAGTGATAGTCACTGAGAGTTATAGACCGTTCTGGACCATCATACTGCCGTAATGAGACCGTAGTAGACCGTACAAGAACCATTCTATGAATAGTAGTACAGACCCGGTCAGACCGTAGGAACTGACGGTTAGAGAGAAGGTTTTTAACATTTTCAAACTTCATTTTTGACCGAGTCAGACAGACTGATCTAAAATAACCGAAGTAAACCGTACAATGGCCTTACAACAACCGTTGTAAGACTTTCATGGACCGTACTTGACCGTTATGGAATTTGGCCGTAGTAGTGACCATCTTACTTCATGTCAGTACGACCAAAGTAAATACGGTCCGTAGCCGTGGGTAGACCGGGTAGACCAGGTAGACCGTAGCGCTAGGTGTGAGAGCACCTTAAAGCTACAGAAGGCTACTCGATGCCCATTCTGTGCTTGTGTTGTCGTCGAGTTCCGTGTGGTCTTTTATTGTGTGTCGGGTTTGTACCTTGCTATGGCTTTAAAAATTATGATTATCAAATATAATGATGCTTTTATGTTCATGTTACGGATCCTAAATCACATGCTTTGCTTTATAAGGTTTCCCATAGCTTACTTACCATTTAAATGATAACTACTATTTTCTTAAACCGAATTTATGTCGAAGTTTTGTAACGCTCCAACTGTTGATTATTTCAATGATTTCGCAAGGTGAAAGGTTTCTAAATGGATTTGCCGTTCCTGTGAAAATAAGAAGAAAAGATGATTCAATGGGTTATGCATTGCATTGCTATGCCAGTACATAAATCAACTATCGTTAGGCATACTTGAAGCCCCAGTTATGGTTGAAATAGACATTGACATTAAAACAAAACAAAAAAAAAAAAAACAAAAACAAACAAACAAACAAAAAACCAGCACCAAAAATCGAACAGGTCCATCAGTCTATAAATCCAAAAGCTCTCAACATTATCACTATTTGTTTTTATTCAGGGACTATATTTCATCTATGACAGAAGAAGTAAAGCAACCAGAAAAGTAAGTTGATATTGTTGCTTCATGTCATCTCCACCATCATGGTTACCACCACCGCCATCACGATCATCATCATCATCATTATCATCATCATCATCATCATTATCATCATCATGACCACCATCATCATCATCATCCTCATCCTCATCATCACCACAACCACCTCCATCACCACCATTATCATCATTGCCCCCTCCTCCTCGTTATTTTTATGTTACTCTGTCAAAAATCGACTATACAGAATTGCAAAAATTTTAGGACTCTCGTTAATATTTATTGATATTTGTACATACTTCTCTCATTCCCTCTCTCTCTTTCTTTCATTCTCTCTCTCTCAAAATAAATAGATAGATAAATAAATAAATAAGTAAATGAATGAATAAATCAATTAAGAGATATTTATTCAAAAATAAATGAATAAAGCCTTTTCATGAAATAATAAGGTTGTAATTCCTTTTCTCTCTCTCCTTTTTTTTTTTTAAAATTCATATTTTTCGTTCTATAGAACCATCCCACGCAGTGTAGTGATCTCGATGTCGTCCGTCATTCTCATCTATCTGCTTGCAAACATTGGCTACTTCTCACTCCTTACTCCTCAAGAAGTACTCTCATCAGGAGCCGTAGGGGCTGTAAGTAAGAGAGAGAGAGAGAGAAAGAGAGAGAGAGAGAGTGAGAGAGAGAATGAGAGAGAGAGAGATATTTTTGTTTCAGTTATGCGTCATTTTCATGTCAATTATGCGACACTCATTTTCTACTGAGCGACAGAGGCTGCTAATTGAGCGACCAAAGTGTATAATTTCTGCACCAAAATTACCAAGAGAGAGAGAGAGAGAGAGAGTATAGCAGTAGTGGTAGTAGTAGTAGCAGCAGAAGTAGTAGCAGTGTAAGAGAGGGAGAGAGAGACCAAAACTAAATGAAGACAAAAACCGTAATGTTGCATCTGTATTTGAATTCAAGTTCGTAAATTCTTATTTATTCATTTCCAACAGAAAGAAAAGAAATACAGTGGCAATACATAACGATTACGGAAAAGATAAAAAATAACATATTATATACATATTCGTTTTTTTCTTCATAAGTAAGTACACATAAATAAATCATTAAAATATATGCATTCTTAAATTCTGTGGAAATGGTGGGATCCACTAAAAAGCAGTGCTTGTAATTTGTTGATCCCCATGTTATGGATGGGTGAAGCAAGTAAACAATGGAATATTCAATGTCATAATCTAACATGGAATGAAAAACGAGCAGAGTACTTAAGATATGACTGTTAGACCTTTTATTTTAATGAAAACTATTAGTATCGCTGTTTTCTGACCTTTTCCAAAAGGATTTTGGCGAGAAAGCTTTAGGTGATTGGTCGTGGTTGATTTGGTTGTTCGTGGCCTTATCTGCTGCCGGAAACCTCAACGGTGCAGTCTTTGGTAGAACAAGGTAAGACCTGGGGGGGGGGGGTGTAACATATTTTTAAAAAATAAAATCAATCTTACGATTGATATCAATTGTAAGTCTGTTCCAAACCATGTACTAAAGAGTAAAAAAAAATTTTCAGAAGTTTCTGCATTTATTGAATATAAAACAAAACATTGAATACAACAATAAACAAATCAGATTTGATACAAATAACGACTGACAAATATACAAATGAGATATAACATACTCAGATAATATAAAATAATGAAGTTGGGTCAGGAAATAAACATAAATCATAAGCGGAAAGCTTGAAAACAATAGCAGCTGGGAAAAGGGGGGCTACATGATACCGTTATGTACTATGAGTTGGGATAGTATAATGGAGTCACGTACATAATAACAAAACATATATTTCTAGAATTTATAATCGGAGTTTGCAGAAAAAAATATAAAGGAAAAAAGGAAGGGATAATTGCTAGTGCGTGCAAGTGGGTGCGTGCAGGTGAAAGGTTGGCGAGACATGTCTATTTAAACTCATCACTCTTTATGAATATTTTGATAATAGATATTTTTTCAGTAATGCTTTGAAAGCATGAAGTGATGTAGAGTATTTAATGTTTTGAGGTAAATCATTCCAAACATCTGGACCATGGTGTCTTATCGATTTATGTGCTAAAATTATTTTGGGGTTGGTTAAATGGAGGTCAGAAGAGTGTCGCGTAGGATAAGAATGAATATTTCTGTTATACCTAAAGATATTACGAAAAGGCACTGGTATAGTGTTCGTCGAAAATTTGTACATGAAGATTGCAGTTTGGAAGAGGTGAATGTCAGTAGTTTTTAATGTTTTTAATTTATGAAATAATGGATCTGTATGGGCTAGATAGTGTGAATGGGTGCATATGTGAAGAGCTTTTTTTTTTTTTTTGAGGTGAAACAATGACATAATTTTCGTCCTATTACTATTTCCCCATACTATGTTACAATAAGATATATAAGACAGAATGAATGAATTATAAAGCATAAATAGTGTCTTGGGTTGAAGATTGTATTTTAATCTAAATAGAATGCCTATTCCTCTCGAGACTAACATACAAATATTCAATGTGGCTATTCCAAGTTAGGTTTGAATCGATTGTAACACCTAAGAATTTTGTTTCTTCCTTTTCAGTGAGGGGCATATCGTCTGTGAAGATATTGTTGTTGAGAACATGTTTAGAATGTATGTTCTTAAAGTAGATGTAATTAGTTTTGTCTATATTTAGGGAGAGTTTATTGGATTTGAACCAAAGTGATAATTTCGTTAATTCTGAATTGAGAAAACCCCGATAGTGTGTTCTCTTTTAGAGAGGGAATCAGTTATTTGTCGTATAATTGTAAAATTGCATAGTCAGTTGAGTGATTCTGTCTGAATCCATATTGATTAGGAATTAGTAAATTATTCATGTTCAAGAAATTATATAATCGTCTATAAACTATTTTTTCTAGTATTTTCGAGATGCTGGGTAATAAAGAAATCGGTCTGTAGTTGACAAGTTTAGATGGATCATCTTTTTTATATATCGGAATTATTTTTGCCATTTTCAGTAAGTCTGGAAAAATACCTTGGGAGAGAGATAAATTAAAAATAATGAGCCAATGGGGAAACTATGAACTGAATTATTTGCTTTAATAGATATACACTAAGTTCACCATGGCCGCTAGATTTAGTGGATTTTAAAGAGCGCACAATTTCTAAAATCCCATTAATATTAGTTGGAATAAAAAACAAAGATTGTTCAAAACTGTCATTTAAGTATGTCGAAAAATTGATCGTAGGATTGATTGTATCTCTTTATGTTACACCCCAGACCTAATGAAAGCTTGAAAACAAAATCTCGCGCAGTATTATTATAAATCAAGTTTGTTTGTTGGTTTGTTTGATTGCTTTTATTTCTGGGTCCTAATGACAAAATGTGATAAGATTGGATTTCGCTACATCATGCATTTTCTGCAGGCATCAGACCGAGTTATCTTGGGGTTAATATTCAAGGGTTCAGTTGACTGAAAATGGTGCTTGGGCGTATGAGGCCTTTTTAAGTGAAACACTTCATCCAAGGGCAGGCCTATGATATTTCATTTATTTTGCCAAAGTCGGTTTTTTGTTGTTGCTGTTGTTGTTGTTGTGATTCTCAAGTTTGATTTACAGCAATATCGACTCTTTAAGTAGTCTTAAAACGAATTGGATAAGGAATAGAATATTGCAAGTGGATCTTATAACATCACACAAGGTTAAACTTGCCAGTATACTTCTCTCCATTGTATCTTTCGGTTAAATTTAATCACATTCTAACTATAGCCCCCCCCCCCTCTCTCTCTCTTTCTCCCGCCCTCATCCAGAACTTTCTTTGTAGCGGCACGAGAGGGCCTCCTACCCGAATTTCTGTGCATGATTCACATCAAGCACCTTACGCCGATTCCAGCCATCGCTATCTCGGTAAATATATCAAACAATATAATAAACAGTGCATAAATAGAATCAAGACCTAATTCACCCGCCAAAATACCTGAAAGAAACAGAATAAAACAGTAATTTCAGTGACCAGTCGTTATCATGGTAAATCATCCAGTTACCAAGGTTACATGCGTGTCTTGATTATATTAGTAAACGGATTACTAATTAATGACCTCCTAATTTGCCTCCTTTTTGTGTGACGACATTTTAGATTTTCTTTTCACATTTCACTAAAGCTGAAAAGAAAATCAAAGTAAAAAGTTGACCCTGGAATTCTGCATTTGATCTAGATAACTGTACTATTTTCAAGGTTCGAATAAATCAAATCGAATCAAATTCATTGAAATATATTTCTGACATATAGGATCATCAAAACATAACACAATACAACAGATGCTTATTAAATAGGGTCATAACTCAACAAGGCTATCAATATTAATTCGTATCAATTCCCTATTCTATAACGATATGAGACCTACTTATCCTTCATAAAGGTGTAGGGGCAATGCTGATCATTTTGAAGACGGGGAGTGTGGGGGGGGGGGGGGGTGTCAAGTCATGGAAGTGCTAGGCTTCGTGATATGCCCATGCCCAAAATAACTTCATAATGTACTCCAGAATGCTGAGGTCAGGAATGAATTGGACTAATGATTACTCTCTATTTTTAGTAGGTGTAAGATGCTTATCTTGGTAGTTTGTAAAAGGTCTGTTTAAATCACATTCAGTGAAAGCATGGACGACGTCTTCTTTTACTTTACTCTTTGGACACAAATCCTCTCCAGATAAGCCCCATTCAGAAACTAAAAACATGCTTCTTACTGGTATTTATACAACAATTTCAGGTTGAACTCTCGTAACTCCCGTAACCTTTGTTCTCTAATTTGCACGAGATTACAATTAATTTTTCTTTTTAAAGCTTCCGTTCAGCATGTTCTTCATTATGGTTGGTGATGCTCTGGTCTTGATCAAATATCTGACATTCATCGATTGGTTCTTCTCTGCTCTCACCATCGCCATCATACCATACTATAGATGGAAGTACAAAGATATGAGGAGACCTTTCAAGGTGAGGACAGTTGCATGTAGCATGCAGTGATGGAACTAGGAGGGGCATATAGAAAAAATGGTTACAGTTCGTTATTCCAAAGGTTCGTTAGTCCGAAAATAAAATAAGCTTCGTTATTCCGAAGGTTTTTAATCCGAAAATGAAAAAAGGTTAGTTATTCCGAAGGTTCGTTAATCCGAAATGAAATAAGGCTCAGTATTCCGAAGGTTCGTTAGTCCGAAAATGAAATAAGGTTCGTTAGTTCGTTAGTTATTTTCGGACTAACGAACCTTATTTTCATTTTCGGACTAATGAATCTTTGGAATAACGAATTTTATTTTATTTTCAGATTAACGAACCTTCGGAATAACGAACCTTCGGAATAAACGAACCTCCGGATTAACGGCACAATTAATGTTCGGATTAACGAGCCCTTTTTCATTTTCGGACTAACAAACATCCGGGTATACGAAATTTGCGTGTTTCGGAATGACGAACTTTCAGAATAACGAACATCACCCGACAAAATGGTGCTGATTGGAACCTTTATTGTCCCACATTTGGAACCTCTAAAGGTTCTTCAAAGAACCATTAATAGCCTATAAAGGTTCTCTAAAGGGTTCTAAAAGGGTGTTAAGAACCATTATTGGTTATAAAAGAAACCTTTTGGGGTTCTTGAAAATATAAAGAACCCTTTATAGAACCCCCTTTTCTGGATGTTCTAAATGAGGGACAAAAAGGTTTTAATTGGCACATTTTTCTGAGAGTGTACGGGGCGGAAGCGGAAAGTATTACAAATTAACCCATTCGTGACAGGAACTATTTAAAGCCTAATTTGATCAGCTTTTATTCTTCAAATTGGCAACACCAACATTTTTATTTTATTGCTACCTTTTTGTTATAAAACGTCATGTATCTGAAATGAATATAAATTGACAGAAATTATGAGAGGTCCAAAAGTTGCCAATTTGCAGGGGAAAATGGTGATTTTAAACTTTCTATCACATTGCCAATTTACGGATTTTAATGCTTATTTTCCTTTAAAAAATTTTCAGCATCAAACACCAAATATTGACGCAACTAAAATGGGCACAGTTTGTGTAGAATTTTTTACTCTTTCTGCTCATGTTTTTGGTATAATTTTTAGGGCTCTGCATCAAAAGTTATTAGGTCAAACCACAAAATGTGGACCTCTGTCATGAATGGGTTAAGTACAAAACAGGTGCCACTTCGGCACCTGAAAAAATGGATTATAATGTGAGCGGATGGCGGAAGGGAAGGGGATACATGCATAATGGAACAGTGATGATGATGAAAAACGTGAAAGAAACATTTATCACCTTTTTTTGTAAATGAAATACTATTCAGCTGTTTTTTTTTTAATTGCCTGAAACTCAATTCCTGAAGGAAAGAAGCATTACAAAATGTATCAAATGTTCCGGGGATGGGGTTGGGGTAAATGTAAACAATATTTTGTCCTCATGAGGAGTAATAGGGTCTGTGTAATGCTAGATTGACCCTTGTCGACTGATTTTAACTACCCTCTGCATCTGTTTTCTGCCCGGAGCAGCGGTAGCCAGGATTTGTTTAAAGGGGGGGGGGGGGGGCAATGGGGGCATCCCCTTTCTGTAGGGGGCACAGGAGGCGGTTTTGTTTTGTTTTTTGTTTCTGGGATTTTGGTGGGGGCACTGGGGGGGGGGGAACAGGAAATCTGTGGAGAGGCACGTGCCCCCAGGCCCCCCATGACAACGCCGCTGCTCCGGAGTAACGGAAGTTACTGAATAACGACCTGCAATAAACCATCTTTCTTCAATAGATTCCTCTACCCTTTGCGCTCATCTTCATCTTCTTCACGCTTTTCATCATGGTGATGACATTCTACACGGAGCCGTTCTATTCCTTCATGGGGGTGATCGCTACCCTGGCCGGAATACCCGTCTACTACTTCTGCGTCTGGTGGACCAACAAGCCCCAGTGGATCAATGACGCCACCCGTAAGTATTGTCCTGTCGTTTAATCCTAGGCCCTGTGCATGCGTTACATACGCAAGCTGCATATATATATTGTTCGGTTGAACAGAAAGTAATAATATTTTTTTGCAAGAATGCCATGCGACCTAGTGGAGGCGTCCTCCACTGGCAGGTAATGGATTGTCGAATAAATTCGAAATTTGCATGTGGACGCGACTGTCTGACAACCCAGATACGGTCTACTGACGGACATCGATCCTGTTACAATAACACATCGCGTGTGGGTGGTGTATGATACAAAATTACTTGCAATGATATAACGTTCCACAATCTGTAATCATGTGTATTTTTCAAAGAGAAGTAACAAAAATCAAATTATATATCAAGAAAGTAAAATTGTTAAAGAGAGACCTGGTTAAACCCTTCATTCAAGACCCATATAACACTTGACGAATTCGAATGACAGAATGATGAATTAATTTGCTTGCAAAAAATAAGAATTGATCCTAGCATTCCAAGACGAATATGAATGACATTTTAACGAAATTGAACTTAAGATTTCAACGCACTTTTCTTCTGCAGACGAAACTGAATTGAAAATTGATGAAATTAAATGAAGAGGTGACGAAAATGAGCGGGAAAACCTATAATAATTGCACGACCCTGCCCATCTTCCCCATCTTCTTCCTTCTCCTTCTTCTTTTTTTTTTTCTTCTTCTTCTTCTTCTTCTTTTCTTCTTCTTCTTCTTCTTCTTCTTCTTCTTCTTCTTCTTCTTCTTCTTCTTTCCATACTCTTCTTCTTCTTCTCCTTCTTTCCATACTCTTCTTCTTCTTCTTCTTCTTCTTCTTCTTCTTCTTCTTCTTCTTCTTCTTCTTCTTCTTCTTCTTCTTCTTCTTCTTCTTCTTCTTCTTCTTCTTCTTCTTCTTCTTTTCTATCACTTGAAAAACGATAGGGCGGCTGCCCCTGCCCCCCTGTAGCACCGCCCCTGAATTCAAGTATTTTTTTTCCGGTTTCTTTTCACAGTGAAGGTCAACCTGTTCTTCCAGAAGTTTTTCTTCGCCATTCGCCAAGAGGAAAAGACATATTAAAGACATGCATCAGGTGGACGGCTTACAGCAATTTACTCCACTGCCATTAGCTCAAATTTATGTTTTTTTTTTTTTTTTTTTTTAAATTGATGCTGTAATAAACGTTCTCCTCTGTGATGAAATTGTGACAAAGAAATCCTTCGGCTGCCAACTCAAATTAACAATTACCAAACTACGTGGTAAACTCCTGTAATATATATTGTTGGTAAATTTATGTCTAATATCCAAGTAAATAATATTTGTCACGAGTTGGTTAAATGCCTTGAAATAGATCTTACGCAACATTGGGGAATTTCTTGACCAACCATCAGTTGCCCTAATAAACCAACCTTCCAAGAGTGCTATTTCATTTACCGGTATTGAGGTGATAGCGAATTGTACAGATAGCGAATTGTATACAGATAGGAGGGTTGACAATGAAACTGCATGAATATTTTGGGGGACTTAAAGGTAGTAACCCACATTTGCACAACATTGTTTCAGAATTTGAAGAGAAATAAGCCAAATTTCAATTTTGAATGACAGATATTTTATGTAAAACTATCATGTTATCAAATTTACAACAATATTCTAAAGAATAAGTGAAAATTGAATGGTTTGACTCTTAAAGCGTCAGGAAGACGCCTTTACAAAATAAAGAAAATAAAAGAAAATTTGTGTTGAATATTTCCTTCCCAATCCTAAACGGGAATGTACTAAGATCTAAAACTTTTTTTTTTTTTTTTTTTTTTGCTTAAAGCAATGTAAAGTAAAACTTTTGCACAGATTTCATGGGTGCCACTTGCAAATGTGGGCTATTACCTTTAAGTCAAGAAGTTATTTCATAACTCTGCCTTCCATTGACAAAACGAAGCAACTCTGTAGAATGAGTTTCTTTCTAAAGGAAGAAAATATGTCACTGTTTTGTGAAGAAACCTATGGAGGTGCTTCCTTTTGATGTTTCTATAGTTCAAAATCGGGGATCATGTGTGATAATTAATGATGATAATTGCGTCATTGGTTAGTTGTATTACATGTATATGTTTAACATGTTTAAGCATAGCATTGTTTGGAGCTCTGTAACATTACAGCGCAGTAGAGTATATTTATATAGTGACTGCGCTATATCATGATCTAATTATTATTATTATTATATTATTATTATCATTATCATTATTATTATTATTATTATCTTGTAGAGAATGATACAAAAAGTACCCCAAATCAAGAAAAAGTAAATTTTGAAGAAAACAAAATCAAAGTTCCTTCCTTTCGTCACTGGACGGCAGAATTGATTTTCTAATTCGTGTTAAACATCACCTGTTTATTTGTAAAAAAAGAAAAAAAAAAGAAAGAAAAAAAAAAAAAAGTATCATAATCGTTACGGCAAAGCCGAATTGCACTTGATGTGATAAATGTACTTTGAACAGTGCTGTATCAGCTAGCAAATATTTGGGACTCATTTGGGTCAAATCTGCTCAGAAGTTTGCTTGCATATGGGTGTACATATGGGCACTAATAACCATGCATGGGGCCCAGTTTCCCCATGCACTTAGAGCCACATACCATTTGCCACATGGGGCCCCCATCTGGATCCAATGTTGTTGTTTTATGGGGCAAGTGGGCCTTCCCCGACAAAAACCCACCAAAATCAACACACACAGGTCCCACATGTGGACCATTGGTGGAAAAAAATCGTGGGGGTAATAAGCCCATATCCATGCACATGCAAGGCCACGTCTCTCTCCCTCTCTCCACCAACAGTCTACGGTGCAAACGGTACATGGGTCCGAAGTGGCCAGGGAAGCCCATCTGGGTCCAAATTATGGGGCAAATGGGCTCCACTTAGCCCACGGTAAACACAAACATGACAAGTGTCAAATGGGCCCAAGATATTTTGCTGGCTGGGATGATTTTATGACAATGGTATTGATTTTAAAATTTATTGAAGCAATATTTTGTGCATGTATATATCGTCTATAAGTTGTTATAAGCGAAAACTCCTTTTTAAAGGGAAATGTCGTCTGTTTGGAGCCAGAAATGCATTAAGTCGGTATAAAATGATATGAGTTAATGCCCTTCTGGCTCTGAACAGGCGATATTTCGTTAAATAATTTCCATTTTTGTGCATTCCCATGAAAAACAGGGTAATGGTAATAAAAAAAAGGGTTAGCGAAGACACAATGACAGTCTCACTTTTTTGAGTATCATTTGAAGGAAGAGAGAGAGAGAGAGAGAGAGAGAGGGAGAGAGAGCGTGAGAGAGAGAGCTAGAGGGGAAGGAGCGTGAGTGATAGAGAGAGATAGATAGATAGATAGAGAGAGAGAGAGAGAGAGAGAGGGAGAGAGAGAGAGAGAGAGAGAGAGAGAGAGGGGGGGGGGGGAGAGAGAGAGAGAGAGAGAGAGAGAGCGCATTGGAGAAGAACAGACTTGAGACCAAAACTTTGAGAGGAAATTGACAGAATATAGATCGGGGGGGGGGGGAGGGGGGAGGACGAGGACATGCCGAGAAAGTGGCAAGCCCCCACTCCCCATCAATTCTGGAGTACAGCCCCGCTTTTGTGAAAACAGGCACAGGAGCAAGTCTAGAAGGGGACTAGAGTGTGATATCACGACATCAAAGTTACTTCTGACCAATCAGCGAATAGCATGCTGCCAACTGCACGAGGAACCATGCAATCTGCACTTATAGAATATTGGTTTTTCTCTCAAACACAACAACAACAAAAAATCAAGAACAAACGAACACAGTCATACAAAACCCCTAACAACCACACACAAACTAACACAACAAACCCGAAAAATTGAAATGAATGAAACACCCCCCCCCCCCCCTCCGAAAAAAAACCCAGCAGAAACATAATTGATAATAAGAACTTTCTCTGGGGAGGGAACTTTAGTAAATCAATAACCACAAACAGGAGTAAGAAAATGTACCAAAAATACTAGATATCATGAATTCTTTGCATATTTGACAAATTTTGAGGGCTGGGAGCAGGGGCGTCGCTAGACTTTTTTTAATGGGGGGGGGGGGGGGTGTAGAGGCCAGATTGCCGACAAATTATGCCTCCGATTGCCGACGACCAACGTCGACAAATTCAACTGTATAAAGCCCACGAGGCATGTTCCATTGTGTGCCTCTATTATATATTTTCCTTCTAAATTATAATTTTTCACCTCACTTGCTGAATGTGTTAGCTTTCCGAAAACATTCTCTCTCTAAATATAATACGAGCGAGCGCAGCGAGCGAGGAAAAATATACACTCTCTTTCGTAGAAGTGATAGTTCTTCATCAAACTACATGATGGGCTTAAAGATATCTAAATCATATATTTGATAACCTCTCTCACATGATTCATTCGCTTTCAAAGACCGTCCTAAATCGTAATATTATACGAGCGAGCACAGCGAGCGAGGAAAAAATCTATATACTCCTTATCAGATAATCCTTTTCATGGTAGAAGTGAAAGTTCTTCATCAAAATACATGATGGGCCTTTAAGATATCTATTTTGATATTTTGGTCACCTCTCCTACCTAATCTATTTGCTTTCAAAGACCATCCTGTATCTAAATATTATACGAGCGAGCGCAGCGAGCGAGGAAAAATATATTTACTCTTTTTATGGTATAGAGGTGATAATTCTTTAACAAAATACATGATGGGCCCCAAAATATCTAAATTATATATTTGTTTATTTCACTTGGCAAATGTGTTTGCTTTCCGAAAACATCCCGTATCTTAATATAATACGAGCGAGCGCAGCGAGATTTATTTCATGGTAGATTTATTTCATGGTAGATTTATTTCATGGTAGATTTATATTTTGTTGGAAATGAAATAAATGAAATGAAATGAAATGAAATGAAATGAAAAAAAGTGAAAGTTCTTCATCAAAATACACGATGGGCCTTTAAGATACCTATTGTGATATATTTGGTCACCTCTCCTACCTAATCTATTTGCTTTCAAAGACCATCCTGTATCTAAATATTATACGAGCGAGCGCAGCGAGCGAGGAAAAATATATTTACTCTTTTTATGGTATAGAGGTGATAATTCTTTAACAAAATACATGATGGGCCCCAAAATATCTAAATTATATATTTGTTTATTTCACTTGGCAAATGTGTTTGCTTTCCGAAAACATCCCGTATCTTAATATAATACGAGCGAGCGCAGCGAGCGAGGAAAAATAGGCTCTCTTTCGTGTTACCAGTGTTATTTCGTCGTCAAAATGCACAAGCAAATAAGCCGAATATGACTCTATTTGGGCACCTTACTCATCTTTATTTTTTCTTTTTCCCTCCTTCCTCTTCCCTCTCCTTTCTCTCTCTCTCTCTCTCTCTCTCTTTTTTGCCGACAGCGATTGCGAATTTGCCGACAAGAATTTTTAATGGGGGGGGTGTCACACCCCCCCACACCCCCCCTCTAGCGACGCCCCTGGCTGGGAGGATGGTGGGAGCCAGCGCTTCTTCACTATTCTTCAAGTTCAACATCGACCTTCAATCTGACTTTGAGGTATACCAGGACTTGGGTGGTTTATATAGCCAATCGGTCTACTATCAGTTGGTCTACTCGCCAGATCGTCTAGCACCACCATGGTTACACCCATTTGGTCTACTATCATTTTGGTCTAATTGCCGTTCGGTCCAATCATCACTTGGTCTTATACCCACTTGGGCTAATTGTCATTTTGTCTAATGATCAAAATGGTCTAATTGCTACTTCGTCTACTTAAGTTTTCCTCATTTCGTCTAATGACTATTTGGTCTCCTAGAGTATTACAAGTTCGTCCAATCACATAGACCAAGTGGGTATTGGACGAAATGGGCATAGCCTAACAGGAAATTAGATGACATGGTATGGACTAAGTGGCATTTAGACCAAATGGTTATTAGACAAACTGATTGTAGACGAAATGGGATTAGACAATGTGGGATGAGACCAAACGGCATTAGAGAAAGTGGGAGTAGACCAAGTGACAATTCACCACTTGGGTTACTTTTTAATTTTTTACTGCATAAAAGGCATGATTGAGTCATTAATCCAGGCCCTTATCAAATCAGAATTTATAATTCACGTTCCTCTTACATTGTGTTATGCTGTTCTAAGAAAACAAGATAGAATAATACCACCGGCACCAAGTTAATTTGCATTTAAAAGTTTGAAAAGGAAGGATATATGAGATACTGATGACGTAATACTCACAAATAAGAAATAACAGCAAGCAACAATACCGGGGGGGGGGGGGGGGGATGTGTCTCATTGAGCTTGTACATCATCCGCGTAAACAAAAACGTGGAAAAAGGGTCGTTTTTCAGCACCGGGTAGGGAACCCGGGGATCCACTTTAGGGTATCAAAAACATCAAAAATCAGAAAAAAAGGGTATCAAGTTCACAAGTGCCGGAACCCGAAAAGGGTATAGGAAATTTGATAGACCCTGACGATGGAATGAAAATATGGCAAATCAATCGCTGTTATTGTGTGTATTTTGTGAAGAAAAAAAAACAAACTCTCTTTTAATGAGAATATTCTTTAATGTGTTTACAAGCAGGTTTTCTTTCACTTGAAAAACAGGGAAAAACGTCTAGTTGAAGATATCATCCCCGCTTAGGGTATATAAAAACAATGCAAGATATAAAACCCCCGTTAAGGGTCGAAAAATCTGAGATAGTTGGTTCATGGGTTTCCCCGTTTAGGGTATCAAAATCACCCCTACCTTAATCCCCGTTTAGGGTGCTTTTCAGAAAGTGATTTACGCGGATGATGTACAGGCGTCAATGAAACAAATCCCCCCCCCCCCCCCCCCCGGACAACAATATGGCTCCACTAACATGAACCTAGCTGTTTTGATTTAGAACGTGTTTAAATTTCTTGTGATCGAACACTGTTCGGTTTATAGGCCTATTGACGAGTGGTCTAGCAATTACTTTGAAATGTTTTACAAACTACTGGATCTATGTTTGTTTGTTTTTGTTTTTTTAATGACAAACCTCTTGTGTCAGGGTTAGCAGGGTTATAGCCATTGCTAAATAATAACATAGACCTGCATTAGTAATTTAATAGTGTACATTCTCTATGAATGATAATATTAATAGCAGGGGAAGGGGGGGGGGGGGTAGGTCGACAAATGGGGGGGGGGGGGGGGGGGGAGGGGGTTGATTGATAGACAGTCATCGGTCATATCCCATCATGCATTAATTCAGTAAACCGGAAGGTGACTATGGCGGATCATCATTCTACACGAATTATCAATCCGAGGAGGAAACACCAACCGAGTTACGCCAGATATCACGAGCTTGAAAGGTAATTACTTGCATTTTAGTCAAAATTTTGATATATTAACATTAAATAATGCCGCATTAGAATACTGAAGTAATATTATCATATTTAGGAGGAGATTTGATGAAAAACATGGTAAGGAGCCTTTCAGTCTGCTACGCGCTCTAGCCGCTGGATGATACAGTGTACCCCGCAGTGCAACCGTGCGAGGGTTCCGGGGGAAATGAATGTCATGTTCCCGCTGATTGTTTCTGCTGCGTGGTCATTGTCTGCCAGCAGATCTAAGGCTAAGATTTGACTTTAAACTGAACAAGGATTTTCATTCATTTTTACAAATAGATCTACATGAAATTATGTTATTCATTATATTTTAAAGAGTAAGTTTGCTGAAAATCCCATCAAATTTGGAGCTAACCATGACAGTTAACTAACTTAAATTAAACAATAACAGTTAACTTTGTAGATTCTAGATACATGTATACCGAGTTGTTGGATGTCCGGACAGGTTGAGTATCCGGACAGTCGATTTTAAACAGCCAAATGAAAACGGTCACAAGCAAATCTCTTAAATGTTTTAGCACAAACTGTTAGACAATATTATAGAGAACAAATATTGGTGATGATTAGCACAAATCAATGCATAGAGTCTAGTGTTTGTTTAATCCAAAGACAAAAAAGAAGCTTCATTTTTGTTACGTGCCCGGACACCCAACCCCCCATCCTACATGTAGATCATGATGTAGAATCTAACAAGTTAACTTAGATCGAACGAGTAACGTTAGATCTATGTCATAATTTTGCAAGAAAAATCGACATGCCCATTGTCAGATTTGTCATACTTTGAATTGTAAGCATATGACATACAGACAGTATTAAATGTAGTATTTAGTATTGAATTGATCAGCATGTAGATCTTAGATCTATACTAGAGGTCTAGACTCTAGATGTAGGAAAAGGGAAAGAGAAAAAGATGATGGGGGGGGGGGTGGATGGATGAAGAAGAAAAGGATGACGTGTGTAGAAAGATTTTTCTTTTTGGCAAACTTTGATGATATTTTTGTCGCTCAGACACATCAGAAGTGTGTTACATTGAATGCTTCGTATTGCAAGTATTTGAAGTTTGCATAATATTTGGACCCCTCGTAACTTTAGGACCCCCGACCATACATTCCCTTTTCATTCAAACACAGTGCCTACTCTTGTCATTTTTGATAATGTGTTCAAATTTTGTTCTTTCCATAAAAGAGTTTATTAAATCATTCTTGAACAAAAGCACTTCAAACAAAATACATTTTATGTTGTGACATGACATAACAGTAAACATATATTGTTATACCAGTTGTGCGACTTTCCATTTATCTAGAAATAAAACAGAACTTTACCAGTAATGTAAAAAACCCGTTCAACATAATAGAAATGTTTTAGCATATTCTTGTAATGAAAAAATAAAGATAGTCTTTCCCTTTTGCATCTCGATCTCACAGAGAATAACTAACAAATTTCAATTTTAATGTAAAAGAGGAAATTTTTGTGGGATTAATTTAACAGTCACGCATCTTTAATTTTCGCAAATAGTTAGGATAACTCTATTCATGAGTAAAATAAAAAACAGTTTGTACTTCGTACAGTTTTATTTTTCACGCAAGTGTCATGCCACATGAAATGCAAGAAAATTTCCACACCGTGAAATATTTCACATGTACTGTACTGTTTGACAAACCAAAAAGAAAGGAATTTTTGTTCAAAAGAGCTTTGTTGTTTACAACTGCAGTTTGGCGGTTGGTCATGAATGAAATGGTTCATAACGGCATCAGCGCTCAAACTACGCAGGGGCGATTTGTGATTTGCGATGGTACTGTAAATGTATCTTAAATAATTACTTCCATCAAAAAATTAATGGTGGCAATTTTTCTATGACTAACAATAAAAATCGCCCCTGTAAAAATGTACATGTAGTTCATTGTAAAATTTATTCACATGAAACTGAATAGAAGTGCAAATACATGTAGATGATATGGTTTTTCTTGCAATAAAATAAAACACAAATATCAGCATCAGAAAAAAAAAATTACAGGAGTGATTATATTAGCATGTGTAAAAATTCAGCATTTAAAAACTTTCATATTAAAATGTGCCAACCCTGCATCTCTGGAAATATCTCCTACTAAGATTAAAAATCAGTGAATACTATATGTATGTGATTCAAAATACACTGTACATGTATACAGTGTATCCTAGTTAGAATTTGAAACTGTAAGCTCTTAATTTGATGTCAGATGACAGAACCATTGCACCACAACTGCTTCTCTACCCATGCTTGCCCCCTGTCCTGCAAATAGTCCCAAACCTGTTGTAAAGCTAGATCTGATACAATAGACCTGATGTATTTCAATTTATGCATGTTTCTCTCTGGAACCTGTACCTGTTATTAACTATTCAGTTCAGCTGCTACGTGTATGTATAATGGGATCTCAGTAGATGGAATTCATTAGTTGTGGCTATGTAGGGAAAGCCTGTGGCAAGCTTCTTAGTTGTCAAGAGAAACTTTTGTTTAGCAAATGATTAGAGAACAGGTCAGTTTTTCCTCCTGACTGGCCTCCCATTGTGTTAAATGCAGCTTCTTCCATTCATTCATTTGTTCTTGAGGCCTGCCTCAAGACAGACAGAAATTGCTCAGGTATGTAAGCTTACATTACAGTGCTATTATAGCTTTCCCAGTGTCTAACTTTCCCTTGTTCTCCACAAATCTACAACATGTACAGTATGTATGTACATGTAGCTGTGTGGTAATAGACAACAGCAGTCAACTTCCCTCTTTCTAATTAGTTTGGATTTTTTGACATTATCGTGAAATAGGAAACCACTGTTCACTTTGTACAGCAGCGCTTTATTCAGTCACACGCATTGGTTTCCTATTTCCACCTCCATTCTCTTTGTACACAAGTGCGTGCATCAAATGAACGAGTGGTTTCCTAAACCACGATATGGCCGATTTTTTTTTTTAAATTGTTGATTCCTAAACTCTAAAAAAGAATTCTTGACACATGTATGGGACAATTCCTCAAAGGCTTTCTAGGCATGTGCACATATTTGAGACACAGACACATGTTGCTAAGTAAGTACTATTGAGTTTTGCTTATTGTATTGTAGACAGACAATTTTAGCAATTGAAATTTGCATGTACCCTGAAGACATTGATAATAATAATACATGGAATTTACATAAAACAATTTCCTTTCTAAGAGATCACTACATTAGAAACATCTTTTTATATGATCACATTGCAAACTTTTTTTTGAAAGCAAGGAAAAAGAACATCTTTCTAAGATAGCATTAAATGATCATAGAAAAAGATGTTTTTAATACAGTGATCTCTTAGAAACAGAAATTGTTTTTTTTTTTTTTTAGGGGGTGTGGGGGGGGGGGGGTGGTAAGGTTTCCCCATTCAGTGGTTCTTTCTACCTGGACATGTACATTAGTGATCCTGAATTCAATTGGCTGCTAAAATAAAAGTATTAAATTCAAATTTTTGGTCTTTTTTTTTTAGTGTTGGATCTGAAGAAGACTCCGTAGAGGACCTGCCTCTGGTCATGGGGGAGGACGGCTTCGACAATGAGCATGAGTCGTTGACTCGACGAGGCACCCGCAGGCAAGACCCCATCACACGTTGTCTGTGCAGCATCAATGATGCTTGTGCAAGGTAAGCAGTCACTTGAGATTTACCGATCATTCTGTGTACTTGGTTAGGATTAATCTCATCTTGAGTTATCAATATGGATATGGTGAAACTACATACCGGTACTGGGTAGTTTCGGGGATGAAACCCTGTCTTAAAGGGGGTACCCAATGCTGAAACAATATTTGTTCATTTAAAAGAGCATGATTTTATTAGCAGAAAATCATCTGCCTAAAGTTTTTAAAAAGTCGTTTTGCCAAGGAAACCCCCAAATGTGGTAAGATTTCAGGATATTTTTTATCTCTCAGCTGTGACCCAGTTTCAACTGAGTACCCACAATGACGTCAAAATGACGTCAAAGTGGGTACCTTGTCGCACAATTCTAGCAAAATGCACGCAAGGTATAATACATATTGTACAGTCTAGCGCGCAGCACAACTGCAATGAGCGAAGCTGAGTACCCACTTTTACGTCATACCTCATACTCAAATTTTTTGGTCAACTCTTGACTTTTTATGAGAAAATTAGCCAAAATGCATTGATTTCGATTGAAAGTCTTCAAATTTTTAATGTTATTCTTCTTAGAATTCTATTCTCGATCATATACATGTATCAAAAAAAAAAATTACCATTGTGTAATCACTTTACTATCATTATACCAGTTCTAGGACAACTCCCCCAAGAGGACATCTCCCCCAATGCAATTCCCACCTGACAACTCCCCTAGGAGCCACGCTCCCCCGGAGGACAGCTCACTTTAGGGCAACTCTCCCCGGAGAACACCTTTCCCAGATGACAACTCTCCCAGTCCCTGGGGGAGTTGTCCTGATACGCATTATACCACAAACTGTACACAATGAGGGATACTTGTTCACTTATTTTGCAATTTGAAATAAAAATCAGCAAATAAACTTCCACCAAACATGGTTAAAAGAAAGATAAAAACTGGCTAGTTTTCACAGGCTGAGCTCCCCATCAGACTGAGTTCATTTAGTAAGGCGCTCATATGTCTGGCGATTAGCCCATAAATTTGCTTTGACATTAACACTGCGATACACAGGATTATTTAGAAAGTTAACCCTCTACTATAATCAAGTTATCACATATTGATTCCGCCTTCAATGTAGCGTACACATTTACGTAACTGCCATTTGGTACCTCAAATGTTTCAGAGTGCGAGCACAAGAGGGTTGCAACATGATTTAGATGCCAAAATAAAACTGATTTGTCTATGAGCTTATCACGGCAGTCAAATATTTCATGCTCCAATTGCAACATTTGGAGCATACAATGTACTAGTACCAAACTCACTGTAGGACATCAGCCCATTCGTGACAGGAATTATTTAAAGCCTAATTTGATCAGCTTTTATTCTTCAAATTGGCAACACCAACATTTTTATTTTATTGCTACATTTTCCTTATAAAATGTCATGTATCTGAAATGAATATAAATTGACAAATTATGATGAGATCATGAGAAGTCAAAAAGTTGCCAATTTGCAGGGGAAAACGGTGATTTTAAACCTTCTATCACATTGCCAATTTAAGGATTTTAATGCTTATTTTCCTTTAAAAAATTTTCAGCATCAAACAACGAATATTGACGCAACCAAAATGGGCACAGTTTGTGTAGAATTTTTTGCTCTTTCTGCTCATGTATTTGGTATGATTTTTAGGGCTTTGCATCAAAAGATGTTAGGCCAAACCACAAAATGTGGACCTCGGTCACGAATGGGTTAAAGTTACATTCATACAACAGCATGCTGGTGAGTGAGATTCTAATTTTCTGTACTTATTTCCAAATTTTTCGATGTCTAAATTAGTCTAACACTGTAAGTTGTGGGCTACTTTGCCTCACGTGAGTCAGCATGGTTTTTACCTACGGACGAGCTTTACTGTTCATTAAAAGAGGCCATTCTTCGTAAGGGCAATTTTTATTGATTTTTAGTTTCTCTCCTGAGTATTAGTGCTGTCATTGAGGACAGATTTCTTTGTTAACACATTGGGTCAAATTTTAGCCGATGTTATAGACAAAAACAATGGTCACTCATTAAATTTCAGTACTCACCCCGCCAGTGCTCACACTTTGTATTAAAAGTGTACAAGTATAGTAGCCACTGCAGTTGGAAACCGCCAAAGAATAAACAAAAGTAACCTGTCAAGACAACATTCAGTAAATTAAAATAAACATAGACTGTCTTTTAAAAGATTTGCCTGATCACTCTTCTGATGGATCTGTGCATTTGTGAATTTGCTGAAATATCAAGTAGACAACTTAAAAATATTTTTCAACATTTCGTCTTCCCCATCGAGGCATTATAATGCAGTTTTGTGGACAAGCATGTCCATTAAGGCTTGTCTATGACTACCCGGAATTTTTTGAGTGAGACAGAAGGGATTCCATGTTATCAAATATTCAAAATGTGGTTGGGCTCATCTGAAAAACATTCTTGTATTTTGAAAATTCCTAGAAGAAAGGATTAAAGACTAATGGGGTGTTGCAAGAAAGTTGCAATTGATTGCAAGTTGCAACTGATTGTCACTGGCCAGTCAAAATCATTGTTGCATGCATGTCTTTTTAAAAGGGCAGACCCTGAGCCAATCAGAATGGTTGTTTCAAAATTAGCAATTATTTGCAATTGATTGCAACTTTCTTGCAACACCCCATAAGAGGCTTTAATGAGATTTTGCTTTGTATGATAGGGGTCCTATATCACATACTTCAAATATGATCTTCATTATGATCACTCTATAAAAAGATGACTGGTGAGTAGACTAGCCGACATTATGCGTGAGAGTGTGCATGGATTTATTAATTAGGGTGTTTGTGGGATTGGACAGACATTTGATTCTTGGCGTTGTGGTCTTATCTAGTTTCTTCAAACTAATTAAACCTTTGTTGAATGTACATGTACAGTTTACATGTACATGTATAATGCCAAGTTCAGCTTTTGTTGTTATTTTTTTCAGGTGATTAGTACATGTAATTCAAAACAGGTGAATTTGAACCAATTTTCTTTTTCATCATTGGCTAGAATATCCTTAGAATCCTCTTCATGTCAAATTGAAATTCATTTCTTGGTCTAGTGTGTTAAGGTAATGTTGGCAAAAGTCAGAGAGATAAAAATGTGTTCATCCCATAAAGTACTGCAGATATTTTGTTTTATTATTTGCACAGAGATACATGTACATGTATGATGATTTGGTGCATGTTTATGACATTGAAAACAAAAATTCTAACCAACAGTCTTGCTCCCGAACAATCTCATTTTCTAATAAGAAATTATCAACGTCAGGTGTATAAAGATTAACGATATAGTTCTCAATTACAGATACCAGTACACATATTAACCTTTACCAAACACTCATTTGGGACATTCACAGACATATACATGTACAGTAAAAACGTGAGATTTCGATAACAATCCAAATGTCACATCCGGATACAGATGGATATCATGATGGAAAATTTCATTGAATTTGCACAGTGCACATTTTTGCATTTTTATTTCTTGAGTATGTTGGATCTTCCCCTACATTCGTGAATGTGATTTCTTATGATGTACATTACAGATGCTGTGCCTCGTTCAAACTAAGATGCAGACCTGAGAAGGAGCTGTTCCCACGGACAGTATGGCTAGGCAAGGCAGGCCCACAGCAAGAGAAGTATCCACCCAACAAGATCTGCAACCAGAAATACAACATCTTCACATTTATTCCTCTGGTGAGACACCATATTGCTTTCTTTTGCAGTTATTAAAGGGTAAGTCCACCCTAGAAGTTTCACTGTTTCAATAAAAGGAGATAAATTTGAACAGCATTTTAAAAAAAGAAATGAGCGAAATCCGTCAAAGCATAAGAAAATAAGACTCATTTACTTTTTCTAGTAAACTACTCTCGGCTCTGCAAATTGGCAGCACTGATGACATCATATGCGAGCAGGTCTCCATTCACTTTGCACATGAAATTTCAGATTTCTCAATTTTCTTGGAAGTTACATGTACACATTTTCTAACCCCCATAATCAATGTATGTTCAGAAAAATTGCTTTTTGCATAACATACTTTGACTATGGGGTAAGAAAATGTGTAACTTCCAAGAAAATTGAGAAAATGTGAAATTTCATGTACAAAGTGAATGGAGACCTGCTCGCATATGATGTCATCAGTGTTGCCAATTTGCAGAGCCGAGAGTAATTTACTAGAAAATGTAAATGATTGTAATTTTCTTATTCTTTGATCGATTTTGCTCATTTCTTTTTTTAAATGCTGTTCAAATTTATCTCCTTTTATTGAAACAGTGAAACTTCTAGGGTGGACTTTCCCTTTAAAAAAATGATGTCACATACATGTGTATGTACCTTTGTGCAGTTACCTGTGGCTAACTGGCATGATAGTGACAACTTGACATCCACAATGACATGTTTGACATTTTTGGTTCATACATTGTGCCTTGATGTACATTTAGGTGTGTAAGACAGAGGAGTGAGAAAGAAAATGAGCTGGAGAAGAGAGCATTTCAGCTCCAAAAGATTCCCTACAGTAAATCTTTGTGTTTTTTTTTCCTGTCGTAGTGGAGTGAGTTGGTTGGAGATATTGTACATGTAGATAGACCATGGGCCCGTTGCATAAAACTTTTGCCGGAGTTTTTTATGGCAAAATTTGAGGAAACTATGGCAAAAAAAAAAATTGCCATAGTTTTCCATTACATAAAAATTTGCCAGATTTTTTTTTGCCAGAAAAAAAGTCTGGCAAAAGTTTTATGCAACGGGCCCCATATTTGCATTGCATTCAAAATGAACATGAATTGGACATGAATTCTTTTTCTTCTTCTTCGCTCTGCGGTGACTTACGTTCACTTTGAATTATGAGTGTCTTCATTAAAATTGGCTATTAGGAAATGAAAAGTTGCTTGGTCAGGTAGACCTTTGACAACTCTTCAGAGCAACATCTTCTCACAAAGAATTTAGAGGATTCAAGTACTAGCCAGTGCAATTTTTCTATCCTTGATGATTATTGTCATTTCGCTGTTTCTCTCTTATGTACATATACACTTGTGTCTTTTTGGTTAGTGCTTTTGCTGTGGCTCGGCAGGCATGCTCTTTTCCTCCCCCCATTTTCTAAGTTTGCCTGGCTCCTGCCGCGTTCTATATGCTCCGTTGGGTTGGTTGCCCCTATGGTTGTCCTCTTGTGCGTTTGCTTTGATCGCTTGGAGGCGTTGAACTTAATCAGTTCAGTGCTTCCAGGTTGTTGAAGTTTGCATGCTCAACAGATTGCGGTGGGGGGCGCCGACTTGGCGGATCCGTGGGACGCGGTGGGGGTTACATGTAGGTCTTCAGGAGTGGGCATGCATGCTGGGTCACAGTAGGAGCACTTTAATGCACACTGTTTCAGATTGAATGTGTATTGTTTTATGACGTTGGATATTTTTAATATGTATAGATTACTTATCTTGTGTTTTTTTTTTTTTTCTATGTACTTATATTTATATGTTTTTTAAAATTTGTAAACTCACGCTGTTAGTCTTCAGACTTTTTGTTGAGTCTTCTTAATAAAACCGAACTGAATTGAATTGAATATGAAATTGGCTTATTGGCTTATTACATGCAGTCTGCACTGCAGTTGAAATTTGTGAGTCACAGTCCACATGTTTACATTTGAGTCTTATGTAAGCACAGATGTCTCAGAATGTAAATGGTCTAATATTTTGACCTTTATACTGTACTTACATGCATACACATGTAGTAACACTTGTTTGCAATGTCCATTCCATTGTAAATGTTGCTTCTGAGTTCTTATGGATTTTTGTGAATTGAGTTGATATCATTTTAAATATTTCTCTGCAAGTTCAATTGCCTTTTTAAAGATAACGTACATGTATAGCCTGGGTTCTTAATTAGTAGTACTCTCTCCGTCAAGCCACTAAGGGATAATAGTACATAGATCTTGACCTCTTCCATAAACATATGGGCATGACATCTCTTGCCTGAAATTACGTGTAACCTCAAGGTTTCCAAATTGTGCAAGCAAGCGAAGCAAGTGAAGTGAGCTCTAATTTTGATAGTGTATTGTATTTTTCGTATACAATATATTTGATCAGATACGAAAAGAAAATATAAATAGACCACTTGACTGCCTGAAAAAGAAGTGGGGAGAGGCTCATGGTGGTCATTCATTATTTCATCCCTCCCTTCATCATAAGGCATACACAAGGGGGGGGGAGGGGTGGATCTGTTTCAAAACTTCTTCCCGTTTGATGCGTTATCATGGATGATTATCATCCTTATAATAGAAGATCCTTGTAATAGATAACCATTGTATATTATTTCTGAGCGAGCAAAATTTTTTAGACTTTATTCAGTTATAAATGAAATATCCATTAAAGACATTGGTTAACATTGTTATGATTTTAAAAAAAATCTTGTTTTGTTACTTCAAAATGGGATAAACGTAAGGGTTATAGTGTAAAAAAACCAGTCTGAAAGTTTCAAAGTATAATATCCACAGGAAGTATTTTTAAATATCAAAAATGTGAACCAATGTTTGAAAAATATACGAGGGTCGGTTGCACAGAATAGACATAAGGAGTGCGCATGCGCATAAAGGTATGACTCACCTAACCGTACTGTATGCATTGGCGTATCACGCGGCGGGAGGCACATAACGGCATTTTCAAAGTCAAGCAAAGTGGTCCTCTTAGTGATTGTCTCGTGAGACGAAGGATAATAAAATCGCCGTTTGCGTCTAACTTACACTTTTTCATTCCAAATTATGATTGGTTTCAGGGTTTTTTAGTACAAATATAAGTATTCATACACATGTTTCATCTTAGTTTGAGAATTTTTTAAATCAGCTACTCACAAAGTTAGCCAATGCCTTTAAGCATGAAAGAGAATTCCCGTAAATTTTTGTTTGGCAGGCCGCATCAAATTGCCTCATAATTGCCTCATAATTGGCCCATGAGCCGCAGTTAAAGAATAGTGGATGTATACATGTAGTTTTGGGAAGTCTAAAAAAAGTATCTTCTGCTATTTGAATGTATTGCCAGGTGATATGAAAGATTGTATCCTAAAACTATTATGATGTGAGCGATATTACACAAAAACTCATTGAAGTGATTGTATTTTACAATCAAAATGTCAAAACTAAGTTTTCGTTCCCAGTGATTGAAAGTCAGCAACGTCAACATACATTGTGTACATTTACATCACACGGTGCATGCATTCATGTAATTCTAAGTGGAGTTCTACTACAGGGGCCCGTTGCATAAAACTTTTGCCAGACTTTTTTTCTGGCAAAAAAAAAGTCTGGCAAATTTTTATGTAATGGAAAACTATGGCAATTTTTTTTTTTGCCGTGGTTTCCTCAAATTTTGCCATAAAAAACTCCGGCAAAAGTTTTATGCAACAGGCCCCAGGTGTGACAAGCACACAACAATGTGCTATGATAATGAATGTTATGCAGGGAGCCATTGGCATACAGGGGTCATAGCATACATGTACATGTAGGGCAGAGTGTAACCACTCTGTTGCGTGCTTTCAGACATACGTGTATACACTATTATAAAACGGGTTCAAGGATTTAGCCAATAGCGAGTGCGTATGCATGTCACGTGTCCGTGCTTTAATTCTACACAACCTTCCAGCCATGCATTTTCTGTGCAGCACTGTGCATTTTGGATGCATCACTCTACCTCTTACGCGTAGAAACTGAGACGCCATGAAATACGCGTTCTTTCAAAGAGAAGTCAAAAAGGATTTTGATGCGCTTACTCGGGGGCGCATCACACTGGCTACGCTTGTGATGTCATAATAGAAAGCAGATGTTGCCTCTTTGTCAGTGCGGTCTGAGGAAATTTGGAGGGGTTTTAACAAATTTTCCACTACACAGTCATGCTGCCGACCCTTTTTATAAAATAAATAATGCACAGATTTAAATTTGTGCATGTTAGTGGCAATGCAGTCATCTCGGGTATTCACAATATTATGCAAAAGCACTCGGCGCAAGCGCCTCGTGCTTGTCGCACATTGTAAATACCCTCGAGTGCGCTGCATCACCACTAACACACTCACATCTGTGCATTATTTGTATGATATTCATCGGAAATCATGAGTGAAATATCACTTGATCTCACACAGATATCTTTTCATTCAAGGTGGACAATGTGAGACTAAAATCAGTTTCATGCCAATTTTCTTTTTACTTTCAAAACTGTACATGAGCTTTAAAGGCATTGGCTAACTTTGTGAGTAGCTGATTTAAAAAATTCTCAAACTAAGATGAAACATGTGTATGAGTACTTGTATTTGTACTCAAAAACC
>CM057158.1:26190269-26215598 GCA_029962745.1 Echinometra lucunter
CCCCCCCCCCATCAGTTCTGGAGTACAGCCCCGCTTTTGTGAAAACAGAGGCACAGGAGCAAGTCTAGAAGGGGACTAGACTGTGATGTCACGACATCAAAGTTACTTCTGACCAATCAGCGAATAGCATGCTGCCAACTGCACGAGGAACCATGCTATCTGCCCCTATAGAATATTGGTTTTTCTCTCAAACACAACAACAACAACAACAACAAACAAAATCAAGAACAAACGAACACAGTCATACAAAAACCCTAACAACTACACACAAACTAACACAACAAACCCGAAAAATTGAAATAAATGAAACACCCCTCCGAAAAAAAACCCCAGCAGAAACATAACTGATAACAAGAACTTTCTCTGGGGAGGGAACTTCAGTAAATCAATAACCACAAACAGGAGTAAGAAAAGGTATCAAAATTACTAGATATCATTAATTCTTTGCATATTTGACAAATTTTGAGGGCCGGGAGGATGGTGGGAGCCAGCGCTTCTTCACTATTCTTCAAGTTCAACATCGACCTTCAATCTGACTTTGAGGAATACCAGGACTTGGGTGGTTTATAGCCAATCGGTCTACTACCAATTGGTCTACTCGCCAGATCGTCTAACACCACCATGGTTACACCCATTTGGTCTTCTATCATTTTGGTCTAATTGCCGTTCGGTCCAATCATCACTTGGTCTAATACCCACTTGGGCTAATTGTCATTTTGTCTAATGATCAAAATGGTCTAATTACTACTTCGTCTACTTAAGTTTTCCTCATTTCGTCTGATGACTATTTGGTCTACTAGAGTATTACAAGTTCGTCCAATCAGATAGACTAAGTGGTTTTAGACCAAGTGGGTATTGGGCGAAATGGGCATAGCCTAACAGGAAATTAGATGAAATGGTAAATGGACTAAGTGGCATTTAGACCAAATGGTTATTAGACAAACTGATTGTAGACGAAATGGGATTAGACAATGTGGGATGAGACCAAACAGCATTAGACAAAGTGGGAGTAGACCAAGTGATAATTCACCACTTGGGTTACTTTTTAATTTTTTCCTGCATAATAGGCATGATTGAGTCATTAATCCAGGCCCCTATCAAATCAGAATTTATAATTCATGTTCATCTTACATTGTGTTATGCTGTTCTAAGAAAACAAGATAGAATAATACCACCGGCACCAAGTTAATTTGCATTTAAAAGTTTGAAAAGGAAGGGTATATGAGATACTGATGACGTAATACTCATAAATAAGAAATAACAGCAAGCAACAATACCCGGGGGGGGGGGGATGTGTCTCATTGAGGCTTGTACATCATCCGCGTATATAAACAAAAACGTAGAAAAAGGGTCGTTTTTCAGCACCGGGTATGGAACCCGGGGATCCACTTTAGGGTATCAAAAACATCAAAAATCAGAAAAAAGGGTATCAAGTTCACTAGTGCCGGAACCCGAAAAGGGTATAGGAAATAGATAGACCCTGACGATGGAATGAAAATATGGCAAATCAATCGCTGTTATTGTGTGTATTTTGTGAAGAAAAACAAAAACCTCTCTTTTAATGAGAATATTCTTTAATGTGTTTACAAGTAGGTTTTCTTTCACTTGAAAAACAGGGAAAAACGTCTAGTTGAAGATATCATCCCCGCTTAGGGTATATAAAAACAATGCAAGATATAAAATCCCCGTTAAGGGTCGAAAAATCTGAGATCGTTGGTTCATGGGTTTCCCCGTTTAGAGTATCAAAATCACCCCTATCCCCATTTAGGGTGCTTTTCAGAAAGTGATTTACGCGGATGATGTACAGGCCTCAATGAAACAAATCCCCCCCCCCCCCCCCGGTAACAATATGGCTCCACTAACATGAACCTAGCTGTTTTGATTTAGAACGTGTTTAAATTTCTTGTGATCGAACACTGTTCGGTTTATAGGCCTATTGACGAGTGGTCTAGCAATTACTTTAAAATGTTTTACAAACACGGGGGGGAGGGGGGGGGGGGGGGTTGATTGATAGACAGTCATCGATCATATCCCATCATGCATTAATTCAGTAAACCGGAAGGTGACTATGGCGGATCATCATTCTACACGAATTATCAATCCGAGGAGGAAACACCAACCGAGTTACGCCAGATATCACGAGCTTGAAAGGTAATTACTTGCATTTTAGTCAAAATTTTGATATATTAACATTAAATAATGCCGCATTAGAATACTGAAGTAATATTATCATATTTAGGAGGAGATTTGATGAAAAACATGGTAAGGAGCCTTTCAGTCTGCTACGCGCTCTAGCCTCTGGATGATAGGGTGTACCCCGCAGTGCAACCGTGCGAGGGTTCCGGGGGAAATGAATGTCATGTTCCCGCTGATTGTTTCTGCTGCGTGGTCATTGTCTGCCAGCAGATCTTAGGCTAAGATTTGACTTTAAACTGAACAAGGTTTTTCATTCATTTTTACAAATAGATCTACATGAAATTATGTTATTCATTATATTTTAAAGAGTAAGTTTGCTGAAAATCCCATCAAATTTGGAGCTACAATGTACATGCACATGTAATGATGTAGACTTAGATCATGATTCGTAGATCTAACTGTTAGTTAGATCTAGTAACGTTAGGGTGTCCGCAGCAGATTTCAGTTTCTGTACCAGAGCATGCTGAGCTGTGACCAAAAAGTGCACCGTTTTTTGTCCTTTACTCGGTGCAATTCCCCCGGGGGGCCACTCTATGTACAACACTGTAACCATGCTCGTGCACACCCTTTCAAAAAGTACCCTTAACTAGGATTCGCGGAGCTCAAAAAAGCTACCCTTAACTAGGATTTTTTCTCTCCAGCATACCCTTAACTAGGATTTTTCTCTCCAGCATACCCTTAACTAGGATTTTTCTCTCCACGGATACCCTTAACTAGGATTTTTCTCTCCAGCATACCCTTAACTAGGATTTTTCTCTCCACGGATACCCTTAACTAGGATTTTTCTCTCCATGCATACCCTTAACAAGGATTTTTCTCTCCACGGATACCCTTAACTAGGATTTTTCTCTCCACACATACCCTTAACAAGGATTTTTCTCTCCACGCATACCCCTAACTAGGATTTTTTTCTCTCCACGTATACTCTTAACTAGGATTTTTCTCTCCACGCATACCCTTAACTAGGATTTTTCTCTCAACGCATACCCTTAAACTAGGATTTTTCTCATATGCTGCGCGTGCTGGATATATACCGTGATATAGTTACTAAGCATGGCTCACTTACCGTAAACCGTACCATACTCGCATCGCTATATATCTCGTTTTTGCTAATGATTGCGCCTATTGCATATATTGCGATACAGTATGCATGACGCACGCGTTTGGCGTATATACCAAAGCTATATACACCCATTTTGTTTACACCTCGCTCCGGGGGTACAATGTCACAAAAATATGAATGATGCGACTGTAAATAAATTGAAAAATCAGTGAAAATTGGGGGAAATTGATGGAAAGGGGGAAAATCACTGTGAATCAGGTACATTTTTATTTCACTTCAGATTATGCAAAAAATGACCCTTAGCGCGGATTTAGCGCTGAAAAGACCCCCTTTTTCTCTCAAATCAGCGATTTTGATACCCTTATCGCGGATCCGCGCGGATCCGCGCGGATCCGTGCTCTGCCTGAAAAAAACCCCTTATTCCGCGTTTTTGTGCACGCGCATGGTTACAATGTTGTACATAGAGTGGCCCCCCCCGGGGCAATTCCTCATGTTGATCTCCTTATTTTGATATCAAATGTTTGGTATCAACTATCATTCGATATAGAAAGTTCTGATCTACTTTTTAGATAATGTTGCATGAAATGTTACTGAGAGGGAAAAGAAATAGAAAGTAAATAGCTAATGCTTGTCAAAGTTCTACGAAACAAGTGAATATTTCCCATTGGAAATGAATGGAAAGCCGATTTTTAGCCATCTTTGGCAATTTTTCAAAATTTACAAGTTGATCTTAATTTCAAATCAGTAGAAAACATATATCAACTGAAAGAGAATACATTAGCCATTGGGCTATCTTTTCATTGATGAGGCCCTGCATGAAAATAAAAATTGAAAATGTATTAACGGTCTGATAAACGTCATTATATGAACAGTATCCCTGTCCATGTGTATATTACAGAGCAAATGGGCAAAAAGGGGTAGAAAATTACCGTTATTTTGAATGACTCTATCTTTTGATAGAAAAGTCAGAAAATGCTGAAATTTAACCATGTGTAATCTGATACATTATTCTTATCAAATATGTGAAAAAAAATCCAGAAAAAACCCCCTGAAGCTCGAAATAGAAAATTTCTGTGGACACCCTAGATCTAGATAGATCTAAGTAATGTTAGATCTGTGTCTAACCCTACCTTCGAGGCGGAGCCCTATGCTCATCTATTGACAGCACCACAAACTGTCAGTTTGGTTCGCTTATTTCTATGAATATATGTCTGAAAAGAAAAATTTGTGCTTGTATGGTCTCACCAACTCTTTGGCCAACCAGCAAACCCTCTGAAATCCTCTTCTGAAAATGTTTTGGAAGAAAAAAGACACGATTTTCTTGTCCTATGAAAATAATCCGTGTTGTAGCATCCATTTTACAAATCGAAAATCAACGTGTGCATGCGCAGAGCAATATGAATATTCACATTTTAGAGGGCGGTTCGTTCAAAATTATTGAATATGCATGAAGACATCGCGACATGGATTGAGCCGCGCACACACAGCTAGCTATCGCGTCGCGATGTTTTCATGCATATTCAATAATTTTGAACGAACCGCCCTCTAAAATGTGAATATTCATATTGCTCTGCGCATGCACACGTTGATTTTCGATTTGTAAAATGGATGCTACAACACGGATTATTTTCATAGGACAAGAAAATCGTGTCTTTTTTTCTTCCAAAACATTTTCAGAAGAGGATTTCAGAGGGTTTGCTGGTTGGCCAAAGAGTTGGTGAGACCATATATAAGCACAATTTTTTCTTTTAGACATATATTCATAAAAATAAGCGAACCAAACTGACGGTTTGCAGCGCTGTCAATAGATGAGCGTAGGGCTCCGCTGCTTCGCGGTGGAGCCCCGTAGGGTTAGATCTGTGTCATAATTTTGCAAGAAAATATTGACATGCCCATTGTCAAATTTGTCATACTTTGAATTGTAAGCATGACATACAGACAGTACATTAAATGTAGTATTTAGTATTGAATGGATCAGAGTGTAGATCTGTAGATCTACATGTAGATGTAGGAAAAGGGAAAGAGAAAAAGATGATGGGGGGCGGGATGGATGGATGAAGAAGAAAAGGATGAAGTGTTGAGAAAGATTTTTCTGGTGTTTTCTGTTAAGAAAATACTGATTCTTTTTTGGCAAACTTTGATATTCTTGTTGCTCAGACACATCAGAAGTGTGTTACATTGAATGCTTCGTATTGCAAGTATTTGAAGTTTGCGTAATATTTGGCCCCCTCGTAGCGTTGGGACCCCCGACCATACATTCCCTTTTCATTCAAACACAGTGCCTACTCTTGTCATTTCTGATAATGTGTTCAAATTCTGTTCTTTCCATAAAAGGGTTTATTAAATCATTCTTGAACAAAAGCACTTCAAACAAATTACATTTTATGTTGTGACATGACATAGCAGTAAACATACATTGTTGTACCGGTTGTGTGACTTTCCATTTATCTAGAAATAAAACAGAACTTATCGTGTTTACCAGTAATGTAAAGAACCCGTTCAACATCATAGAAATGTTTTAGCATATTCTTGTAATGAAAAAATAAAGATAGTCTTTCCCTTTTGCATTTCGCAGAGAATAACTGACAAAATTCAATTTTAATGTAAAAGTGGAAATTTTTGCGCGATTAATTTAACAGTCACTCATCTTTAATTTTCGCGAACAGTTAGGATAACTCTAGTCATGAGTAAAATAAAAAACAGTTTGTACTTCGTACAGTTTTATTTTTCACGTAAGTGTCGTGCCACATGAAATGCAAGAAAATTTCCACACCGCGGAATATTTCACGTTTACTGTACTGTTTGACAAACCATAAAGAAAGGAATTTTGTTCAAAAGAGCTTTGTTGTTTAGAACTGCAGTTTGGCGGTTGGTCATGAATGAAATGGTTCATAACGGCATCAGCGCTCAAACTACGCAGGGGCGATTTGTGATTTGCGATGGTACTGTAAATGTATCTTAAATAATTACTTCCATCAAAAAATTAATGGTGGCGATTTTTCTATGACTAACAATAAAAATCGCCCCTGTAAAAATGTACATGTAGTTCATTGTAAAATTTATTCACATGAAACTGAATAGAAGTGAAAATACATGTACATGATATGGTTTTTCATGTCATAAAATAAAACACAAATATCAGCATCAGAAAAAAAAAAAAAATACACGAGTCATAATATTAGCATGTGTAAAAATGCAGCATTTAAAAACTTTCATATTAAAATGTGCCAACCCTGCATCTCTGGAAATATCTCCTACTAAGATTAAAAATCAGTGAATACTACATGTATGTATGTGATTCAAAATACACTGTACATGTATACAGTGTATCCTAGTTAGGATTTGAAACTGTAAGCTCTTAATTTGATGTTGGATGACAGAACCATTGCACCACAGTGCTTCTCTACCCATGCTTGCCACCTGTCCTGCAAATAGTCCCAAACCTGTTTGTAAAGCTAGATCTGATAGAATACACCTGATGACGATGTATTTCAATTTATGCATGTTTCTCTCTGGAACCTGTACCTGTTGTTAACTATTCAGTTCAGCTGCTATGTATAATGGGATCTCAGTAGATGGAATTCATTAATTGTGGCTATGTAGGGAAAGCCTGTGGCAAGCTTCTTAGTTGTCAAGAGAAACTTTTGTTCAGCAAGTGTGCATATGATTAGAGAACAGGTCAGTTGTTCCTCCTGACTGGCCTCCCATTGTGTTAAATGCAGCTTCTTCCATTCATTCATTTGTTCTTGAGGCCTGCCTCAAGACAGACAGAAATTGCTCAGGTATGCAAGCTTACATTACAGTGCTATTATAGCTTTCCCAGTGTGTAACTTTCCCTTGTTCTCCACAAATCTACAACATGCACAGTTACATGTAGCTGTATGGTAATAGACAACAGCAATCAACTTCCCTCTTTCTGATTAGTTCAGATTTTTTTTTAAATCGTTGATTCCTAAACTCTAAAAAAGAATTCTTGACACATGTATGGGACAATTCCTCAAAGGCTTTCTAGGCATGTGTACATATTTGAGACACAGATGCATGTTGCTAAGTAAGTACTATTGAGTTTTGGTCATTGTATTGTAGACAGACAATTTTAGCAATTGAAATTTGCATGTACCCAGAAGACATTGATAATAATAATACATGGAATTTACATACATCAGAGCTGCCAACTCTCCCGGATTTGCCGGGAGACTCCCGGAAAATCAAGCAATCTCCCGATCTCCCGACACATACTCAAAATCTCCCGGATTCTTAATTTTTTGAAAGGTATCATGCTTCCCGTCATTGCTCCTTCAAATAAATATATCTGTCCCTCTCTCAGCGATCTCTCATGCATTAATGTTACATTTTACACACAAACAATACAAGCGCAACAAGCCACGGCGAGCGCGCTATAATCCGATACCGACCGTGTGTATTGATATTGGACAGTTCGCCTGCGATCGCGAGGATCCATAGCGCGCTTCATTCAATGTCAGAGATGTTAAGTGTTAACTACTTAGAAGCCCTATAACTATCTTATCTTGTCTATATGGACTGTTTGTGCTAACATGAATAGTGTATACAAAGTATGCGTGTAAGCACAAACAGTGTACATTGCCAAGACAAGGTACGGTATAGCCTGAGCATGTTGTGCATGATGGCAGTGTATGCTCGCGAGACAGAGAAATCACAGGCCGAAATAACCGGCATTAGGCCTCTGAAAACTGATTCTGAGTTTCAGAAATTAGTCCAAATGGAATATTATTGCTATTCTTCATGATTCAGGTGAGGGAAAATGTGTTCTTTGGTGTTTAATTAGTTGAAAAAAATTGTTGAAGAATCCTCACTTTCCAGCAGGAATGGGAGGCGTTCTTCCCCTGCACCAGCGGCCTAGATAACTTGGTAGTGTGGTGGGTACACTGCGTGCACATCATGAATCGGTCTTCGTGACCAGACATTTTTGGTTTATTTTCTACTCTGAAACTTTATCTTGGGATGTTTAAATTTAGCTGTGGTTGACTACATATGATCAAAAAATTTATGGAATGTGCTGGATGCTGGTAAGGAAGTCTTGTGAACTTCTGCTGTGGAAATACTGTTTATACCGGTATGTATTTGAGGAGAGTTTGTGTTTACAACTGTACAACGTCAATACAAGCTCATCCTAAGGTGAGGGGCCAGGGCCGGATACGGCGATATTAAAAGACCTTTTGTCCCGTACTGATTTTTTTTTTTTTTTTTTTTTTTTTTTGGGGGGGGGGGGGGCTGCACAATGTTCATGCATCCTGTATTGTGTGTTTTGAGTTTAAGTTGGATCTTTATTTTCTTTATAAAATTTTATCATCAAAGTCCTATTTTTTTTTTTTTTGTTCTTTTGTTTGATTTTTTTAAACAGGATCACTTGCACAGCCACATCAAAAACTTGATGATCAGATTTTCACATGACAATGACCTTGAATGAAGACAAATGAAAATATATATCTAAGTACATCATTCATTCCTTTCATTGGTAAAAGAAATAGTATGGATGGCACATTAAAACACAACAAACAATACTTCAAATTCAGCATGCATAAAATGTTAATAATTACAAGTGATATTTTTCTCTTTTTTTTTTAATTTTAAAAATGACTCTGGCAACTTCAAAAATGGCTCTCAGAAATTGGAAAATGGCTCTCATGAATTTGTGACCAATTAGAAAAATGGCTCCCGTAAAAAAAAAAGTATTTTTTCCCTGTTGTGAGCAAAAGGTCTCCTTGTTTTTTTCTAAAGGCTTTGCCCCTTGAATCTTACAACTAAGCTTTTGCTTGCACCTACCAAGAGTACCCTTTTTTTGTTACTCTCACGCACTTCGCTAGTGCACTATGCTCGCTACTTTCACTTTTAAAAAAATCTCAAATGTTGGCAGCTCTGAAAATCTACTGGATTCTATCATTCCAATGTTGGCAGCCCTGCATACATGTAAAACAATATCCGTTTCTAAGAGATCACTATATTAGAAACATCTTTTTATATGATCACATTGTAAACTTTTTTTTTGAAACCAAGGAAAAAGAACATCTTTCTAAGATAGCATTAAATGATCATATAAAAAGGTGTTTTTGATATATTGACCTCTTAGAAACGGAAATTGTTTTTTTTTTTGGGGGGGGGGGTGGGGGGGGGGGGGGGGGGGGGGTGTGGTAAGGTTTCCCCATTCAGTGGTTCTTTCTACATGGACATGTACATTAGTGATCCTGAATTCAATTGGCTGCAAAAAGTATGAAATACAAATTTTTTGGTCTTTTTTTTTAGTGTTGGATCTGAAGAAGACTCCGTAGAGGACCTGCCTCTGGTCATGGGGGAGGACGGCTTCGACAACGAGCATGAGTCGTTGACTCGACGAGGCACCCGCAGGCAAGACCCCATCACACGTTGTCTATGCAGCATCAATGATGCTTGTGTAAGGTAAGCAGTCACTTGAGATTTCCCGATCATTCTGTGTACTTGGTTAGGATTAATCTCATCTTGAGTTATCAATATGGATATGGTGAAACTACATACCTGTACTGGGTAGTTTCGGGGATGAAACCCTGTCTTAAAGGGGGTACCCAATGCTGAAACAATATTTGTTCATTTAAAAGAGCATGATTTTATTAGCAGAAAATCATCTGCCTAAAGTTTTTAAAAAGTCATTAAAAAGTCGTTTTGCCAAGGAAACCCCCAAATGTGGTAAGATTTCAGGATATTTTTTATCTCTCAGCTGTGACCTAGTTTCAACTGAGTACCCACAATGACGTCGAAATGACGTCAAAGTGGGTACCTTGTCGCACAATTCTAGCAAAATGCACGCAAGGTATAATACATATTGTACAGTCTAGCACGCAGCACATCTGCATGCGCGAAGCTGAGTACCCACTTTTACGTCATACCTCATACTCAAATTTTTTGGTCAACTCTTGACTTTTTATGAGAAAATTAACCAAATTGCATTGATTTCGATTGAAAGTCTTCAAATTTTTAATGTTATTCTTCTTAAAATTCTATTCTCGATCATATACATGTATCAAAAAAAAAATTACCATTGTGTAATCACTTTACTATCATTATACCGGTTCTAGGACAACTCCCCCGGGAGGACATCTCCCCCAATGCAATTCTCACCTGACAACTCCCCCAGGAGCCACGCTCCCCGGGGGGGACAGCTCACTTTACATGTAGGGCAACTCTCCCCAGAGGGCACCTTTCCCAGATGACAACTCCCCCAGTCCCTGGGGGAGTTGTCCTGAAATGCATTATACCACAAAATGTACAAAATGAGGGATACTTGTTCACTTATTTTGCAATTTGAAATAGAAATCAGCAAATAAACTTCCACCAAACATCGTTAAAAGAAAGATAAAAACTGGCTAGTTTTCACAGGCTCAGCTCCCCATCAGACTGAGTTCATTTAGGAAGGCGCTCATATGTCTGGCGATTAGCCCATAAATTTGCTTTGACATTAACACTGCGATACACAGGATTATTTAGAAAGTTAACCCTCTACTATAATCAAGTTATCACATATTGATTCCACCTTCAATGTAGCCTACACAATTATGTACATGTAACTGCCAGTTGGTACCTCAAATGTTTCACAGTGCGAGCACAAGAGGGTTGCAACATGATTTAGATGCCAAAATAAAACTGATTTGTATATGAGCTTATCACCAGGGTTCTCACTAGAAAAAAATCCACAAATGGTTCTCCCTGTGCACAAAGCACGTAATTTTCGGAAGTTTTACGGAATAACACCTAAAGTTAGGTGTGGCAGCAGTACATGCTATATCAAAAGGATGAAAAATACTTCTTGGTAAGCAGGGAGTTGTCTACTAATGGCATTATAGTAAAAATACATTGCCAAAAAGCAAAACAATCTGTGACATTTATCATTATTGTTAGGAATATATACTCCAATATTTTTTCTACCCTTGTTGCCATGCATGGTATTGGAACCATGGGTGTTACATGTACCTACTGGCGAGAACCATGCTTATCACGGCAGTCAAATATTTCATGCTCCAATTGCCACATTTGGAGCATACAATGTACAGTGTACTAGTACCAAACTCACTGTAGGACATTATGAAAGTACCATTCATATGCAGCATGCTGGTGAGTGAGATTCTAATTTTCTGTACTTATTTCCAAATTTTTCGATGTCTAAATTAGTCTAACACTGTAAGTTGTGGGCTACTTTGCCTCACATGAGTCTGCATGGTTTTTAACTACATGTACGGACGAGCTTTACTGTTCATTAAAAGAGGCCATTCTTCGTAAGAGCAAGTTTTATTGATTTTTAATTTCTATCCTGAGTATTAGTGCTGTCATTGAGGACAGATTTCTTTGTTAACACATTGGGTCAAATTTTAGCCGATGTTATAGAAAAAAAAATGATCACTCAGTAAATTTCAGTACTCAACTTAACATTCACCCGCCAGTGCCCACACTTTGTAAAGTGTACAAGTATAGTGGCTACTGCAGTTGGAAACCGCCAAAGAATAAACAAAAGTAACCTGTCAAGACAACACTCAGTAAATTAAAATAAACACAGACTGTCTTTTAAAGGATTTGCCTGATCACTCTTCTGATGGATCTATGCATTTGTGAATTTGCTTGAATATCAAGTAGACAACTTAAAAATATTTTTCAACGTTCCGTCTTCCCCATCGAGGCATGATAATGCAGTTTTGTGGACAAGCATGTCCATTAAGGCTTGTCTATGACTACCCGGAATTTTTTGAGTGAGACAGAAGGGATTCCATGTTATCAAATATTCAAAATGTGGTTAGGCTCATCTGAAAAACATTCTTGTATTTTGAAAATTCCTAGAAGAAAGGATTAAAGACTAATGGGGTGTTGCAAGAAAGTTGCAATTGATTGCAAGTTGCAACTGATTGTCACTGGCCAGTCAAAATCATTGTTGCATGCATGTCTTTTTAAAAGGGCAGACCCTGAGCCAATCAGAATGGTTGTTTCAAAATTAGCAATTATTTGCAATTGATTGCAACTTTCTTGCAACACCCCATAAGAGGCTTTAATGAGATTTTGCTTTGTATGATAGGGGTCCTATATCACATACTTCAAATATGATCTTCATTATGATCACTCTGTAAAAAGATGACTGGTGAGGAGACTAGCCGACATTATGCGTGAGAGTGTGCATGGATTTATTAATTAGGGTGTTTGTGGGATTGGACAGACATTTGATTCTTGGCGTTGTGGTCTTATCTAGTTTCTTCAAACTAATTAAACCTTTGTTGAATGTACATGTACAGTTTACATGTACATGTATAATGCCAAGTTCAGCTTTTGTTGTTATTTTTTTCAGGTGATTAGTACATGTAATTCAAAACAGGTGAATTTGAACCAATTTTCTTTTTCATCATTGGCTAGAATATCCTTAGAATCCTCTTCATGTCAAATTGAAATTCATTTCTTGGTCTAGTGTGTTAAGGTAATGTTGGCAAAAGTCAGAGAGATAAAAATGTGTTCATCCCATAAAGTACTGCAGATATTTTGTTTTATTATTTGCACAGAGATACATGTACATGTATGATGATTTGGTGCATGTTTATGACATTGAAAACAAAAATTCTAACCAACACTCTTGCTCCCGAACAATCTCATTTTCTAATAAGAAATTATCAACGTCAGGTGTATAAAGATTAACGATATAGTTCTCAATTACAGATACCAGTACACATATTAACCTTTACCAAACACTCATTTGGGACATTCACAGACATATACATGTACAGTAAAAACGTGAGATTTCGATAACAATCCAAATGTCACATCCGGATACAGATGGATATCATGATGGAAAATTTCATTGAATTTGCACAGTGCACATTTTTGCATTTTTATTTCTTGAGTATGTTGGATCTTCCCCTACATTCGTGAATGTGATTTCTTATGATGTACATTACAGATGCTGTGCCTCGTTCAAACTAAGATGCAGACCTGAGAAGGAGCTGTTCCCACGGACAGTATGGCTAGGCAAGGCAGGCCCACAGCAAGAGAAGTATCCACCCAACAAGATCTGCAACCAGAAATACAACATCTTCACATTTATTCCTCTGGTGAGACACCATATTGCTTTCTTTTGCAGTTATTAAAGGGTAAGTCCACCCTAGAAGTTTCACTGTTTCAATAAAAGGAGATAAATTTGAACAGCATTTTAAAAAAAGAAATGAGCGAAATCCGTCAAAGCATAAGAAAATAAGACTCATTTACTTTTTCTAGTAAACTACTCTCGGCTCTGCAAATTGGCAGCACTGATGACATCATATGCGAGCAGGTCTCCATTCACTTTGCACATGAAATTTCAGATTTTCTCAATTTTCTTGGAAGTTACATGTACACATTTTCTAACCCCCATAATCAATGTATGTTCAGAAAAATTGCTTTTTGCATAACATACTTTGACTATGGGGTAAGAAAATGTGTAACTTCCAAGAAAATTGAGAAAATGTGAAATTTCATGTACAAAGTGAATGGAGACCTGCTCGCATATGATGTCATCAGTGTTGCCAATTTGCAGAGCCGAGAGTAATTTACTAGAAAATGTAAATGATTGTAATTTTCTTATTCTTTGATCGATTTTGCTCATTTCTTTTTTTAAATGCTGTTCAAATTTATCTCCTTTTATTGAAACAGTGAAACTTCTAGGGTGGACTTTCCCTTTAAAAAAATGATGTCACATACATGTGTATGTACCTTTGTGCAGTTACCTGTGGCTAACTGGCATGATAGTGACAACTTGACATCCACAATGACATGTTTGACATTTTTGGTTCATACATTGTGCCTTGATGTACATTTAGGTGTGTAAGACAGAGGAGTGAGAAAGAAAATGAGCTGGAGAAGAGAGCATTTCAGCTCCAAAAGATTCCCTACAGTAAATCTTTGTGTTTTTTTTTCCTGTCGTAGTGGAGTGAGTTGGTTGGAGATATTGTACATGTAGATAGACCATGGGCCCGTTGCATAAAACTTTTGCCGGAGTTTTTTATGGCAAAATTTGAGGAAACTATGGCAAAATTTGAGGAAACTATGGCAAAAAAAAAAATTGCCATAGTTTTCCATTACATAAAAATTTGCCAGATTTTTTTTTGCCAGAAAAAAAGTCTGGCAAAAGTTTTATGCAACGGGCCCCATATTTGCATTGCATTCAAAATGAACATGAATTGGACATGAATTCTTTTTCTTCTTCTTCGCTCTGCGGTGACTTACGTTCACTTCGAATTATGAGTGTCTTCATTAAAATTGGCTATTAGGAAATGAAAGGTTGCTTGGTCAGGTAGACCTTTGACAACTCTTCAGAGCAACATCTTCTCACAAAGAATTTAGAGGATTCAAGTACTAGCCAGTGCAATTTTTCTATCCTTGATGATTATTGTCATTTCGCTGTTTCTCTCTTATGTACATATACACTTGTGTCTTTTTGGTTAGTGCTTTTGCTGTGGCTCGGCAGGCATGCTCTTTTCCTCCCCCCATTTTCTAAGTTTGCCTGGCTCCTGCCGCGTTCTATATGCTCCGTTGGGTTGGTTGCCCCTATGGTTGTCCTCTTGTGCGTTTGCTTTGATCGCTTGGAGGCGTTGAACTTAATCAGTTCAGTGCTTCCAGGTTGTTGAAGTTTGCATGCTCAACAGATTGCGGTGGGGGCGCCGACTTGGCGGATCCGTGGGACGCGGTGGGGGTTACATGTAGGTCTTCAGGAGTGGGCATGCATGCTGGGTCACAGTAGGAGCACTTTAATGCACACTGTTTCAGATTGAATGTGTATTGTTTTATGACGTTGGATATTTTTAATATGTATAGATTACTTATCTTGTGTTTTTTTTTTTTTCTATGTACTTATATTTATATGTTTTTTAAAATTTGTAAACTCACGCTGTTAGTCTTCAGACTTTTTGTTGAGTCTTCTTAATAAAACCGAACTGAATTGAATTGAATATGAAATTGGCTTATTGGCTTATTACATGCAGTCTGCACTGCAGTTGAAATTTGTGAGTCACAGTCCACATGTTTACATTTGAGTCTTATGTAAGCACAGATGTCTCAGAATGTAAATGGTCTAATATTTTGACCTTTATACTGTACTTACATGCATACACAGGTAGTAACACTTGTTTGCAATGTCCATTCCATTGTAAATGTTGCTTCTGAGTTCTTATGGATTTTTGTGAATTGAGTTGATATCATTTTAAATATTTCTCTGCAAGTTCAATTGCCTTTTTAAAGATAACGTACATGTATAGCCTGGGTTCTTAATTAGTAGTACTCTCTCCGTCAAGCCACTAAGGGATAATAGTACATAGATCTTGACCTCTTCCATAAACATATGGGCATGACATCTCTTGCCTGAAATTACGTGTAACCTCAAGGTTTCCAAATTGTGCAAGCAAGCGAAGCAAGTGAAGTGAGCTCTAATTTTGATAGTGTATTGTATTTTTCGTATACAATATATTTGATCAGATACGAAAAGAAAATATAAATAGACCACTTGACTGCCTGAAAAAGAAGTGGGGAGAGGCTCATGGTGGTCATTCATTATTTCATCCCTCCCTTCATCATAAGGCATACACAAGGGGGGGGGGGGGGAGGGGTGGATCTGTTTCAAAACTTCTTCCCGTTTGATGCGTTATCATATGGATGATTATCATCCTTATAATAGAAGATCCTTGTAATAGATAACCATTGTATATTATTTGTGAACGAGCAAAATTTTTTAGACTTTATTCAGTTATAAATGAAATATCCATTAAAGACATTGGTTAACATTGTTATGATTTTAAAAAATCTTGTTTTGTTTAATACTTGAAAATGGGATAAACGTAAGGGTTATAGTGTAAAAATACCAGTCTGAAAGTTTCAAAGTATAATATCCACAGGAAGTATTTTTAAATATCAAAAATGTGAACCAATGTTTGAAAAATATACGAGGGTTGGTTGCACAGAATAGACATAAGAAGTGCGCATGCGCGTAAAGGTATGACTCACCTGACCGTAATGTGTGCATTGGCGTATCACGCGGCGGGAGGCACATAACGGCATTTTCAAATTCAAGCAAAGTGGTCCTCTTTAGTGATTGTCTCGTGAGACGAAGGATAATAAAATCGCCGTTTGCGTCTAACTTACACTTTTTCATTCCAAATTACATGTATGGTTGGTTTCAGGGTTTTTGAGTACAAATATAAGTATTCATACACATGTTTCATCTTAGTTTGAGAATTTTTTAAATCAGCTACTCACAAAGGTAGCCAATGCCTTTAAGCATGAAAGAGAATTCCCGTAAATTTTTGTTTGGCAGGCCGCATCAAATTGCCTCATAATTGCCTCATAATTGCCTCATAATTGGCCCATGAGCCACAGTTAAAGAATAGTGGATGTATACATGTAGTTTTGGGAAGTCTATAAAAAGTATCTTCTGCTATTTGAATGTATTGCCAGGTGATATGAAAGATTGTATCCTAAAACTATTAAGATGTGAACGATATTACACAAAAACTCATTGAAGTGGTTGTATTTTACAATCAAAATGTCAAAACTAAGTTTTCGTTCCCAGTGATTGAAAGTCAGCAACGTCAACATAAAGTGTGCATGTACATCACACGGTGCATGCACTCATGTAATTCTAAGTGGAGTTCTACTACAGGTGTGACAAGCACACAACAATGTGCTATGATAATGAATGTTGTGCAGGGAGCCATTGGCATGCAGGGGTCATAGCATACATGTAGGGCAGAGTGTAACCATTCTGTTGCATGCTTTCAGACATACATTTATACACTATTATAAAACGGGTTCAAGGATGTAGCCAATAGCGAGTGCGTATGCATGTCACGTGTCCATGCTTTAATTCTATGCAACCTTCCAGCTGTGCATTTTCTGTGCAGCACTGTGCACTTTACCTCATGCGCGTAGAAACCGAGACGCCATGAAATACGCGTTCTTTCAAAGAGAAGTAAAAAAGGAGTTTGATGTGCTTACTCGGGGGCGCATCACACTGGCTACGCTTGTGATGTCATAATAGAAAGCAGATGTTGCCTCTTTGTCAGTGCGGTCTGAAGAAATTTGGAGGGGTTTTAACAAATTTTCCACTACACAGTCATGCTGCCGACCCGTTTTATGAAATAAATAATGCACAGATTTAAATTCGTGATGTTAGTGGCAATGCAGGCATCTCAGGTATTCACAATATCATGCAAAAGCACTTGGTGCAATCGCCTTGTGCTCGTCGCACATTGTAAATACCCTCGAGTGTGCTGCATTGCCACTAACACACTCACATCTGTGCATTATTTGTATGATATTCATCGGAAATCATGAGTGAAATATCACTGGATCTCACACAGATATCTTTTCATTCAAGGTGGACAATGTAAGACTAAAATCAGTTTCATGCCAATTTTCTTTTTGCTTTCAAAACTGTACATGAGCTTTAACAGTGAATCAATTTTTATATAGGGCTATGACACAAATTCCGGAAGTCCTAAAATAGCAAAGTCCTAAAATAGCAAAGTATTGAAGTAATCAATTTACTACAGGAGGGTTTGGAGGGGTGGTGGAACTGGTGGAAAAGTTGTGTGATGAGGTGGAATCGGTGAAGGAGTTCTCATACCTGGGGGACAGGGTAAGTGTGGGTGGTGGATGTGAAGCGGCCATGACAGCTAGAGCAAGGTTTGGGTGGGTGAAGTTTAGGGAATGTGGAGAGCTGCTACACGGGAAAAAATTTCCTTTGAAGATGAAAGGAGTGTACAAGAGTTGTGTGAGATCGCTGATGCTGTATGGGAGTGAGACCCGGGGAGCGTTTCATGAAGATTCTTGTCGGTGATTTTCACTTACTAATTTGCTCTCAGCCAATCAGATGCAAGGACTTTTAGTAGCTTGTAACATTTGTTGGTGAAAATCAATGGCAAAACTCTTCTTGAAATGCTCCCATGGTGTTTGAGCGAAAATGAGATGGTGATTTTGATGAGGACATAGAGAGCAATGGTGAGAGCAATGTGTGGTGTGAAGTTGATGGATAAGAAGAAGACTGAGGACTTGATGCAGATGTTGGGTTTGGAAGAAGCAGTTGACCGGTTGGCGAAGGCGAATGGGGTACGTTGGTATGGGCATGTGCTGAGGAGGGATGATGGCCATGTATTAAGAAGGGCCTTTGAATTTGAGGTGAGCGTTCCGAGGAGGAGGGGAAGGCCAAAGAAGACGTGGAAGATGCAAGTGGAGGAGGAGAGTAGGAGGGTTGGGTTGAGGATGGAGGATGCACTGAATCGTGCATAGTGGAGGGAGGGGACAAGGGCGATTGCCGCAAGTGTGAGGTAAATCCAGCCACCCCTGTTCACGGGGAAAAAAATGGATTCAAAACTTTGGACGATTCTCTCACAGAGGCCTACTGATATTGATTTAAGGGAGGGAACATAATTATATTAGATGAGTTTAACTGTTTTATAGATGTTTCTTTTCTGGTTACAAGTAGTCATGTGTGTGCATAGGCTTAAGTACAAGAGATACATTACATAAGTTTGTGGTTTGTGCCAAGGGATTGAGGGTACACAAAAATCTATGCCATCTTATTTCACAAAATTTGCACACCAAATTTACTGATTTAAAAAACAATTTTCAGTAAAATCAAAGGTGCATCGTGCCATTTAACATTTTAAGTGAAAATTAAGATGTTAAGATGCTCGAAAAATTTTGTAAAACCAGTAGATGAACGAAATCATTATTTGTAATAATTACATACAAACATTTGAAAATAAGTGGTTTTTTTCCCACTCTCTATAGATCTGTCTTTCAAGTGAGTTTTGAACATACAAGTACAAAACCAGAAATTAGTATTAAACTTTAAAGAAGCATAAAAACAACAACATCAAAACAATTCATTTCTTGGCTGTTCACATACATCCCACTTTTTTTTTTTTTTGTTGTTGCATATTATCAAGTGGGATATTAGTTGAGGGGTGGGTGGAACACAGAGGCAAAAGCACACCTTTTTTGCCTCCTGGTGGCAAAAAAGATGTGGACCAATCAAATTCTTATATGGTAAGAACAAAATGTCCATCACAAAGTCATCTACATGTATGCGACTTTGGGCAAAACTCGCTTTATTATTATTGACACGTTAACACACCTCTCATTGATATCTAAAGAGCCTTGAAGTGATTACACAATGGAAAATTTTTTTTTTTTGATATATGATCGAGAATAGAATTCTAAGAAGAATAACATTAAGGATGATTTTCAATGGAAATCAATGCATTTTGGCTAATTTTCTCATAAAAAGTCAAGAGTTGACCAAAAAAATTGAGTATGAGGTATGACGTAAAAGTGGTTACCCAGCTTCGCACATTGCAGTTGTGCTGCACGTTAGACTGTACAATATGTATTATACCTTGTGCGCATTTTGCTACGACAAGGCAACCACTTTGACGTCATTGTGGGTACCCAGTTGAAACTGGGACACAGCTGAGGGGTCATAAATATCCTGAAATCTTACCACATTTGGGGGTTTCCTTGGCAACACAACTTTTAAAAAAAATTTAGGCAGATGATTTTCTGCTGATGAAATTATGGTCTTTTAAATAAACTAACATTGTTTCAGAATTGGGTACCCCCTTTAACAGTGATTTACATCAAAGCAAAAAGTATATGTGCATTGCAAAAAACACTTCCTCTTGTGTAATTGAGAAATGAGCAAATTTAATTTTGTTAGTACTTGAAAGTATTATTAATTTTGACTCTCGATCATATAATGCTGCTGGCAAGATCCCAAATACATGTACATGGCTGCATTGTACCCTGAATCACATTATTTTGTGCAGTAAAATTTTATCACCATTATGATTATTGTATACCCGGTGAACATGGTTTATTATGTGCATCTTCCTTGTAGCGTGGTGTATGGATTTATGATTATTCAAATTTTTATGATTAAGGTTGAAAGGTCGAAAAGTACAAAAATGTTTACTCTGTCAAATTGATGGTTTTTTTTTTTTTTTAGAGTGCTGATCAACTGAATTTTTATGATCAATGAGATTGAAAGTCAAAAGTACCCCCCCAAAAAAAAGATTGTTTGCTTTCTTGAATTTGTTTTTTCCTGACATATCTTTGAGTTTTCCACTTGGAGAGTAAATAACTGTCATTTTTGCTTTGACATAAACTGTATGTATTAAAAAATTTATATATTCTGAAGATGTACATGTCGTCGGTGGGCTGTTAAGACCTTGTATCTCAAAATTAAAAAATTTTGAGGACAGCTCAGAGAAAGCTGTATTTTCGAATTATGGCAATGGTGGCAACCTTGTATTATCTGAAAACAGTGTCCTAATCCTGTAGAGAACTCTTTCAAGGCAAAAGAAAGTTGCCACTTATGTCATAACTCTAAAATAGAGCTTTTTCTGAGCTGTCCTAAAAAATTTTAAATTTTGAGATACGAGGTTTTAACAGCCCACTGACGATGTACTTTGACATGGTGGTATACATGTACTCATAATGTACATGTATTGACATATTATCATCACTTTTAGTCTCTGTAGGTCAAATGCATTTTCATTTGGAAAATTTGCATAATGACATTAAGTGTGTGTATTTTCCTGAAAGTACATGTACAGTGTATGTGAATGTTTTAAAACATCACAGTATCCTCATAGTGTATAAAATGAGAATTCTGCATGTATGGATGAAATACTAAGAATTTATATTATTTTGCTTTGCCAGAAATTCACTTAATTTTTATACAGTTGTGCACACATTAACCAGTAGTCAAAAAATCAATCATTTTCAATCATTTTTTTTATACCTATTGGATGATAAGCACTAATATCCTCAAATTGGCAATGTAATGGAAAGTTCAAAGGATTCACCTTTGTCTATGAAAATTGGCAACTTTTAATTTCTAAACATACTTTCCCTCCATCCATATTTTGCATTCTTAACTTTTTATTTAATAACAAAATACATTAGTTGAAATACTAGTGTTGCCAATTTGAAGCAGGTAAGCTGATAATAAGGCTCTGAATAATTGTTCTCATGAATGGGTCATACTAGGTTGTAAGCCGACATGTTAGTATGAGATCTAGGGTGCGTTCAAGCGATTTTTTGAAGCTAGAATCTCAAACATGAATCACAAATCAAAACGCTGTTACAAAACACGGCTACTGCGAGAGAGCGTTCAAGCGATTTTTCATCAACGCTGATTATTGCTCATTTCAAGCCCATCCACTGCGCATCGTACTGCGCAGTTTGACCCAGGAAGGTCAACTTTAGCCACATCATTTATTCGTCTCTAATATCTTTCTTATGCTATTCTTTGCTTTTCATTCTATCTTCTTCTCTTTCCATCTTTTGTTATGTTATTCTTTGTTTTTTCCTACCTTCTTTTCTGTTTCCTTATGTCGTTTATCTGAACCTTTTTTCTATCTTTCCTTGTTATTCTTTCTCTTCCCATCTTTTCTTATGTTATTATTTGTTTTTCCTACCTTCTTTCCTTTATGTTTCCTTATTTTTTTCTTTGTTTTTCCTTATATCTTCTTCTCTTTCCATCTTTCCTTATGTGATTCTTTGTTTTCTTCTTCTGTCTTCTGTTTTCTGTCTTTCCTTATGTTATTCTTTGTTATTCCTTCTATCTTCTTATCTTTCAATCTTTTCTTGTTATTCTTTGTTTTCTCCCATCTTTTTTTCTATCTTTCCTTATGTTATTCTTTGTTTTTCCTTCTATCTTCTTCTCTGTCCATCTTTCCTTATGTTATTCTTTGTTTTTTCTTCTATCTTCTTCTTTTTCGTCTCTTCCTGTTATTTTATGTTATTCCTTCTATCTCCTTATCTTTCAGCCTCTTCTTATATTATTCTGTTTTCTCCTTCTATCTTCTTTTCTAGCTGTCTGTATGTTGTTTTATCTTTCTTCAAACCTTGGTGTAAAAGCAACAGTAGAATCGTGATTGAGATCTCCGTTGCGTTCAATCGATTTTTGGCGACCGTGGTTCTGCAGAATCATGATTCAAAACGTACCTTTTTCAGCGTTTCATGTTTGCGTTTTGAAAGACGTTTATTTTTACGATCTGCGAAAAATCGATTGAACGCAACCGTGGTTTAAACTAAACGTCTTTCAAAACCGTGATTCTAGGGTGAAAAATGGTCGCTTGAACGTGGCCCTAGAGGTGTCCTAGCTGATTTCCATGATGGGATGTTATTCATGGCAACAGCAGGATGCTACATGTAAATGTCATGGAGGTTCTCCTAAGGGGTGGAAAGGAAATTGATCTCTTTATCATCTTGTCTGGTGCTCTCAGCATACACACAGAAAGTGGGTGTTCTTTCAGAGGGATGGGGGTGGGGTAAATACAATGTACATGTATTTGGACTTTTTTGTTTTCATGTATTGTATCTTTACTTCATGGGATTGCTACATGTAATAAAATTATCAAGATCAAGTTGAAGAATTGTATAGTGTAATCAGTGAGTACAGTGTATTTAGAACAGGGGGGAAACTTTCAGGTGTAGTTTTACTGCTCTTGGGATGTGTCGTACAGGTGCATGTATGTATACCAATTTTTTCTTTACTCTTAGTTGCTATTTTATCCCTTTCATATTGGAAACCTTTACAGACAATTATTGTTAACAATTTAGGATTCAGCTTGAACAATATTTTATCCTTTATTCCATGGAACTTATTCTTTTGTGTGTGCGTGTGTGTGTTTCTTTTTCTTGTTGTTTACATTAAAAAGATATCGTGGGAAATGAAATGCATATATTCAGTACAATATTCACTCAATTCTGTATGAAGAAAAATATATTCAGGCCAAGGTCATAGCAGACAAGCTCTATTCTTGGTTGGATTCACTATTCAGAGGAAGTTGTCATAATATGTGCATGGATACATGTCGTTTTGTGGAAGAAGGAATGATGTGTTATCATCCTATTGTTATAATTGTCATCATCATCATCATCATCATCATCAACTCTATCGTCATCATTATTATCATCATCATCATCTGCATTATCTTTATCATCATTATTATTATTATCATCATCATCATCACCATCATCATCATCTCCATCATCATCATTAGTATCATCATCATCATCTGTATTATCTTTATCATCATCATTATCATCATCACCATCATCATCATCATCATCTTCATCATTATCATCTTCATCATCATCATCATCTTCATCATCATCATCTTCATCATCATCATCTTCATCATCATCATCATCATCATCATCATCTTCATCATTATCATCTTCATCACGTTCTGGAGTCTGTAGATGTAGATTTACATGTATTTATGTATCCATAATAAGAAAAGAAGGAAATTGCAGCTGTGTTGAGATATATTGAAACAAAAGTAAAATTGTAGCATGTCAAATATTAAGTTTTCAGGCTTTATCTTGCACAGTTTATAAGGCTCTTATAGGTATGGAAACAAAACTATTATTCCATTACTGTATGTTGTGTATGTTTGAGAATCATAACTAAATAGAACTTCACATTTTCTTTCTCATCTTCCAAACAGGCCCTGTACTACCAGTTCAAGCTGTTCCTCAATCTCTACTTCTTACTGATGGCCCTATCTCAACTCATCCCTTCTCTTAGGATAGGATATCTCTACACATATTGGGCACCATTGGTAAGTTTCATTCTCTACTTGTATGTTACAGAATTCTTTGAATATTTTCTAAGCATTCTAGACCTTACTTATACGTGTAAATTCATTTATGGTTGCTCCTTATGGAAATCAGATTAATCATGTTATATTAATGAAAAATCATACCCAACTGAAATGCAAGATCATTTATGTAATTTTTTGTATATTCTTCTGTTATTTTAATGTTTATATGTATGCCTTATGTGAGCATTGAACCAATAAATACTATACTATACTATGCTATACTATCTTGAGCTTTATAGATAATTCATTTAAATGTACAATGTACATGTATATTCGACTAGTAGCTTCTAATTTCTATGGTTTAAAGAATTTAATAAAAATGAATTCATTACTCACTCGACATGAAGTAAATGGGTACCCCTCCCACATACTCTTGGGCCTCCTTATACATGTAAGTTTCATTATCTGATTGTACATTGTATGTTACAGAATTCTACTTGTGAGGAGTATATTTGTACACACCATTCCCCCCTCGCTAAAGTGTGAAGGGATACACCCGTCTCCCTCCCTTCCCGGATTTACGGCAGTGAATAGCTGCTGAGTCCTCATTTCTGTGTATTTTTCAAACAGCAATAAAAATGTCTACTATACTAATACTTGTACCTTGTATTTCTTTACCCAGATAAAGGAAAGGGTTACTCTGATAAAAAGAAATCCTTGGAATACTTTGCCCCTTTTTGTCCTATTTTAACCCTGTATTTTTCAAACAGCAATGAAAATGTCTACCCTTCTTGTACATTGTATTTCTTTATCCAGATGAAGAAAAGGGTTACTATGATAAAAAGAAATCCTTGAAATACTTTGTCTTTTTATGGATGAGTAGCTTAAGCCTTGATGTTAAGTGCTCTCCATCCTATGGAAAAAGGCACACTATAAATCCAGATTACTCTTGCCATTTTTAGATGCTCTGCATTTTCTTATTGCCCTACATTTTACATTCAAAGGTTGGACTACACGTGGGTCATTTATGTGTTATGCCTGAACAAGCTTGCTATTCAGTTAACCTGATGACTACATAATTCTCTCATACCCATGGCACTGTTTCCCCAAGTTCCATGTAAAAACCTGAAATATAGCCTCAATTGTATTTGAATTTACATAATAAATAGGTTATCTTTCCAAAGTTTGAAAATGATATTGGAGAGTGTCGAGTACACCCTCTGATCATGTCTTAAGTCCTATTTGGGTAGAGTGTGCCCACCGATTCGCAGTCAGATTAATTTAAAAGCAAGTCTATAAAGAGACTTCTCCAGTGGAATTGCCATGATAGAGTCAAGAGATTCACTATAAATACATGTACACCAAATAAGAAAACAGTACAAATTTATGCACATTGTACTATTCTTGTATGCATATTTGAAGTTAGGAAGTGGTGGCTTTCAC
>CM057158.1:26216098-26277000 GCA_029962745.1 Echinometra lucunter
ATTGTTTTAAAATCCTATTCATGTCAGAGGTTCTACATTGTGTGGTTTGGCCCAATAACTTTTGATGCACATCCCTACAAGTCATAACCAAACACAAGAGCAGAAATTCTACTCATACTGTGCCTATTTTGGTTGAGTCAGTATCTGTTGTTTGATGCTGATTTTTTTTTTATACCTGTTGGAAGATAAGCACTAATATCCTTAAATTGGCAATGTAATGGAAAGTTCAAAGGATTCACCTTTGTCAATGAAAATTGGCAACTTTTTAATTTCTAAACATACTTTCAGTCCGTACACATGCATTCATGATGTTTTATTTAATAAAAATATACACTAGTTGAAATACTGGTGTTGTCCATTTGAAGCAGGTAAGCTGATAGTAAGGCTCTGAATAATTGCTCTCATGAATGGGCCATACTAGGTTGTAAGCCGACATGTTAGTATTAGATCTAGAGGCGTCCTAGCTGATTTCCATGATGGGATGTTATTCATGGCAACAGCAGGATGCTACATGTAAATGTCATGGAGGTTCTCCTAAGGGGTGGAAAGGAAATTGATCTCTTTATCATCTTGTCTGCGCTCTCGACATACACACAGAAATTGGGTGTTCTTTCAGGGGGAGGGGGGTGGGGTCAATACAATGTATTTGGACTTTTTTGTTTTCATGTATCGTATCTTTGTTTCAGGGGGTTTATAATGAAATTGTCATGATCAAGTTGAAGAATTTTATGGTGAAATCAGTGAGTACAGTGTATTTAGAGAAAGGGGGAAACTTTCACGTATACATGTTTTTCTGAGGGATGTGTGATATACCAATTCTCTCCTTGTCTGTACTCTTAATTGCCATTTTATCCCTTCAGTATTGGAAACCTTTATGTACAGACAGTTATAGTTATTAAAAATTTAGGATTCAGCATAAATGACATGTTATATCTTTATTTCATGGAACTTGATTTTATATTTATTTGTTGTTGTTTACATTTAAAAAAATCATGGGAAATGAAATGAACATTCACCCAATTCTGTTTCAAGACAAATACATTCAGGCTAAGGTCATAGGGTAAAAGCTCTATTCTTGGTTGTATTCACTTTTCAAGAAGTTGTTATGATTTACATATGCATTGATACATGTCGTTTTGTGGAGGAAATAATGATATTGATTATGGTATCATCCTATCATTATTGTTATCGTCATCATTATCATCGTCATCGTCATTATCATTGTCATAGTCATCATGATCATCATATTCATCATGATGATCATCATCATCTTCATCATCATCATCATCACTATTATTACCATCATCATCATCTTCATCGTCATTATGGTCATCATCATCATCTTCATCAACATTATCATCATCATCATCATCATCATCGTCATCATCGTCATCATCATCATGTTCATGTTCTTGAGTCTGTAGATGTTTTTATGTATAAAAGAAGGAAATTGCAACTGTGTTGAGATGTTCAAATAAAAGTAAAATTGTAGCGTGTCAAAGAAGATATTTTCTGGCTATATCTTGTACAGTTTGTAAGGCTCTTACAGCTATGAGCCTCCATCGATGCTTCAATCACTCGTCATGCCTTGGGGGGGGGGGGGATTCAAAACTCATATTCCATTTTGTGTATGTTTGAGAATGGAAACTAAACAGAACTTCACATTTTCTTTCTCATCTTCCAAACAGGCCCTGTACTACCAATTCAAGCTGTTCCTCAATCTCTACTTCTTACTGATGGCCCTATCTCAACTCATCCCTTCTCTTAGGATAGGATATCTCTACACATATTGGGCACCATTGGTAAGTTTCATCATCTGCTTGTATATTACAGAATTCTTTAAATATTTTTGAAGTATTCTAGACCTTATTTCATACAAATTAATATTTGGGTGCTAACTTAAGCTTTCTAGAGAGATAAATACCTATATGTTCTACTAGTATCTTCTTATTTCCATGTGTTTTAAAGAATTCAATAAAAATGAATTCACTCCTCACTCGACATGAAGCAAGTTGGTACCCCTCCCACATACATGTACATGTACTCTTGGGCCCCCTTGTAAGTTTAATTATCTGATTGTACATGTACATGTACATGTATGTTACAGAATTCTTCTTGTGAGGGTATATTTGTACACCATTCCCTCTCGCTAAAGGGTGAAGGGATACACCCATCCCCCCCCCCCAACCTTCCCGGATTTACGGCAATGATAGTATACTTAGCTCCTGAGTCCTCATTTCTTTGTATTTTTCAAACAGCAGTAAAAATGTCTACCCTTCTTGTACATTGTATTTCTTTACTCAGATGAAGGAAAGGTTTACTCTGATAAAAGAAATCCTTGGAATACCTTGCCATTTTTTATCCTTTTTTTAATCTCTGTATTTTTCAAACAGCAATAACAATGTCTACTCTTCTTGTACATTGTATTTCTTTACTCAGATGAAGGAAAGGTTTACTCTGACAGAAAGAAATCCTTGGAATATTTGTCTTTTTATGGATGAGTAGCTTAAGCCTTGATCTTAAGTGCTGTCCATCCTATGGAAAAAGGCACACTATAAATCTAAATTACTCTTGCCATTTTTAGATACCCCCACTGCTCTGCATTTTCTAATTGCCCTACATTTTACATTCAAAGGTTGGACTACACGTGGGTTATTTATGTGTTATGCCTGAACAAGCTTGCTATTCACTTAACCTGATGACTACATAATTCTCTCATACCCCTGGCACTGTTTCCCCAAGTTTCATGTAAAAACCTGAAATATAGCCTCAATTGTATTTGAATTTACATAATAAGTTATCTTTCCAAAGTTTGAAAATGATATTGGAGAGTATCAAGTACACCCTCTGATCATGTCTTAAGTCCTATTTGGGTAGAGTGTGCCCACCGATTCGCAGTCAGATTAATTTAAAAGCAAGTCTATAAAGAGACTTCTCCAGTGGAATTGCCATGATAGAGTCAGGAGATTCACTATAATACATGTACACCAAATAAGAAAACAACACAAATTTATGCACATTGTACTATTCTTTTATGCAATATTTGAATTAGGAAGTGGTGGCTTTCACTAGGATCACACTGTTGTGGAGGCATTATTTCTGTAAAGCTTCATTTGATCCCAAGAATTAATTGATAGGAATATAGTTGTCCCTTGAGCTTGGTAGTTTAAGTTGGGAGACAGTGCAATGATTGTTTTAAAAGAATCAGAATACACTGTATATGAAAAAGCCAGCTGTAATATGTCTCTTTTTCTTTCCTTAATATCAGTCGTAGTTTGGTGTTGGTGACAATTCATGCTCCAATCTTTCAATTGAAATTAATTTTTGGACTATTAAAAAGCTCTTATTCCTTTCTGATGTACTGAAACATATACCAGTACTTGCACTGTGAAAGTCACAATTTCCCCCATCCATTTGACTATAATATTGATAATGATCATGATATCTGTAACAAGTACTTCCGTATTTAAATGTGCTGTTTGTAGATTCACCCTGGAAGTGCCTTCAAGGCATCCAATACCATGAATCTAAGCTCAAAATTAGCTGCAGAAATTTAATTTACTATCACTATAAATCTTGATTTTGTTGCATATAACTTGAGATGGGATTATATAAAAAAAGGTTTATAGGATGCAAAGATGCTAGATTAATTGAAGTGAATGATCAGAAAAGTTTTCTTGTAAGTACATTTCTGCATCTTGCCCTAATTTATTGTCACCTTGCAGGGTTTGTTCGGATTTGTCTTTGTCATCTTTGTGACAATTTGTTGCAAGGCTCTGGATGACTTTAGAAGATACAGAAAAGTTCATGAAGTCAACATGATGTTTATTTGTAAACTGAACCTGAGAGTGAATTGCATACAAATGTGTATGAAAACATTTTTGCCTCATAATTGATTGTTACATCCTAGGGTTTTGTCATCTTTGTGACAATGTGTCGCGAGGCATTGGATGACTTCAGACGATACAGAAGAGATCGTGAGGTCAACATGCAGCAGTATTACAAGCTGACCAGAACGGGATTGGTCAAGGTGCCAAGCTCGGAGATTCAAGTCTCTGATCTTATCGTGGTAGAAAAGGTGAGAATAGCTTGAAAGAACATCAGGGCCCTGTTTCACATAAAACTTGTTAGCAATAACAAACTGTTGCAATAGCTGTTATAAGCTACTGAAATGCTTGCATCTGATCGGCTGAGAGCAAATTTGTCATAGAAATAGACATTTGTTACTGATAACAAGTTTTATGAAATGGGGCCCCAGTACCTCTAAAAACAAGTGAAAGACAATTTCAAGTTTATGGTCATGTGCTTACTTTCAGAAAAAAGTCATCTTGGGACATATGCTCTGGTTGAATAAAACTAATTGCATGTTATGTATTTGAAGCATGCAGTATGAAAGTTTGGTCCCAAGTTGAAACCAATTGATTATCCTATTTGGAATGTTGGAGCATTTAATTTGCTGTTATATTCATGCTTCCACATTAGATGGGAAGAATTGGAAATCTCACAACATTTTGTTTGACTTTGCTTGTATGGAACCTTCTCTTGAACAATAATAATAAAAAAAATGAAAACAACAAGAAGAACAAAACAACAAAAAAATTATTAAAGTGGTAGCATTGATAGTATTTGTGAACTGTTTTTTCTTTGTTTCAGTCAGTTTAATGTAATGCAGTGGTTTCATGAGACTACTTGGTGGGGAAATATATCTTTTTCTTGGACACTTCTTATCTTGGCATTTGGGGGGAAAAAGGGGGGGGGGGGAATATTTCTGAAGGACACTCCTAATCTTGCCATTGCTTTGTTTTAACGCACACTTGTGGTATTTAAAACTGGCATATATACACATGCTTTTTCGATAAAAATATTAGATTTTTGCTTCTATAAACAAAGAAAATGAAAGCTAAATGCTTTCCCATAGGCATATATTTGGGTACATGTACTCGTAAATTAACCCCCATATTTTGTAAAAGATACCAGCAAATGTTCATAATTTTGTGTTGACGTGCTGTGGTATTTCTGGTTGGCCTTGAAATGTTTCTGCAATGTGTAACGTATGCCTGCATTCACTGGTGTACTGTGGGGGTTGGGACTGCTTACCCCCCCCCCCCCCCCAAAAAAAAAGAAAATCATGACCAATTTTTTTTTTTCAATTATAGTTTGTATCCCTTGAACATTGCCATTTCATCAAATATTCCTTTAATATCTAGCCGATTGGGTCCTTTTTTATGGTTATTCTTTGTTTTCCTTGGGGACCCTCCCCCCCTTTTTTTTTGCTTGTCAGCAGCTGGACCTCTCCTAACTTTTTTTTAATAGCGCAGCAGCACCCCCCACCCCCTCCCCCTCAAAAAAAAAAAAATATTAAAAAATTATCTTATTATGCCACTACATGCATTGGCATGATATCTGTGCTAATTTTATGTGTCGAATCATGCATACTCCCATAAAGTGCAAAAAAGGGAAAGAAAAACAAGCTTGCTCATACCAATTAGATTGAACATTGAAGAAGGGGACACATGCTCAGTGGACATTCATATGCAATGCTAATGTACATGAGTTAGTGAAAATTCAAATTTTTGAATATGTTTAGGGTATTCATAAGAAAATCATATGTTGAACAGTGTGCCTTGAGGAAAAGCAGAAAAATGATACAAAAATAGACTTGCATGCCAAGGTTTGTAAAGAAAAAAATCTATAATTAATAATAGGGATTAATCATTGATTGTTTTATTTGTATGCAACCATATTTAAATGATCATGGCTAAAAAAAATCTCTAGTTTTGGTTAATTTTCTAAAATTCTCCCATTTTCAGTTTCAGCTCAGTAGCATTTATTACCAAGGTTTTACATGTGTGCTTGTACATGTATGCCATGTACATCATTCAGTACATGTACATGTATGTCGTGAATTGTGGCAATCAGTGAGACCAAGGAGTCCCATAGATCACTCAACCCTGCAATCACTCTATGGCAGGTTGATCATGCATGCGCATAGGGGCCAGTCACATGGACATCTTCACCATCTGTTACTTGGTGACAATATGATACCTGCAAGAAATATGATATGATGATTTTGACTATTTATAACAGCTAAGAAAGGCAGTACATGTATGTACATGTATGCTTAACAATAGAAAATCAGGGGACCTACTTCTTTAAGTCCTATCTGAGGGACTTCATCAGGAGAATAAACTCTTCATATAGCCTGACTGTTAATGTAGAGAGGACAGGTATAAATGCTTGTAAGTAAACAAAGGGGACCTGCAGCTCTACATCCTCATTGAGGGGCTTGGTAATTAGAGGGTGAATTAATATCTTATCAAAGATTGCGAGTGCATTGGATGGGTTTCAAATCAAATGTGAATGTTGTACTAGTACATACATGTAGACATGTACATCATGTAGGTATGTACAATGTTGCGGGGGGGGGGGGGGGGGTGTTTCACAAAGCTTTGCACAAAGTAACGCATGACTTTAAGAATGACTTGAGTATGGAAAGCCAAATGGGATTCTCACTCAAATTTAATCGCATAAGCTAGAATTAAAATATCTAGGTAGATTAACATTATATTATTAACAAAACACTTTTAAAGTGGACTATAGTGTTTGCCAACAATTTAATTGATATTGTGGAAATTACAGAATGGACATTCCATATGGGGTGTTCATAGTTGTGTCGTTCTTAAAATCATGCATAGCGTTGTGAGCCCCCCCCCCCAAAAAAAAAAAAAAATAAAAAAAAAAAAAAATTATGGTTCCTCCTACATGTTCATGTACATACATCTGTCCTGGGGGCCCTGCTTTATAAAATTTTATTATCAATAACAGGTTAAATGTTTTAAGCAAATTTGTTACAGAAATGTTGCAGTTTTTACTGATGACAAGTTTTTTTTAATGAAATGGGGTCCTGTCGGTGATGAAAGGAAAAGAAGGTTGGTGGTGTTAATGATATGATTGCTCCTGGAGGTGAATGGATGAGAGCCCAAGCATGGGGTTCTGGCCTGGTTGAAGACTTAATTAAACCAGTGTTGGTACATGTACATATATGCAATGGTCTGACATGGCTCTTAGAGTGTCTTGTAATGTATTCTGGCTTCATAGTTATTTGTTTGATTGTTTGTTTGTTTGTTTGTTTGTTTGTTTGTTGTTGGGTTTTTTTTGGGGGGAGGGGGTAAAGAACATGTGTGTATCTTTGAAATTTAGTATTCCAGGGCATACAGCAGTAAGAACTTTTGTATTTGATATGTTATGAAAAATGAATTGAATTAATAAATAAGGATTATAAACCTCTCTGCCTGTGCAGTCAAAGCACTATCTGTAAACATGATTGCTTTCTGAAAGTTTAATGTCTATTCATGTTTTGACTGACAGAGAATGTACTCGGGCTCATGGCAGTTAAAAGTATCATGTTACAACCTTCTTTTTGTGGGAGGGGGAGGGGATGGTGCAAGTAATCAAAACAGATCCTACATGTAGTATCTTGTTACCCTTTTTAAGCCAATCTCAAATTTTGTGTTATCTTTTTTTTTTTTTTTTTTTTTTTTTTTGGGGGGGGGGGTTGTTGTAAAATGAAGTAAATATTAATCTGAGTAAGTCTGAACAAAGATTTGACCCCCCCAAAAACCCATTAATAATATGCATTATCACATTTTTATTTAGCCTCTTAAGTGCTTGATAGACCTCTATTGATCTACATGTAAATGACATCAACATGTAGCCTAGATTGTTGTAATTCCTTTCTCTCTCTCTTTGGTCTATAATAACCTCTAAGCTCCAGCATGTCCAAAACACACTCAGCTTGTCTTGTTTCCTGTGTTCTTTGTTCTTCTCACATTACCCCTACTCTTAAAAAATCCTCTGGCTTCCTGTTTCTTCTGGTATCACTTCCGAAATTCTCCTCTTTGCTTTCAAGGCTATCATGGTTTCGCCCCTTCATATCTTTCTGAACTCCTTCCTCGTCATCCAGACTGTGCGATCTGCTTCTCATTCTCTCTCCTTTCTCGGTCTCACTCTATTTCTTACAAACAATACAGTTAATGTTCTTTCGTTTATGCAACTACATATCTTTGGAAAAATTTCCCCCTTCAAAATTGCAATGCTACAACCCCAAAGTTACAACAATGTTAAAAACACATTTTTTAAAGTCTTGTGCTGAATAGCCCTATGACATTTTGAATTTCTGCTCTATATTTTTTTAGATTTATGAAAATATCAAATGAGAAAGTGGGACTCAATTTTACTTAGCCTAATAGAGTACAGTGAAGCTGATTTTATGATTTGCATGAGCATACTACATGTGCATTACAATGTATTTGATAACCTGATGGATGTTATCTTCCTTTTTGCATAAATATATATATTTTTGCTTATTTCTTTTGCAGAATCAAAGAGTCCCAGCTGATCTTGTTTTACTTAGAACAACAGAAAGAAATGGTAAGACTTCCAGACATGTTTTAGATCAGTTGCTTTCTGCCTTGCCTTCTGTTGATGAATCTGAATACTTTCATTTTCATTTCTTTGGTAGACTAGTGGAATATGTTAGAGGGGAGAATGATTTAGATCCTTGGGGCAAGTTTCCTGAAACTAACATTAGTGCTTTGAAATCATGTAGAAGAGCGTATCATAGAACTAACACATGTTTCGGACAATGGAATGACAACAAACTTACATGTAGATTAATGATGGTTTAAAAAAAAAAAATGGCCCCTTGTTTGGTCTTACGTACTTTCTGTTTCTTTCTGATGAAATATCCACTTCAGCTGTTTGGGTATGTCTCATCCACATATTTGAAGATACAGCTTTTGGGAATTATGTAATTTCATATTTGCATGATACATGCGCTGGTGACAATTTCATGAGAGGAGTCGGATGATATAGCCTGTATTTCCTAGGCATCGAGACAAATGCCCATTAAAAATGTCAAAAATGTATTCACAAATGTGTACTAAGTTACCATGGTTTAAATCAGTGGTCCAACTGTGGGTAGCCAAATGTAACAAATCTCTAACAGTAGATGTTTGTTTCATCAGCAGTTTTGGTACTCAAACTATTAAAGCTGCCTGGGAATGGTAAGTACAGTAGTTTTCTTGACCATTTAAGCATGAGACCAGAGGTCTAGTAAACATGTAAGGAACATAACAACGTAGACGGAGTTGTTACATTTAGCTACCCGTAGTTAAGCCACATACCATGGTTCAACTTTGAACATCTATGCTTTATGAATACGGGCCATTGCTTTTATCACCAGGCTAATTCTGCTCTTTTATTCATATTTTGTTTGCTGGACAGGTGCATGTTTTATACGCACAGACCAGTTAGATGGAGAAACAGATTGGAAGCTGAGACTAGCAGTACCCAGCTGTCAAAGGTTAAACAAAGATGAGGTGAGAAATATTCATTCTTGCTTTCACCTTTCATCTGTAGTTTGCTAATAAGGGCCCCATTTCATAAAACCTGTTATCAGTAACAAGTTGTAATAACTGTTATAAGCTACTGAAAGCCTTGCATCTGATTGGCTGTGAGCGAATTTGTCATTGAAATGTGCAGTTGTTACTGATAACAAGCTTTATGAAACGGAGCCAAGATCTTTTTCAATCACATCAGTCAAATCTTGTTTGATCCTTTATTTCTCTTGGAATGGCATTTTCAGTACGATGCTTTGCATAATGACCATCTGGAAAGTTTTGTCTATAAATGGCAGAATTTGAATTTTTGTAGCTGTACGTGCAACAGAACTTTGTAGAGAGTTGGAATAATAATAATAATAATATTCTGGATTTATATAGCGCCTAATACATCTCCAGGAGAGTCTCTAAGCACTTTACAGAAATATTAGAATATTCATTGTTGCTTGTGTGACTTGTATAACATTGACTGAAATTGTTCATTTGAAATGGATTATTGTAGCATTCTACAGTGCTTAAGGTACGGTTTAGCTTCAATTTAGTAAAGATGTTCATCTTAGAGAGAAGTCTGAGATCTGGGAAAGGTGAAAAATAACTCGTGAGCTTTTCATGTGAGTTAGGATTAGGAAGAATATCATAATATTAAGGTCCGCTAGAAAGGATTGCCCCTCAAATGTTCTCATATTGGAAAATACGACAAGAAACGGCTGAAAAGTTTGGGCTGAATGTTCCTGCCAGATTTATATGTGGTCCCATATACTTATTTCTTTGTGCAGTGCAAGTACCTTTTGGGGAAAGTTAGTGAATTTCTTATCAATTGATAATCCCCAAATTTCACACTTATCTTGTACAACTAACGTAACTCAAATTGAACTTTATTTGTGGTTTTGGGCCTTTATGTTTAGTGATTTAGTGACAGAATCTGTAAATAGAACTTTGTGGTGGAAAGATATTGGACAGAATTGTATATTTTTCTTCTTACTCAGGATCTGTTGAGCTTTAATGGCAATGTGTATGCAGAGAAGCCTCAGAAAGATATTCACAGCTTTGTGGGAACCTTCACAGTGCTCGAAGATGGTGTATCAACGCAAGATGCCCTGGGCATCGAGAACACACTGTGGGCTAACACCGTTGTAGCATCTGGTGAGTTTAGTGTTTAACTCTTACGGTGCCAGAGGTTTTGCTTGTTCCCAAATTCTACCAAATCATGAACAATGCTTGCTTTTCAAATGCCCGTAAGTCTTCAAAAATAATTTCAGATAAATTGTACACAAAATTTGTAGAAAATTTATTACCCTTTCAAAAGATACAAAATATTTTCATTAATTCAATGTCTTGCATGGAAATTATTTGGAAATAGAAATGAGATTCCCTCTTGATCTCTCCATTTTCATTTCTCATTTGTTTGCTATTGTTTTATGCTAAAATAAAAATGGATCCTTTCCAAAATCTGCAGTTTTCTGAACAATATCCTATGGTCGCATATAGTGACTGATAGATATTTTAAATACTATATTTATCCTCTAAACTTTGACACATTTTCATGACCACATCCATTATTCTAAGTGGAGTTATGGTCGATTAAAAATGTAAAGTCTCTTGGGCACATACATGTATACGTGCCATCGGCACTGTAAGAGTTAATATTTAGTATTTTATGGAACAGTGAATGAATCCAGTGACCATGGTAATAATAATTACATATAAAGTGCTTAGAAACGCAGTATTAAGTGCTATATAAATGTAAACTAGTATTATTATAAACACATTATCTTTTTATTTTCCCATCTTCCAGGCCGGGCCTTGGGCGTGGTGATCTATACCGGTACAGAGACGAGAGCAGTCATGAACACGTCCAGTCCAACGGTCAAGTTTGGCATCACTGACCTGGAAGTCAATAATCAGACCAAAGTGCTCTTTCTCCTGACTCTTGCACTTGCTGTCACCATGATCATCTTGAAGGTAAGACCCCTTCCCTCACCCCCTCCCCTTCCTGTCACCGTCAGAACAGACAGACCGAAATGGTCTTTCTCATGATCTAGAGCTAGCCGTCACTATGATCATCTTGAAGATAAGACCCCTTCCCTCACTCCCTCTCAAACAGACCAAAGTGCTCTTTCTCCTGACCCTAGCACTGGCTGTCACCTCGATCATCTTGAAGGTAAGACCCCATCAATCACCCCCCTCCTCTTCCCCTTCCATCACGCTCAGAACAAACGTACCAGAGTGCTCTTTCTCATGATCCTAGAGCTAGCCGTCACCATGATCATCTTGAAGGTAAGACCCCTTCCCTCACCCCCATCCCCTCCCTTTCCATCATGGTCTGACCATAGTGCTCTTACTCCTGATCCTACATGTAGCACTGGCTGTCACCGTGATCATCTTGAAGGTAAGACCCCTTCCGTCACCCCTCCCCCTCCCCTTCCATCAACCTCAGAATTAACAGACTAAAATGTTTTTCCTCCTGATCCCTGCAAAACTGGCTATCAACAGGATCATCTTGAAGGTTCCACCCCCCCTTTCCTATACCTTCCCTCACCTACCCTTCCATCCCCATCCTTTCTTCTCCCTCTTTCTTTACCTCTCCTCTCCTCTTCCCCCAATTTTCCCCTCTCTCTCCTCCCCTTCCCTCTCTCTCCTCCCCTTCCCTCTCCTCAATGGTGATTGATAGTCCTGTTTATTATATCATGCTGTTTGGCATTTCTACACATTTTTTTATTCGATCAAGTGAGGAGTACATTCAACTCTGCCTAAGTCGAATTTCTTGGGACTGAAGAAAATGCTTTGACTTAGAGAAAATTCGACTTATGAGGGGTCAAAAACAATAGAAAATAAAGGAATGGGACCCAGTACAGACCTTCGACTTAGGCGATTATTCGACTTATGCGACTTCGACTTATGCAGAGTTGACTGTAGTTTGTCTTTATCATGTTTTTAAACAAAAAAATTAAGCTATGTCTGTCATCAACATTTGTCTCTTTGAATAATTTTAGATTTCAGAAAGGTTTACCAGTGAAACATGATTACAAATAAACAGCAGTTTATATGTATGGAAGTCAAAAAAAATGAATGATTGAAATATTTGCATGTTTCTTCTTTTCTTTATCGCAGGGATTCCAGGGACCATGGTTGAGATATTTCATTAGATATGTGCTTTTATTTTCTTCTATTATTCCGCTCAGGTAAGCAATTTTTGTGGCATGTGAAATATGTTCTTTGAATGATTTGTTTATTTTCTTTTCTCATTCACCAGCCATTGTAGAAATGTTTCAGAAAAGGTTAGGTGATTTAATGTTTTGATTTTCATGTTTATTGACATGTTTTAAATGCATTCATTTCAGTGTATTGGTAATAGTATTTTGTTTATCCAAATATTTGAGGATTAGGAGATGAATTAACTATTATTTTCATTTGTGAATTAAGAAGGAGATGTGTTTATTTATGTGGATGGGTAATTTTCCCACAGGTAAAATGATAGACAGTTATGATTATCCCTGTTAAATTTAAACAGAAAAACATGTTTTGAAGCAAGTTCGAATCGATTCATGCAGTATTATAAAGATTATACATTTTTATTGTTAGTTTATGTCTTGTCCATTGTATAAAAAAAGTCACTTGAAATCAGAATACATTAGGTTGTAATAAAATATATTGAAGAAACAGTCATTTCATGTATTCAATTAAGACTAAATTTGTTATGTTGAAAGCCTTTTTTTTAACAATATGCAGCCCTAGTGAAAGAAAGATTATTGATATATTCTTTCATTAAATTACCATGAAGCATACCGAGAATATATAACTTATCTTCAGCCTTGTTTCCTTGACACTTGAACAGTTTACGAGTGAACCTCGACATGGCCAAGATTGTCTATTCCTTCGTCATAATGCGAGATTCCGACATTCCTGGTACCGTGGTGAGGTCTACCACGATACCGGAGGAGCTGGGGCGCATCACCTACCTCCTCTCGGATAAGACTGGAACGCTCACACAAAATGAGATGGTAAGTGGACCAATGGTAGCATTTGACACAAAATTTGATATCCATCATAACTAGAATCTGGGCATTTGATTGGTTTATTGCGCATCATGTGATGAAATACACTTCCCACTGGCCATGGGTAAATGAGCAAATTACTCAATCAGGGGAACATCAGACGTCACAATCTCCAAAATAGTGATACTGAGCAGGGACACCTTCCCTGATGCCTCTTTTTTTTCTTTAGAGGTACCTGTAGAATAGTTTCCCAGAAGTTTTTTTTTCCTTATTGTTTTTGAGACAGAAGTAGAGAAAATATAAATCATATACCAATCATGCTGGAAAGATACCAGTATCAAATTTAGAGTGGATCTGATGTTTATTCCACACAGCAATGTAACAGTATCACTTTTTCTTTTTATTCTCCACATGTAGGTATTCAAGAAATTACATCTGGGCACTGTAGCCTTTGGCAATGAAAGCCTGGACGAGCTCAAGACCCACCTCCTCTCAGCGTACTCTCAGAGCAACCACGCAGGAACCACCCCGGCTCGGAAGTCAACCGTGAGGCGTACGGTGGTCACAAGGGTCTTTGAGTCGGTCCGAGCGCTGGCATTGTGCCACAACGTGACACCGGTCCAAGATGAGGATGCGCAGAGTTTGGTTATTAACGACGCTGAACAGGAGGCGAAGATCGTATACCAGGCTTCGAGTCCTGATGAGGTGGGTTCTATGAACTTCTGTCGACTTGATTTAATGAATGGATATTTTTTTTTGGGGGGGGGGGGAGCAGTGACTTGACATATGCTCCAGGGACAATTGCCTACCCACTCCTGATGACGGACAGTCAAGCTGTCTGAAATGTCGAGCCTTCTCTCCTCATCGCCTTCTCATCTGGTCAGAGCCTTCTCAACTGGTTTACAGTCCTTTTTAGGACTTCACCCAATCTCAAGAAAGACACTCTCTACCCTCTCCCACTTTATCTCGCCTTTCCATTTCTCCTCCCCCTCAACTTTCTTTACTCTCTCCAACTCACAGTCTTTTCAGGACTAACCACGTGGTGAGCCGTAAACCTCATCTTCGTGTACGTAAACTGATATAAATTATTGTTAACCGTTAACAAAAGGCAATAAAATAATATGAGCACTTGTGAAAATATGAAAACAACAAATAATTGTTGCCAATTTGAGAGGTATAACTGAACAAATGAAAACTTGAGAAACCTTTGTACTGCTATGGGTTAACTACCGCAGGATGATTTTAGTTATTACAATGGTGATGATGATGATGATGATGATGATGATGGTGATTTACTGATCAAAATAGAATAGAAATAATCATTCTACCAATCATCTTTTTTATTGACAGGTTGCTCTTGTGACATGGACAGAGACAGTGAACCTCACCCTGGTCAAACGAGACCTAAACTCCATGGTCCTACGCAACCCCACGGGAGAACTGGATGAATACACCATCCTTCAGATCTTTCCTTTCACATCAGAGACGAAGAGAATGGGCATCATTGTAAAGGTAACTGTGGCATTCATTCTTCTCATGTGGGGATACTGTTCACAACTGTTGGAAAATTTTATAAGTGTAACTTGAACTTAAAGGCATTGGCTAACTTTGTGAGTAGCTGATTTGAAAAATTCTCAAACTAAGATGAAACATGTGTATGAGTACTTGTATTTGTACTCAAAAACCCTGAAACCAACCATAATTTGGAATGAAAAAGTGTAAGTTGGACGCAAACGGCGATTTTATTATCCTTCGTCTCACGAGACAATCACTAAGAGGACCACTTTGCTTGAATTTGAAAATGCCGTTATGTGCCTCCCGCGGCGTGATACGCCAATGCACACAGTACGGTAAGGCGAGTCATACGCGCATGCGCACTCCTTATGTCTATTCTGTGCAACCGGCCCTTGTATATTTTTCAAACATTGGTTCACATTTTTGATATTTAAGAATACTTCCTGTGGATATTATACTTTGAAACTTTCAGACTGGTATTTTTACACTATAACCCCTATGGTTATCCCATTTTCAAGTAACAAAACAAGATTTTTTAAAATCATAACAATGTTAACCAATGTCTTTAATTCTTATATAACTAGTTGTCTTTGTGCTGTATATTTTCTCCTTTAATGTGAAAGTGTGATATGTTCTCATTCTGTTCCTTTATTGTTTATTTATCAATAAAGTGATGTATCAACAATATGTATTTTTCTCTTGATCTATTCCTTTGGCTTACTCATGTTTTCTTTATTAAGTAGGTCCTCTCTGTCTTCTCTCTCTTTTCTCTTTCCCTCTCTCTCCCCCTTCTTTTTTTGCCCCTTTTGTCTACATTTATATCTGCCCTGCTGCCTTTTTCCCAAACTCTTGCACCCTTTCTCTTCCTTTCTATTGTACTCTCTCTTTCTCTCTCTGCCTCTCTTTCTCCCTCCCCTTCCCTGTCTATTTCTCATTTTTACCATTTTTATTTCTTTCATCCCCCTGATCCGCTTTTGGCTCTATACCTACCCTGATGCCTTATTCTATAATTCTTGTACTCTTTCTCCCCCTTTTCTATTGTGCTCTTTCTCTCCCTATGCCTCTCTTTCTCCCTCCCTTTCCCTGTCTATTTCTCGCTTTTACCATTTCTATTTCTTTAATCCCCCCCCCCACCCTGCACCCCGCACAATGCTGCGCTACTGTGGCAAAAGGAAGCAAGTGACATTTTTCAAAATGAAAATTGACATTTGTTATTGATTTTGCTTATTTTAGGCATGCTTTATATAACTGACGAAGCCATTAATCACAAAATTTGACATATTTCTGAAAGATGGCAAAAGGCACATGTAGCAAGTGCGCAGAATTGCCAGGAAAAAATTGGCAAAAAGAAGCGAGTTACAACAAGCAACATTATTTGCAATCACTAATTCCATGCTGTAGGGCCTGGTCAAAAACATAGTTTTTATCATTTGTAGCATTTGTTCTTATTGTCCCTTGCTTCTTTTGCCAAAGTAAGGCAGAATCTTTGTTTTTATATTCTCTCTGTTGTGGTACATGTAATTCTCTATCTTCTTATTCTCTTAATCTACTATTCATTGACATTTCTCATGATGATATTAATTTTGGTACCTGTCTTGTTTTGTTGAAATCAGGAGGAAAAATCTGGTCAGATAATTTTCTTCATGAAAGGAGCTGATACAGTGATGAGTTCTATAGTACAGTACAATGATTGGTTGGAAGAAGAGGTAAGTGACCTTCTATTAAGGGAAATAAAGGCTATTCATGAGACACCTCTGTCACTTTGGGAGTGACTATTCTAGGTGAACTCTCCATGCTCTAAAATATCTGTGGATATTTGTGGTCATTTGAGACATGAGTTAACTATGAACTGGCTTATTGATTGATAGTTTTGAGCAAATAGGTCACATTTCTTTTCACAACTAATGAAATCACTTTTCTAAATTCAAACCTTCATGCAGGCATAATGAATGGTGCATGCAACCTGAGGCTGAATAAAAACAAAGTGATGTAAATAGTTTTTTTATTTTTTATTTGATTGGATTTGACATTCTCTCTTACTGCATAGCAGTGAATTGGCAACTGAATGGCCAATAACTTTAATCCTGATCATTTCTTGACATATTATATATATATATTGTATCACTTTATGGTCCATATTCACTATTCATTAAAGGAACATATAACATATAAAATATAACCAGTTACACGATAATTTACAAAGACAGTGAAAAATAAGAGTAGTCCAGGTCCTAGCGCATTACTGCCGAAGCAGGACATACAATACAAAACATTATACAATTAGAACAAATCATAATTATAACAAAAGTCATGATTTGCAAGATCGGTCTTGCAGTTTTTATCTTCTGTAATCATATGGGTGTACTGTACAAATTCATTTATATAATTCAGTTTATTTCTTACCGAGGCATTGTCTGTAGTTCTTTGATTACTACAGGAGTCGAAGTTATATCGTACAAGGTTCCGTGTAGGTAGAGGAAAATGCTAAATTTGCAGAGTATTTTGGAGCTCCCTTATACCTCAACCTTCAGACAGGAAGTTTTTGTTGTGATTAATTTGATCTGTGTATTCATTATTCCTCTACAGAGTGGTAACATGGCAAGGGAAGGGTTAAGAACCCTTGTTGTTGGAAAGAGGATACTCACAGAAGAACAGTATGCAGACTTTGAGGTAAGAATTTGACTTACTACAATGTTTATGAAAAATAAGGATAGTATTGTGTAATCTCTATCTGACATTGCAATGTAAGCTCATTTTTCTTATTTAGAGTTAAACATTTTTTCAATGCTCAAGGACTAAAAAAAAAGTACAAATTATTGCTTGCATCTAATTGTTATTCAGTCAAAATGTTATTTTTCTCTTATATCTCAAATCCTGAAGTTGCAATTTTTTGAGCTATGAAACTTAATCTGTATATCTTGAATATGAAAACCAAATTATCAAAATTTATGCAGTTCCTCGAATTTGCTATTAGTGTACGTATACATGTGTCTAGAATCTTTCAATCACATTTCCAAATCAAAATCCACAGTCAAACTATAAATTGCTTTCTCGTCAATTCATAGTCTTAAAGTCTCTGTTTTTGTATAGCCACCGAGGTGAAACTTAAACAACTTTGCGACCGTTTACCTGTTTGTAACCAAACTTGGATTGTAGATGCCTTACAGGTACCTGAATGTTATTTGGGGGTCAAAGTTCACATATTTAGATCAAAGGTTAATTGAGGTCAAATGTTAAGATTTACCTGCAAGATTAGTAACTTTTGAACCAGAAGCCCATTTGTAACCTAACTTGGATGGTAGATGGCTTACAGGGCCCTCAAATGTTATTTGAGGTCAAAGGTTATGTATGTAGGTCAGAGGTCAAATGAGGTCAATTGTTACAATTTACCTGCAAGAATGACTGCACACAAATGTGGCGAAACACATCATGGCTATTGTCCTGTTGACATCTTCTTGTACAGAATCGTTACACCCAGGCCAAGCTGAGTGTAACAGACAGAGCGTCCAAGGTGGCAGCGGTAGTAGAGAGTATCGAGAGAGACCTAGAGCTACTATGCCTGACGGGAGTAGAGGACAAGCTGCAACAAGATGTTAGACCAACCTTAGAGATGCTGAGAAATGCAGGAATCAAGGTGAAAAAAATGGGATAGAATAAAAGAATTGCAAAGTTATGGCTACAGGCCCATGCAGATATGAGAGGGGAAAACCGCAGCTTTTTCTGAGGGGGTTTTAAGCGCATTTTATTACACGCAAGTGAAGGAGTGCAAGACATTTGAAGTGCAATCCTTTGTGGCATCATTGCCATTCATTTTTACACAAAAAATACACTTTCAGAAACCCTGGGGCTTCCCCCCTCATATCTGAACAAGCCTTAAAGGTTGAAAACATGTATTTGCTGTATCTGTCCTCAGATTTTTTCAATACTTTCAGCTGTACTTAAGACCCATGCTATTTTGTCTAGTCAAAGGTGCATAAGAGCTTAGATGATATAATATAGAAGCCTAGCTTTTCTACCTTTAGAGAAACATTGTGATCTCATAGTAGGGCATCATGTCAAAATCCTTTGTGTTTTCTAGGTCTAGATTGGACCCACTACATGTCACTTTTTTGTCATGCCTTTTCTCCTCTGTGAAACTTATATTAATTCTGGTGGGTATATTTGGTTATTTGTTTAATGATTTCTTATTTGAACCACTCAGAAAAGGCATACCGGTATTCAATATTCTGCAAACAAGTGCATGGAGGTCAATGAAACTCATAACATTGGATTTCTTTAAACATAGATATCTTTCAGGTGAGATTGCCAAAAGTATTGGTATTAGCATGTGTGCTCCTGTAAAATGGGCGACTGGTTGGTGGCTGGAATATTCTCCAGGGAGTGGAAAATGTATACAGTAACATGCAGAATTATATATGTGAATCCGGGGGGGGGGGGGGGGGGGGGGGTAATAATAATAATACTGTAAGCACTTTGGTCAGCTTATACTGTTAAAGCTCTTCATAAGAAATCAGTATTATACCAGACACTCAGTGTATTATCTGTTGTACCGAGAGTGAGGCTTTGTCAACTGAGAATAAAACTGTCAATCTACTTTACCACCACCAGATCTGGATGTTGACTGGGGACAAGCTGGAGACTGCCTGCTGTATCGCCAAGAGTGCCAAGCTGGTTTCTACCCGACAGGCCCTCTTTGTCTTCAAGAAAGTCAGCAACCGTTCCGAAGCCCATTCGGAGCTGAACTCATTTAGGAGAAAGAGTGACTGCGCCCTCGTCATCATGGGGGAGTCATTAGATGTAAGTCAGGGGGATATGCAGATGAACCTGTTTATCAAAAACTGCTGTAGTGATGCAAGAAATGGGATCATTGTGCTTTTCAGTTTTAAGATGATCACTATGATAACCATGATGGGGCAATTCTGATATTGAGAATTATTTGTGTTTTCTTTGCAAGTAATTGATTCAGGTGTACTATGAGATGACTATTCCTGGTCTGTTATCGTGTGATATGTTGCATTCTCCAAATACGTTTTGTCAAAGATACAAGGATCTGGATTTCAGGTTAATAATGCTACATGTAGGTTTAGTACTTGGTCCAACAGTGGTAAAATTCATCGTATGTAAAGCTGATTAGTTTAAAGCTCAGCTTTAAAGTAAATTTTCCTTGTGTGAACATCAACTATACGATGCCCGGACAGATACGAACCTGTGATCTAAAGATGGTCAGAGCAGGCTACGGATATGGAGTTCGTATAAAGGAGGCAAGTTATTTTGTGTATGAACGGATATTGTGTCTAACAGGGCGGAGCTAAGAACGGGTGCATGCTTTGTTTGATATGACCATGCGCAGTGGCCCTACTGCACATAATAATGGTTGTGAATCTCGTAAATTGCACCAAAATTTTCTGTGAGTGAATGCTATTGTATAAAATTTAAAGCTCTTTAAACTAATCAGCTTTACATACAATGAATTTCACCCCTGTGTGAAAGTAGTGGTAGTTAGTGAAGGAAATGCCTGTGACAAGAATGTGCTAAGATTTTTAGCTAAAGGTAACACCATGAGAAGATTACACATAAGTTGTCTATGCTGCCCGTTGTTTAGAGGATTGGGTTGAAATATTAGACTGCAATTTTTGATTTGTTTGTTGTTGTTTTGTTTTTTTCTATGTTGATTTAGGTATGCCTCAAGTTCTATGAGCATGAATTCATTGAGCTGGCTTGCCAGTGCCCTGCTGTGGTGGTGTGTAGGTGTTCACCAACCCAGAAAGCTGACATAGTGAACCTTCTCAAAACGCATACCGGGAAGAGAACATGTGCAATAGGTAAGATGAAGAGATGGAGTTGGTAAGAAGGGTTGGTGATGGGGGGGGGGGGATCACTACTTCTAATATTATTAATTGAAGGGAGCTCTGAGGAATAATGAGATTTTGTGATGGTGAAGATGATTACTACAGTGTATGATAATTTTGATGGGGCATTTGGGTGATGGGGGGGGGGACACTACTTATAGTATTAATTATTGATTGAAGGGAGCTCTGAGGAAAATCCTGATTCTGTGAGGATGAAAATGATTACTATGATGGGGCAGTTGGTGAGGGAAGGGGGGGGGGGGGGGCAGCACTACTTATTTTGTGTTGGTGAAGATAATCTCTATGATAATTATGATGGGGGTATTTGGTGATAGGGGGGGGGGGGGCACTACTTACAGTATTAATTATTGATTTAAGGAGCCCTGAGGAGGAATATCAAGATTTTGTGATGCCGAAAATGATCACTATGATAGTTATGATGGGGCATTTGTGGTATTGAGGACTGTCAGTAATGCTAATGGACAGAAAGATAACTGCAATAGTTTACAGAAATGCTTTATTTTATTTTTTTTTTAAAGCTGATGTTATAGGCTCATCTAAAAATCTAGGAATATAATGGTTATAGGCTCATCTAAAAATCCAGGAATATCATTTAGTTGGTTTGATAGCATTGTTGTATTTAAATTCTAGAATATTGCTGTTGTTCTTTTTTCATTGTACCTTGTTTGTCAAACATACCAGTATTATGTATCGATCATTTTGTAAATTTGCTTGTAATGTTTGAGAAAACTTGAATAAAGACTTTCTTTGAGAAAGAAAAAAGGTTGAGTAACCCCTGCGTAACCTTTTTTTGCTTTTCTTCTTTCTGTTGTCTCCTAGGGGATGGAGGAAATGATGTCAGTATGATTCAAGCAGCCAATGCTGGTGTCGGTTTAATTGGAAAGGTAAGTCAGTATAGTCATTATGTCACAAGAAGTTGTAATTTGGTCTCCCTCATAACCAGAAGCTTTAGAAATAATAATGATAATGTCAGTCTTTGATTGTAGGATTGACTAATCCTCGATCAAACATAATCCTAAGCCTAATGCTAAAACCGGGCTGTGGTGCCATTCCTATATGTTTTTGTCTTTGATTTGAATTTGAAAAAAAAAAATTCTGAGCAAATATCTCTAGAGCATGTGACCGTTCATCATTCAGAGACTTATGTAAGTAAATATGCAAATGCCATTGAAGATGTCTCCTACTAATTTTTATGTACTTGTATGATATTTGTATCTTAGGCATAGTATTAAGTGTTGATCATACGATCATAGGTCCACAATTATTCATTTACAATTTCTATCATATTTTCTGATTATTTTTCTTTTTTTTTGGTTTCTTTTATTCTTCCTTTCTTTCTTTCTTTCTTTCTTTCTTTCTTTTTCTTTCCTCTTTTTCCTTTTTTTTTCTTTTTTCTTTTCTTTTCGTTTCTCTTCTCTTCTCTTCTCTTCTCTTCTCTTCTCTTCTCCTCTCCTCTCCTCTGCTCTCTTCTCTTCTCTTCTCTTCTCTTCTCTCTCCTCTCCTCTCCTCTCCTCTCCTCTCCTCTTCTCTTCTCTTCTCTTTTATTTTCTTCCTTCCATGCTTCCTTTCTTTCTCTCTTTCTTTCTCTCTTTCTTTCACCATGTATCTCTCTATATACCTTTTGTTGCTCCACAATGTCTTTTCTCTCCTTACCCTCACTCCTCACTTCCCCATTTCTCTTTCTCTGATCCTGTTATCTCTCTCCCCCCCCCCCCCTCCCCCACTCAATTATCCCATCTCTCTATCCTCTCCCTCTCTTTGTCCTTCCATAACAGGAGGGAAAGCAGGCATCGCTGGCTGCCGACTTCTCTCTGACCCAGTTCCGCTACCTGGGGCGTCTCCTGATGGTACACGGGCGCAACAACTACAAGAGCTCTGCCTCTCTTAGCCACTTTGTCATGCATCGAGGTCTCATCATCTCAACCATGCAAGTCGTCTTCTCATCTCTCTTCTACTTTTCCTCCGTCGCTCTCTACCAAGGAGTGCTCTCTGTCGGGTGAGTCATGCTCTTCAAAAAGGCGAGTTTGCTCAGTCGGTAAAGCGTATGCCTGTCGAACCAAAGATCATGGGTTCGAGTCCATCTCGGGCGAATGACTGAAGCCAGTGTTGTGTGTTAACGTGCCTCTCCCCTGTTTCATAGACGCAGGCTGTGTTTTAACACTCCATTCCTCGGATAGGATGTTAAATAGAGGCCCAGTGTAGAGGAGGGTCACCACCTTTGCACGTTAAGAACCCACTGCACTATTCGTATAAGAGTAGGGGGAAACCCTGGTGTAGTGGTCCATCTGCATACCCCCAATCGGTTATATCGGGAGGAGAGACCTGCAGGTTACAGTGATTCAGTTCGCTTTTCCCCTTCCAGGCCCAAGTGATTCCAAATACTTCATGATGATAATTAAAAAAAGAAAGCAAGTGACATTTTCATGGAAGTTTACTTTTCTTTTGATTTGGCATATTGGAGCCTTGATTCATAAAACTGACAAAGCCATTAGTCACACATTTGACCCGTTTCTAAAATGGTGTGATGGCTAAAGGTAGTAAGTGTACAGAATTGCCTGGAAAACTGTAAACTTTGGTAAAAGGAAGCAAGTTAAAGCAAACTACATTATTTCAGATCCCAAATACATCCGTAGGGCCTGGTCAAAGGTCAAGGGTCGAAGTTAAGAATTCAATTAGTGAAGGAGTGGACTGAAGAGCAATACCGTAAAAATTGAAAGTTTCACGTGAGTTATTTTTCGCGCACGGTTGAATTATACACAATCGTGTATTTTTAATTTTCGTGGACAGATAGGATATCTGTATTCACATGCACAATATACAAAATATTTCATGCGGTTTTATTTTTCGCTCAAGTGTCGGGCCGCGCGAAATTCACAAAAATTTCCACAACGCGAAATATTCCATGTTCACAGTAGTCGGAGCATGCATTATAAACCAGTGATGATAAAAAGATGGTTACTTGCCACTAGTATCTGCCTTTAGTACCTGTGTATGATGTTTTGTCTCTCTTTAAAAAAAAAGATGTTCAGTTGTATTTTCCTTTATAAACTAGCTCAAAAGATGATGTTCCAAATCATCATAAGTGTATTGTATGAGTATGAAATACATTGTGTGATGTGAGCCAGAATTCTCACATTTCGCAATCCTTTCGCCCTTATTCGGTTCAGTTGCGACAGTCACTCCAGCGCGTTAATTCTGGGGGATAGATCAACAACAGTACCGTCAACACCTTGCACTTTGCGCCTTTTTTGCTCCTGTTCTAAGTTGTTACAGACTTCTGACACTTCATATTTTTCCCTGGGCTCTCACTGCTAGTTCTATTAACCCATTTGTGACAGAGGGTCCACATTATGTGGTTTAATTCAATAACTTTTGATGCAGAGCCCTAAAAATCATATCAAATACATGAGCAGAAAGAGAAAAAAATTCTACTCAAACTGTGCCCATTTTCGTTGCATCAATATTTGTTGTTTGATGCTGAAATTTTTTAAAAGGAAAATAAGCATTAAAATCCTTAAATTGGCAATGCGATGAAAATGTTAAATGTACCATTTTTCCCTGCAAATCGGCAACTTTATGACTTCTCATCATACATTCATTCAATTTATATTTATTTCAGATACATGATGTTTTATAAGAAAAATGTAGCAATAAAAGAAAAATGTTGGTGTTGCCAATTTGAAGAATAAAAGCTGATCAAATTAGGCTTTGAATAATTCCTGTAACGTATGGGTTAACTCATCTTTCCTCCTCCCTGTGCTTGGGATCCCTCTGTCAGTTAAATATTTCTTCAATTGGTCAACTCTCTTTTGCAGCATATGCTATCTTGGAAATGGTTGTCGAACCGCGAATGGGAAAATAGGCCTTTCATGGTACAGACATTAGTGGTGGATGCATTGTGAAACGCGAGAATTGCATTACCTCCAAGTAAAAGCATAGCACTCTAACTCCCTGAATTCTCATAAACACAATTCTGCTACACAATGAAAATCCTATGTTGTGAAAATTAACAGCAATTGAGGTAGCAACACTTTTGTTTCTTTTTTGTTTTTGTTCAGGTACGTGACAGCGTACACAATGTTCCCAGTCTTCCTGCTGGTCATAGACAAAGACGTTACACCCGAGACAGCCATCAAATACCCGGAGCTTTATAAAGACTTACAAAAGGTATGAGACCAAGGGAGTGTTTCACAAAGATGTGTGCAAAGCTACGCTTGACTTTATGAATGACTTGAATATGGAAAGCCAGATGGGATTCTCAATCAAATTTAATCACATAAGCTAAAGTTGAAACATGTCAGTAGATTAACATTATCATTATCGACAAAACATTTTTATGTGAAGTATAGCTTTTGCCATTATCTTAATTGAGATTATGGGAAATACAGTCACACTTTGTTAAAGCAAGAGGAAAAACTTTTGGCATTTTATTTGGCTGTTCATAGTTAATTCATTCTTAAAGTCATGTATGCACAGCTTTGTGAAACACCCCCAGTTATGTATGGCAGGATGAATCATGGAGTATGGACAATATAATATGGACAAGACCAAGACTACCGGGCATGTTGGCTCAATTGATAGAGCGTCCGCCTCATGAACGGGAGGTCGTGGGTTCGATCCCCAATTGAGTCATACCAAAGACTTACAAAAATGGGACCTTCTGCCTTCTAGCCAGGCGCTCGGCATATAAGAATGGAGAAGGGTAATAATAACATATTATGTTGTGCAGGGCCCGCTGGAAGATCAGCTGATAGCTGAAGTGGCTACCCTGGGTAAATAAGAGTAATTATTATTATTATGATGATGATGATGATGAAGTTGAAGGGAGAGTGGGAGTGTGGAGGGGCATACTGCCATCCAGTGACAAAAGGGAGCAACTCCTTTTTTTCAGAATTGAGTTTTTCTCAGTTCGGGGTACTTTTTGTATGCGCTACATGATAATGAAGAAGAAATTTAGGTCACATGACCCCCCATTTCCAAAATATAGACATATCAAATTCAAATTCAAATTAATTATTGTATTTATTCATTTTCAACAGAAAGAAAAGAAATACAATGACATTACATAGGTATAATGATTACAGAAAAAATGAAATGATATTTGTAAAATATTCATTTTTTTTTCTTGATAAGTATGTACATATGAATAAATCATTAATAGAAATATTCTTAAATTCGGTGGATGTGGAGGGACCCACTAAAAAGCAGTGCTTGTAATTTGTGGATCCCCCAGAAGGAAGCAACTCCTTAGATTTCCTCATAAAACAGTGACATATTTTCTTCATCTATTAAGGAACTCATTCTCCATAGTTGCTTCCTTTTCTCATTCGATGGCAGCGTAGAGAAAGTGATTAAAAGAGAAGAAAAAAGAAGGAGGGAAAAAAAGGGTTTATTTCAGGAAGATCAAAGCAGGAATGTGAAATGAAATGTACATGTAAACAGGTTGAGTAAGAAGAAAGTGATTCAGAAGAAATCAATCTTGAAAGTTGAAGTGTGATATTCAAGCATTTCTCTGATACATTTCCTCAAAATCCTTAACATCTTCCCCGTTGAAATATGTTTTGAAGAAGTATTATATTAGCAAGTGTACACAAGTTTTTAAATTGTCAGATAAATCATATTAAAAACCATGTTTGAATAGACTAGTTTACTAATGTATTCAAATTTATGCACATTTCTCTCCAGAACCCTTGGATCACCTGTTATGCATAATGGCATCTGAATAGATGGAATCCAGTTTGCATACATTAGTTATTGCTATGTCAGGCAAGCCTCTGACAAGCTTCCCATTTGTCAAGCGAAACGTTGTTCAACGACTATGCTTAGAACTATTAGACAGGCCTATTGAAGCAAAAAAAAAAAAAAATGGGCAGCTTTGTAATTCTGTTATTGCTGTCCAAGGAATTATATTGCTTGTGTCACCAGCATTTTTCCATCTCTCTATTATCTCTCTGCCACCAGGGTCGGATGTTATCGTGGAAGATGTTCTTCATTTGGATCCTGATCAGCGTCTATCAGGGTGGCATCATCATGTATGGCGCCCTCTGGCTGTTCGAGGGCGAGTTCCTCCACATCATCTCCATCACCTTCACCTCGCTCATCATCACGGAGCTGCTCATGGTAGCCCTGACCATCAGAACGTGGCACTGGACGATGGTCATCGCCGAGATCCTCAGCATAGTCATCTATATTGCTTCCATGTTCATCTTCACTGGCTACTTTGGTAAGTAAATGATGACAGCAATTATGTCAGTCGTGGTGGTGGCAGTATTAGTAATGGTGGTGGTGGTAGTAATGGTGATTTAGTGGTAAGTGGTAGTGAAATTTGTAATGGTGATGGCTGTGGTATCAGTGGTGGTAGCAGTTGTTATTATATTGGTAGGTGGTTATGGTTATAGTAGATGCAGCAGTGGTAGTTGAAGTGGTAGATACAGCATTGGCACTTGCTGTGGGTAGCAGTTGTAGTGGTAGTAGTAGTGGTAGTGGTAGCAGTAGTGGTAGTAGTAATGGTGATGGTAGTGGCAGTGGTAGTGGTAAATAGAGCAGTAGTGGTAGTGGTAGTTGTTATGGGTAGCAGATGTCGTAGTAGCAGTAATGATAGTGATAAATGTAGCAGTAGTATATTTCACCCACCTAAAGGCTTTAATATTTGAAAGACATTAGGGATTTTGGCAGTACAAAGTGCACATGATATGTGAAATACCCCAACGAGAGCCCAGATCGCCTATTCATCATACATGCATATGTACTACAGATACGTTATTCATGATAAATCCTGTTCTACTCCTTCCACAGATCGAGATTTCATCACAACCTTCACGTTCTGGTGGAAGGTGGTAGTCATCACGCTCGTCAGCAACGTGCCTCTCTACATCCTCAAGTTCCTACGGCGGCGCTTTAGCCCTCCCAGCTACTCCAAGCTATCAGAATAAGTACCCATCTCCCAACATCATACCTCTTGTGTGGAACTAAATTGTCACAAAAATTTGGTGGGGGGGGGATCATCTTCAAAAGCATTGTACCCCAAAATGTGTCTTGCCTTGTATAAATGTCTCTGTAAAACTTTTGCACATTGCTAGCGGTTATGTCAGATAACGAAGTCTACCATGTCTGCATGTACAAATATATATATAATATGCCTTTTTTTTCCTTAAAAATAAAAGACAAAAAAGACAATTGAAATTTATTGATAACTGCCTGTAAACATTTTCATCTTGGAATTATAATCCAAATTACTTCATGTTTTGATTCTGTCTGAGTGCATGTGCATATAATGCAGTTTTGATATGTCCCCTTCTATCCAAAAAAAAAAAAGTCTTTCAACTTTGTGAATTATACTGTCCAGACAGCTAGGTAAAGTGAAAATTCTCCTCCTTTCCCTCCCCAACTACTGCTTTTTGTATCCATGTTTGTGAATTGGTCATGAAAGTGGTATTCATAATAGTGCAATCTTCTTATATAATGTGTGAGAATTGCACTTTTGGCCTGTCTTGTTAAGTAGGTCGAAAATAACGTATTTTGAATAACATTATACCACCCTAGGTAAATCAGGAAATGAATTTAGATTGTGGCTTGTTCACGTATGAGGCGGCAAACCCCTGCAGGAACCCCCCGCAGGTTTGTACACATAATGAATAGTAAATGAGGCAGCCCCCCCCCCCAAAAAAAAAAAAAAAATGCTGAGGCAGTAATCATCTCTTTTGCCTCATGGCATCAAAAAGATATAGACCAATCAAATTTGTAGAAAGTTAGTGCACAATATGGCAATAGAATTTGTCTGCGCAAAATTTTGCAAAACGCTTTCTCACTTGAGTGCAAAATACTATTGAAGCATCAATGCGCACCTCGTTATCATAAGTGGCGCTGTAAAAAAATAAAAATGGGGGGCGTTCACTGAGGCTTGCCACCAAATACCTGAATAAGCCTTGATGGTGATTTATAATGCCTTTGATATACTCTACCAAAGCCGGTTGTATAAATGTAATGTTCAAGTGAATGAATAGATTGCGCTAAACCAAAAGTTCTACTTCATACTTAGTAGATGTGCATGGAAATGGCGGACCAAAATAGCAACTAATTAATGTTTAGTCAAATGAAACACATTTGACATTGTCTGATTATTTGATACCTGTGGTAAGGCAAAATAATGTGCCGTGTGTCATAATTTGGTCAACTTTTGCTTACATTAAGAAAATCTTATACACAAGTGATATTTGGAGTTTTTCTCATTACATTGTAATGAGATTTATAATGATGATATATCTTAAATGATCATTAGGAAGTTATGTCATCTTTGAAAGATGGATAGTGTATTTGTTCACTTTATGAATATACATGTAATTGCCAGTAAAGAGATTTGTATTGCTATTGTTTTTTTAATGAAATTCTCTAAGAGCATCTCAAGGTCAAAAGGTCAATACATATTAAAATGTATTTACTTCTGAAGAATAAAAACTAGGTTTCGCGATATAAAATTGTGTATAAAATGAAATAACATTGAGAAATAAAGAGCAGAGATAGAAATTGTTGTAAAATTGTACGGTGGCGATATCTAAATAATCGTATCGGCAAAAATTATGTTTGTATATTTTTGTGATTTGTTTGTGGGAGTTTGATAATCTTTGTCTATTTATTGATTGTCCCATATATATGTTTTTGTGTTTGTGAAATTGATTTCTCTGTCATCAGATATGTATCCTTCATGGTCATTGTGTCAGAAACTAAAAGTGTTGGAATATATACTTCTTTTAAGGATCACAAGGAAGTGTGATGTAAATAAAGTAGAAGAGACATTTTCTGCATTATCTTTGGAAATCAAGTTAAAATGTTTTTGCAGCAGGGAATCATGGCATTTGTTTGTGTTGAGTCAGTCAGGTTATTTCCTCCTAAGCACAAATTTGACAGGAGGGGAGGGGGAGGGGGGGGGGTTAATCTGCATTTAGACAGTCATAATTTCTCATCGCTCAGACACATGCCAAACTCAAACCTGGGCCAAACAGCTTACTTTTCAGAATTTAATTACCTAATTTTGTGACACAAACAGTCGGAATTACATTAGGAGGTACTTTGTAGCAGCAGTGGGGTCTCCTTCAAAGGTGTCTTGGACGAAACGTGTCCCCTTAATATGATTTTTGTTAGTGTACATGTAGGTATGACATGAAGTACTTTAATAGTGTACTGTGAAAGGTTTGTTAACATGCATATTTTGCTTGCAGTGAGACTCAGACATTTCACCCTCACTTTTTCACTATATATTTACTGTTAATCATGCATGAATTCATAAAAAAAGTCTGGAATTCAGTCTTAGTCTCAAATAAATGAAAGGCAAAGAATAATTTGGATCCCTGGGCCAGTGAAGTAAACCTCGAAAAATATTTGATGTGTGTCACACAGTGCCTGGGCAGGTGTAAAATTATTTGCATTGACATTCACCAGAAATTGTGAATACAGTGTCATATGATCTGGTACATACATTGTTTGATGCAAGGCAGAAAATGTGAAACTATTTTTAACCAATTTCACATCAAATTCCTTTTTGCTACCAAAACTTTACGCAACCTTTAAACTGCTGGCAAACAAACTTGCATTAGTGTGTATGAGGGTCCATTATGAGACTAGCATGGGGATGTTAAGGGCCTATCTTTGGCAAGCAATTAAAAGTGATTGTATTAGGCTTATCAGATGTAAAACAAACATGATACGGTAATGTCTTGTACTTTCTTAAAGGAATTTACTATGTTTGTGAATTTCAAGAAAAAAACACAAACAAATGATTGGCCATGATTCATGCCATATTTAAAGCGGCTGGCAGAGAAAATCTTCATGGGGTTTAGGAGGTCTGGAATTAAGTAAGCAAGTAATATTGACTGTATTGGACTTATCAGCTAGAAAACAACCAACCTATAATGCTTATCGGGTTTTATAGACATTGTACAGGGGCTTTTGAGTTTATAGGGTAACAAACAACTATTAGGCTTTGGAGGATACCAAGAATTAGAACATGAACTACATTAATATTAATTGAGGGCCAAAAACAGGAAGTGACTGGAAAGAAATATGACTTGATAGCATAGGTAGAAGGCAAAACAAATATGTTGGATAATTAAAAGAAATATTTTGCTACTGGCATAGTGCTCATTTTTAGAAAATTTAGAGTATTAATCCTTAGCCCCTTATTTCAAGGTAGCTCTTTTGAGATGTTATGGAAAAGAGTTTTTAGGTGAAAAAATAAATAAACACACAAACTGAGTAGAGGAAGGGAGAGGTTTGTAGTGGGTGACCAAAGGAAAAAAAAATCCGGTGTAGTATCATTTCTCAAAATCTTTGTCAATAGAAACGTAATAACACAAAGTCCTTGATGTTTAAAGTGCTGTCAACTCAATACAAGTCTACAGTAAACTAAAATCTTTTGATATTATGATTAGGTACATTTTGAAAACACCCTGGGACTTTCCTACGGCATGAAATTAATTTCAAAGTCAAAGCATGAATGCAACTTTAAGTACCTTGGACCTTTTCCTACAACATCTAGTTCAATCTGAAAGGAAAATTGTAACATTAACCTAATAAGTCTTGGATTCTCCCCAAAAAGCCTTCAGAAAGTCATAACGTAAATGTAGCAAAACCATGATCAACTTACTAATAAGTCATCCTTTGGCCATGACTCGACCAATAAAATTGAATTAAACTTCAACAAATGTATGGGATAATTTGATTTAATTACAAAGTACTCCTACCATTTGCCCATGAGCAGGTTGTGAATGTTGGATGATAATTCTGAAGGAAATTGGGAGTTTGAGTCAAACGTACGTGTGTGTTGTACATCGTCATGTCATTGTATTTTTGGTTCACTTCTCTGTCATCACAGTGCACTAATGATGAGGATGTGGCAAGTTAAACAGACAATGGTTATCCACAAAAAATTAACCACCATCAGTAATCTAAATATAGACCACTTAGACTCATTTAGCAAGTTTGGTGTTTTGCCAAGTTCCTGCACTTGTCTGGCCTTTTAAATTTACTACGTTGTACCTTAAAGCTCATATGCTGTTTCGTTAAGAAAATAAAAATGGCATGGAATTGATTAAGTATAGTTTCACACAAAGAGATACGTACGTGAGATCATGTGATATTCCATTCATGTTTTCTGGGGAATTTCAGGTGTAAATATTTGAAATGGACAGAATTTAACACTCGACATGCTGCCCTACGTTAGGTCCCCTGCACCTGGACCATTTCCCGCACAAGCGTCACTTTGTAGTTCGTGCACTTGTTGCGTAAACAGAACTCTCCTTGGTTTTTTTTTTTAACACTGGTGCATGCACCATATGTTACATTGCTGACCCAAGATCAAACATATTTTTTGCTTTCATTTGTCTGGTACTCAACTTGAAGAGGAAAAAGGGTTTACAACAGACCCTTAGTTTTGCTTCCACCTTCCAACTGACCAGCCGAAAGCAAGAAAATCTATGAGGGCTTATCAAAGTTTTACTGTACATATTAAACCTTTACCTATCCGTCATGAGTTCCATCCTTGTTGAAAAGGAAAAAACAAATCACAGTTTTGTTCTCTTTAGTCATTTATGGACACCATGAAAGTGTAGTGGAGACATTGCTTATAATTTTCTTGTTGTGCAATGAATTTTCTGGTGCATGCATTTTTTTAGAAGCAGATTTACTATGTTTGTTAACAGGTACATTTCCAAATGAAAGAATGGAATTAATAAGTTTGTTCTTCTATCAGCTATGAGAGGCATGCAGCCATGACTAAAGTGAAATGATTTCAATATGAATACTTCAAGTTCACTGAAAGTTATTACTAGTATGATAGCCATATTTTTTTGTATGTTCTGTGAACCTACATTAGCTATCAGTTGCTAAAAGGGATTTTGACCAAATCATATGGTCTGTCAGCCAAATTATTCATGCAGATATATTCTTGTGAATTCTGTGATCAATCCTATTTCTCTTTCAACCACGAGTGTGTTCTCATTTTCTTGATGGAACATTTCTTGATTTAGCTTTTATTGAAATGGAAGCTGAAATTCTGGGAAAGGTGCAAAATAATTTGTGGGCTTTCTAATTCTGTTTATGTCAGCTTGGAAGAAAATCACAAAAGAAATGTTTCTTTAAAAAAAAGAATTGCTCTTCAAATGCCAATATATTCCAGGTATGATAAGAAACTTGTAGCTCAAGTGTTTGGCCCAAACATTTGTATGTAGTCCCATATACCCATTTCCACGTGCAGTGCATATACTTCTCAGTAAAACTGGTTGGTTAACCTATTCCAGTTGCTTTGAAACAGATCATTTCACATTGTAATCACATGACCTTGGGAGTGTTTCATGAAGTGTCTTGTCAGTGAGTGTTAACTGACAAATTTGCTCTCAACCAATCAGATGCAAGGATTTCAGTAGCTTATAACAGTTGTCAGTAAAAATCACTGACAATACACTTCATGAAACACTCCCCTGAACTCCAGTTTATCTTCAAACCCCATTTCTCTATCTATAGCCCTGGGGAGTGTTTCGTGAAGAGTTTTGTCGGTGATTTTCACTGACAACTGTTATAAGCTACTGAAAATCCTCGCAAATGATTGGCTGAGAGCAAATTAGTCAGTGAAAATCACCGACAAGACTCTTCATGAAATGCTCCCCTGGTGTGAGCTCTTGTGGGAATTTCTTGATACTGTTCAAATGTTGAATTCTGAGATAATGTATTTTGCTTATCATACCAGTGTGAGATCTCATCGTACCAAGGAATGTTAATGGACAGTGCATCATGGATTTACTACACATGCTCCGGTGATGAATGCTCCACATCATTTTCATACACCAACCAAATGCTAAGGTCAAACCCTGGACAAAACACTGCACCGAACCTTAACCCTTACCCTTACCCTAACCCATACTACCCTAACCCATACCCTAAACCTACAATGTAAACTAAGACCCTATTGCAAACTTGACACTCACCCTGTTTCTTTAACAACATTAAACCCTGAGCACCAGTGGGGTGTTTCACAAAGCTGTGCATAAAATTACTCATGACTTAAAGAACGACTATGAACAACCAAATGGAATGCCCAGAGTTTTTCCCTCTTGGTTAAAAAAATTGTGACAATATTTTCCATAATCAGGTCTCCATTCACTTTGTACATGAAATTTCACATTTTCTCAAGTTTCGTAAAAGTTACACATTTTCTTACCCCTTAGTCAAAGTATGTTATATAAAAAGCAATTCTTCTGAACATAAATTTACTATGGGGGTTAGACAATATGTAACTTCCAAGAAAATTGAAAAAATGTGAAATTTCATGTGCAAAGTGAATGGAGACCTGCTCACATATCATGTCATCAGTGTTGCCAATTTGCAGAGCCGAGAGTAGTTTACTAGAAAATATAAATGAGCGTAATTTTCTTATTCTTTGACCGATTTTGCTCATTTCTTTTTTAAAATGCTGTTCAAATTCATCTCCTTTTATTGAAACAGTGAAATTTCTAGGGTGGACTTTCCCTTTAAGAATGTTTTGTTAAGAATAATAATGTTAATCGACATGGTCATAGATATTTCAAATTTAGCTGATGTGATTAAATATGACTAAGAATCCCATTTGGCTTTCCATATTCAAGTCATTCTTAAAGTCATGCGTAACTTTGCGCAGAGCTTTGTGAGGAGGCGCTGTGGCTCAGTGGTACAGCAGTGGTCTCATAACCGGGAGTGTCCGGGTTAATCCTCATTACCAAGTCCCTCATATGGGACTTGAAGCCGTCAGTCCCATGGTTGCTTACTAACAAGCATACATGTACATATGCTTTCTTAGCAGTCAGGTTAAATAACCAACCATTGAACCATTAATCATTAACCATTAACCATTAACCATTAACCCCTGGTCACTAAATTGTGATGTGAACAACTTGATGAAAAAACTTCTGCAAAAATGCAACCTAAGATTTCCCATTTCTGATAGTTTTTTTTTATTTAAAAACAAATCTGAGTTTGGGCATATACCTCTGATTTAACCCCAAAGGATGATTTGTTAAGATGTTGCAAAGGATTATTTATTGAGAGTATTAATGATGCATAGCATCTTATGCTGACATACATTTAGCATGTCATGCAATGTATCTTTGTCTGTCTTTGTTCAATGTTTTATTATGTCAGTAGATGATGAATGCAGATGGTATTCAATGATGTGTTGAAATATATTTTTTCCCTTGTGAAAGTAAAACCTTGTAAAATCTTGTCTTATTGCTTTTACATACATAATTATATTTAAACATTCCAGGGGCCCATAGCACAAAGGTTTGCGATCAATCTCAAAGTTAAAACAACCATTCTGATTGGTCCAGGGTCATTTTTTTGAACGAGATGCGCATGAAACAGTGGTCTTGATTGGCTGTTACAACTTTGTGATTGATTGCAAATCTTCGTGTTACGGGGCCCTGGTTTATAGTGATTTGTTGTTATAACTTTATTGTAAAGATGTAGTGAAGATGTATGTATTTGATGACTAAATAAGTCATTGGTATGTGTAATGTTAAGTTGCAAATGCAGGCCTTTTTTCTGTAGTATATGTCTGTATTTTTTAATTTAAATTTTTTTTTTTTGTTAAGAACAAAACTGTTTGTAACTGAATAACTCATTGATAAAGAATTGACATTGGGGTTTTAATTGTCTTATTCTCACTTGGCAAGCTGCTTCATACTTGGTAAATTTGCAAATTTTTGCTATCTGTATCAAGATTGTTGTTTTTGATCATTGCTTCACAGTAGATGCAAGTAGAATATACCTGAATTTCATGAAATGAGCTTTTGTCATTTCCCTATGTTTATGCATTGCCATTGCTCTCAAAGGCTTGCCAGCAGCATGTATTTATATCAGAGGTATTGACATAGCATGCATGAGAACAGAGTGACCAGTCTTATAAGTCCTCAGTGTTAGTAAGCAACATACTGTGATACATTTGTTTTAGTGTTGTGTTTGAATTTACAGTGCAAAACAATTCGGTGATTGAAAACCATGTAGACTACTCATGACACTAGAGGTAGACGGAACACTGTCAATAACACCCTTTCATGTACTTCATGGTGTTGCAGTGGTGTCTGATGTTGTTCCATGGTGTTCCGATGGTGTCTGTGTTAGTGTCTGTGCCATTGATAACATTGCGACGTGGAATGAAACTCTCATCTCCGTGGTTTTGATATCCGTTTTCTGTTTCACTGGTATCATTTTCATGCCTTGCTAAATGTTTCAAACTTTTCATTTGCAATGAGACATTCCAAAGTGTGAAATATTTATGTTCGAGCTACAAACTCTCAGAGTTTCCAAGAAAGAAAGCAGGGTAAAAATAAATCTTGCAAAAATAATGATAATCTTCTCACAAAGTAATTGTCTAGCTACTTGTATTTAAGTCATGCCATGCAGACAAGCAACAGAGATAAATGCATCCTAAATATTTGATTTGTATGTATTAATTCATACAATAATGTGATGAATATGAATAATGCCACTGATAGTCATATTTGATTTAGACATATCTTTTGCATGTACTCTTTGCATAGTAAGTAGCACTGTGTTAGCAATAGTAAGCATTTCATTTTTTGCTCTATTTCATTGTCGAAAGTGTTTTACGCATGAAATAATTGATTGGAATTTTTTGTAATCTGTTCACTATTTATATACGGACACCGTACATCTGTCATGATGTTTGTAAGTTGTGTAATTGATTTAGATATATATAGATAACATTTGTAGATATGGCCTAAAGAAATATTTATGGTGATAATCGATATAGAAGCTGTATATGTGACGCGTGGATGGTCTTGATCAATAGGGGAAGTCTAATAAATGAAATCTATTTGAAAGTAAGGAAAGGAGATCTGAGTGAAACCATCTGTATTTTGTTGTATTTTTCAGGATGTTTAAGATTTTTCTTAAATTTATATCCCTTATTAGATCCTCCTCCTCCTCCTCCTCCTCATCATCACCATCATCATCATCACCATCATCAACATCATCATCATCAACATCATCATCATCATCATCATCATCATCAACATCATCATCATCATCATCATCAACATCATCATCATCATCACCATCATCAATCATCATCATCATCATCATCATCATCATCATCATCATCATCATCATCACCATCATCAATCATCATCATCATCATCATCATCATCATCATCATCATCATCATCATCACCATCATCAATCATCATCAAACATCATCATCATCATCATCATCATCATCATCATCATCATCACCACCACCATCCCCACCACAATCACCACCACCATCACCACCATCCAAATCTAGTTTGCAACTTTAATTCTCATCTATACATGTTTAAGTGTCATTTTCCTTCTCCTTCCTTTCCAGGAAAGTGAACTAGTAAAATAGAAAATTCCTATTTCACCTTCCTCTTTCTCATCTCTCTCTTTCTCCTCTCCTTCTTCCCCATATTCCACTTCTCCATCCTCCTCATCTTCCACTTAATTCTTATTTCTTCTTCCTCTTTCTTCTCCACTTCTTCTCCCTTCTACCAGTTACCGCCTTTTCCATGGAAAGGATGAAGGAGATGTTCATGCCTGATGTTGGTGATGAGGACGAAAATGGAGATAATTGTGATGAAGATGGTAACCATGATGATAATGATGCTGATGGTGGGATGGTGGTAGTGATGATGGTGATGATGGTGATGAATATGATTATGATGATGATGATGATGATGATGATGATGATGATGATGATGACGAGAATGATCGAGACAAAGGCAATAATGGAAAAAAATATAATGATTGAGATGCCGGTGATGGTGATGATGATTATTGCGGTACTCGGTGTTGCTCCAGATGCTGTTCATGGTGAGGTGGTGATGGTGATGAAGATCCGGGAGGGGGAGGGGGGGGGGGGGGCAGTCAAAATATTGCTGCACACACGCGCCACCAGAAAAAACGCATGGGAAGGGAAGTTTTTGTCGGTCGTGCGCGTGACGAAATTGGGGTGTCAAATGGGCCCAAAAATGAGGGACAAAAGGTCATGGTAGAGGTGCCGTGGTCGAGTGGTTTAAGGCGCTTGACTGAAGACGCAAAAGTCCGGGGTTCGATCCAGGTACGACACTTATGCCCTTGAGCAAGGCATTTTATCTACATTGCTGTTTTATCGTTTATCAAATAAACTGATGTGCTATAGGCATATTGATACAAATGTGTGCATGTGTTGTTTTTAAAAAATGAGGGAAATGGGTATGTTTCCTTGAGTTTAACGAAAAGAAAGTATCAGAGACCTTGTTTAGGGGATATGTTTAGGGGTAAGATTTTCATAGAAAGGCTCAGGAAAAAAATACATTCGAAATGGGTTTGATTTTGATAAATTGATAGAACTTGTTTAGGACTGTTTGGGAAAACCCTTGGTCGCGCTCGTGTACAAGAATGTATACTGACTGCCCCCTCCCAATGGTGAAGAAAATGATAATGATGACGATGAGGTATTTCGTCATGGCGATGATGACAGAGACAACTCTTCCCCGGACTCTTCAAGATTTATGAACTCCTGACATCAAGACCATCCTCTCATCCATCCATATCGTGGGTGGCATATGGCACGATAAAGAGATAACCGACACACTTTCTCCGGACCCGACTCACTCCATCACCCGATCTGCGGATGATAAATAAAGATGCACAACCCATAACAATTATCAGACAAGATAAATAACCAGTTCTGCTCGTCAGCTGTGTTAATCGTGGTAATCACCCTCTTGGTGAACCACGTAAACTAACACCTCTGTCTAATCTTGGTAAAGATTGTAAACGGTCTCCTTGATGTCTCAAGTCTAACGCATGTTATTCATAGTAAGGAGCAGTGGTGTAGCTGCCGGGGGGGGGGGGGGGGGGGGGGGGGGGTTGGAGGGCATGCCTCCACCCCCAACTGACTTACGAAAAATAATAACAAACACAACAACAAACAAACATACAAACAAAAGAGGAGAGCAGAGAAATGAGGGGGAAGGAAAAGATAAGATGACAGGATGATACGCTCCCTTTTCAAGTTGTTCTCTAGCATTTTATACGTCTCATATGTCGAGTGCCCCGCATCGACACTAGTGCCCTCTCGATATAGCTGGGCACACATCACGCCACTAGACATGCTAGAGGGAAGCATAAGCTAGCCTAGGACCGAGGGTAAGGGGGTGAGAGTAGTAAGAGAGGTAGCCAGTAAAGCTCAGCTCACACCTTACGAGCCGACTGGCTCACGACTGGTCCACGACTGAGTGAGAGGAGATGTGACGTCACAGCTCTGGTCAGTCGTGAGTCGAAGACCAGTCAGAGGCCAGTCGGAAGGGCAGTCGGAAGGATTTGACATGTCGAATCTTCACGACTGGATCGCAAGAGACCGCAGGCTCAATCCATCTTCCAGCCAATCAGACAGCAGTATTGATATGACGTCAGGCATGTAAGAGAGTAAAGAGCGCATGCGCAAGTCGCAGACAGAGTAGTCAGATGGGTCTGGAATCGCAAGGTTTGCGGTGTCGAGGCTTACGACTGCCCCACGACTCACCTCCTCTCACCCAGTCGTGGACCAGTCGTGAGCCAGTCGGATGTAAGGTGTGCGCTGGGCTTAACATACATTACTGTACGCACACGTAACAAAAAAACAAACAAACAAACAATTTTTTTTAAAAAGCATGAGAAAGTGGTGAAATGGGTGACGCATTAAATTTAGGGTGTCATATGGGCCAATAAACGCCCCCAAATAAAGAAATAGGGTATATTTTGTTGGATTTAACCACCATGTTCGAGAGGTATAAACTGTTTAGGGAGTTGTTGTTTTTTTTCTTTTAAGGCACCAAAACTTCGAAAAAGGTATGATTTGACGTGGATTAAACTTGTTGGAAAACTTGTGGTCATAGGGGTTTAAATGTATATTAATACATTCTGACTGCCACCTCCCCCCCCCCCCCCCCCCGCCCGTAGATGAGAAATGACAAAAAGGCTATATTTACGTATCAAGGTACATACAGGATCATAATAAAAACAAATCGTTGGGAGCATTTCGTACTGGTGGGTTTTTTTTTTTTGGGGGGGGGAGGAGGGGCTGCTGTCCTCCTCCAAATTTACACTACCAAGGTTTTTTTTTTCAATTTTTTATATCTCTTCAACGTGCATCGACTTTTCTTGAATATCTAGCCTATCCGACCCTTTTTAAAATTCTGATATTCTTCATTTTCCTTTAGGACTTTTTTCTTAGCAGCTTCAGCAGCTGGACCCCTCCTATTTGGGGGGGGGGTAGGGCAGCACCCCCCCCCCCCAAAAAAAAAATATTTTGCTCTTTACGCTCCTGATGAGGAGGAGGAAGGGGATGAGAAAATGTTTGAAGATAGAGATAAATCTCGTATAAATAAATTTCCCCTTGGCTGGAAGTCTGCAATTTTGAGAGGTTCGGAGAGTAGGCCAAGCTGGGTGCCGTTGCATAAAACTTGCCATTATAGTAACTTAGCTATCAATGGTAACTTTCATGGAATACTGGATTTTGATTGGCTGTTGAGCAACGTTACTATGGCAATTACCATTGACGGCAAATTACTATAATAGCAAGTTTATGCATCGGCACCCTAGTATACAGTATTAAAAGGACGTTGAGCAACTGATATGTAAAGTTGGACCATCAGTAACCTGTATTTTCCCCTATAATCTTTGTTTGTAGTGTGTGAAGCATTTAATCTGTTAAAACCAGCAAAAAAATGTGAATCATTAAGGTCCGCCACACAAGAAGCGTCAATTTGCTGACGTAAGGTTATGTCAGAATGGAGAGGCCTGAACGCATGAGGCGTATCATGTGAGAAAGAAATCTTACAAAATGCAATGCATCATTTTGAATGCGTCTACCTGCACCAATCGTGCATGTGAGGGTATTATGATTATTGACACACACGCCAGTTATCAAAAGTATCGTTTGCACTGTTCATTCAGTGGAGGTGCCGTGGTCGATCGGGTTCGATCGGAAATGGCCTTGAGCAAGGCATTTTATCTACATTGCTCTTTTATCGGACATCAAATAAATGAAAACGCTATAGGCATTATTGATACCAACGTGTGCACGTGTTAAAAAAAAAGTCGTAGAGGTGTCGTAGTCGAGTGGTTTAAGGCGCTTGACTGGAGACGCGAAAGGTCCGTAGTTCGATCCCCGGCACGGCACTTATGCCCTTGAGCAAGGCATTTTATCTACAGTGCTGTTTTATCGTATTTCAAATAAAGTGATGTGCTATATGCATATTGATACCAACGTGTGCATGTGTTGTAAAAAAAATATATTAAAAAAATGAATAAAAATTCTTTTAAAGATATCTCTCCTTCATGCATGAAGCACATATAAGGCCGGATCAGTCGCTGACGCGGGCCTGACGTAAATAAATGACACATCGTGTAAGCCAGGCCTTAGGAGACGATCAAACGAAATGTATATCGAAGAGTTTGTTCTATACGACCCATGGGCAGGTCCCTATCTCACATCCCCGTTATGATCATAACTTGTTGCGCCGAATACTGTGGGAGCGTTATGATTTGTTGGAGGGAGGCATCTGCTTTACCAATCATCTCAACTTATCTTTGTCGTCGCATTCCTGAAATACGACGCACGATGGTAGATGAATGAAAAGACGGCCTGATTGCCGCGGTCATGCAGAGGGAGGGAGTGCGAACGAGGGAGGGGCCGGGGTGAGGGATAGAGGGATGGGGTATGGGATGGGTATGGGAAAGGGGAAAGAAGAGAGAAGTAGAGGTAGAGTAAGGGGCAGTATAATTTCATAAAGCGATAGATGCACAGAGAGAGAGGGAGAGGGGGGGGGGATGAGGCTGACAGCGAAAGGGAAAGAAATAAGAGGGGAGAAGGGGTGTGATATATAGGAGAAACAGCGGGAAATTATGTTTGTGGCAGAAGAGACGAAACAAGAAAGAAAACATGGAGTATGGAGAAGTGAAAAATATAGCGAAGGGGGGGGGGGGCTGTCCTCCAATTTAAAGTTCAGTGGAAATGGAAGAGTGCTGGGCAAACGCCTTCCTTTCACTCACTCCCCAGTAAGCACTTCAACCCCCTACCCCTTCCCTACAAAATAACCAGTTCACCTCGCATCACACCGAAACTTCATTCTCAAGCTTTCCCAGCTGTCATATCTATATTCATCATGTCTGCCAAAACCGCCTCCATCTACAGCCCTGCGAAGATGGGGTGGGAAGGAGTTCAGTGTCCCCTTTTCTTGTCACCAATTAGACCTTTCAAAAAAAATCGTTTATTTCTTTCATAATCAACATAATTTCATGTTACATCCTTAAACGGGCAAACGTTGCATGGGAATAAACAACATTATCCAACTCAAGACCTTGTAATGTCATGAAGACGATAAGAAGATGAACTCTATATACCTTCGGGTATGCGGTACACAGCCTACATACACCCATTACGTGTAGGATCATAATACAGTCGTCTTAAAATAGAACTGTATGTTATTAGAATCATCGTATAGAAGACGTCATATCAGTCCAAAGATATATATCTTTTGGGCTTCACTATTTCACTTCAAAATACTGACTACATGATGCAGGGTTATGAAGCTCATTACGTACTTGCTTGAAGTTGAGTATTGGTCAGGCAAATGCAGTGCAAATTGTCTTAATTCTTAATTGTCGACAGTATAGACTTGTAAGGACTTTAAGAATTCTGTAATATAAATTTTACTTTTTCCAAATAAAATGATATTGACAATTACCAATACTATTATGGAAAGTAAAGAGGAACCATTTATGTCATAAGCATTGCGAGGTTTTTACCAGGTCCGTGGTTTTACGAAGTTTCACTGGATCGAGCTGAGAGAAAGCCATTCAAGTTTGATTTAGGAGGCATGATAGCTTTTTAAAAAATGGGAATATCCGAGTTCGAAATCAAATGGATGCGTGACCCTTTGGTAAGGCATTAATCCTCATTACCAAGTTCTTCGGAGATGACTTAAAACCATCGGTCCCCTGGTAAGTAACTTAGAAGCACACACACATGCGTTTTAATAGCAGTCAGGTGAATTAATCTACCCCTTCTCAATTCTATACTAGACTTTTCCTAGACACTTTATGGCACTGGCGTACTGATGGGGGGGGGGGGGGGGCTGGTGGTCAGTTGCCGGCCACCAATAGAATTCAAACTTGGTTTATTTCTTATTCGATACCAGTGATTTACAAAATGTTGCTGAAATGACAGGATTTTCTGGGTTTTTCCTCACTTTTTAAAAACTTTTTTATCTGCCCCAAAATAGTTTTGCTCATTATGCCACTGCTATATGGAGACAAAAGCGTATTGTAAGAGAGCAAAAATACTCTAAAAGTCTTCCTAAAATCGTATAGCCTACATAATAAGGTTTGACCAGGTCTTCAGGTGCTGCAAGTTCAATTGCTATCTTCCCAGTGATCGCATCTAAATATTCCTTGGGAGCGTACATCCCGTTTGACGTTTGGAACCTCCGAAACAAGGTCAAGGTCACGTCCAATGTCAACTTCTCCAGACAGACACCGGTATCGATAATAAAGGGTGCCGTTCTACTCAGTGCCTGTCTTCCCTCTAGCGTTCATCTTGCGACACTGCAACCTAGGCCCGTCTTTACACAGGGAGTCATCTACTGACGTAAGGATCAGATGATCAGTGAGTGGTGCGGTCTTGTGCGCGTCATGAAAGAGCAATAGCATTTTACAAAGTGGTTGCAAAATGAACGGCAAAACAATACTTTCCAGCACTGGAGTATGAGTAAAATTCTGTGACGGCAATTGGGGCATACGCCAGTAATATAAACTGACTTTCGCACAGGTGATTTTTCAATCACTTATCTGTTTAGTGTAATTATTCATACATGTTGCGTGACTTGCGTCAAAGTCCGCGCTAGTCATGCTAATCGCTGAGGCAGCCCTATACGTCATGCAAATGCGTCATGCACATTGGGCGTTATTATTTTGTTAACGTTGGATTGATCTAAATTTATGGGGTTTTTTTCCCCCCTATAATCATCAAGTACATCTCACCCAAACGTAAAGAGCCTTTGTCTATTTTTAAACATAGCTTGACTTTATAAACCTCTATAGAATTTGTATTATCTCAGAGATCTTTAATTTCTCGACATGCTCTCATTCGCCTTAAAAGTTGTCAGTTTGGGAGATTTTAGCATGTTTCATTCATGCAGCTTGTTAACGTAATATTAGGTCCTTTATATTCGAATAGAGACTGCATGGTTTCACTAGTATTGTAGTATCAGTCCATATAAGTGTATTTCCAACCTTTAAATTCAGATTTCACACAAAGTTCAAGATCAGGGTCATCAGTATACAGGAGAGGCATGCATATATCGTGTCAGCGGCGTAGCTACGTGGGGGCAAAGGGCAAGTGCTCCCCCATAAATGAACAGAAGAGAAAAAAAAAAGAAAGGAAAAGGCAATGTGTTAAAGAGGTTGCTACACACGCCCCCCCCCACACACACACCGACAAACATAAATATTTTGATCAGTTACCTTATCATTTTTCATTGCCCGAAAATAAGACCGGTGGTACGATGCACATCGACCCCAACCCCCTCCCCCCCCCCTGAATTTGATGCAGTGCCCCTTCCTTGCTTGCTGGCTGGACCCCCATTCTGCCCTGATTACGACCATGTTAACGTCTTTAGCAGTACGTGTACCTTTAAATAAAGGTTTCAGACAAAGTTCAAGATCAGCTATCAAGGCCATGTATGATTTTATGCACCAGACATGCATATCCCCTTACATACCAAGCGGGACAATTATTTCTGTCTCGATTTCTGGGGATAGACCTGGGAATGGAAGGTTATGGCTTCAACAAAGTACTTTTTTTACACGAATTCGCCCTCTGTTTTAAAAACAACAAGAGCACTTACTTCCTAGTTTTCCTTCTTTCTTTCTTTCTTTGTTTCTTTTTTTATAGTTCGAATGGGGTGCAAGCTTTATCATTTATACATGTACGTCATTGTAAGAAGTTAGTATCACAACCTAAGTTTTTGTATCATACTGGCGTTTTATTGTTTTTATGCTTGTATTATGTTGTTATATTTCTCATACTCCGAAAGGGGTCGACAGAAATAAAGTTCAGAGTTCAGTTGATGACAATGGCGTTTATTCCGTTGACGAAATAGTTAAAAGTATGATTTTGTATCCACACTCAAATAAGTCAAACTGTATAAAAAATTAGAGACCGTTTTATCCTCTATGTCCGTAGATGATTCTAATAAAAATTAATCTGCTGAAATAAATCATGAAAGACAATTATACTCGATGATTTCAATCTAAGTTTTCAATTTGACTCAGTCCATAACCAAGTAAGATGATTTGATCTTTTTTCTTAAAACAATCGGTCAAGTTCAATATGGAAAATATTATGGTAACAACGCAGTTTATGTTTTAAAGCTGACTTGTTAATCTAGTTTTCTTTCTTCCTTTTTTGTCGATCCAATCCATACCAAAGTAGAGATTTTTGGTCTTGAAAGTCGATCAGATTTTGAAGTAATAATATCTTTGTAAAATATATGTTAAATTTGATTTGTTACACTGCTTTTTTTTCCTTCCAAATTCGAAGTCAGTGACATATATTTGACCCTGGCTAGGACGCCATTAAAGTTCAATACCAGGGGGAAAAAAAACTCGATTACATTTTTCACACTCATGCAAGGGCTGGCTCAGGGGTGAATGTTATTTTGGGGTAGGCATGGTGTGTTGCAGTCATCAAAAATAATGATGTGGGATTGAGCAAGCTAGGCGCCGGAGGAAAAGAAAGGGGGTCTTTGTCAGTGGAGCTCACCGCGACCGAGCCATGGATGCGGAGCTTCAAAAATGTAGCCCTCCCGCTTAATTACGTTTTTTAAAGGGATCCGGTAACTTTGTGGAGGTTTGGTTTTTAAAAATTGTTTAATTTCGATGTCCGTGTTGTATAAAGATGTTCAGAAGGATAAATAAACATCCAGGAATATAAAGGATTTGAAAAATAAGATTTTATTATCTGATATCAATCATGATCACTGAATTCCGCCATTCGCAAAACCAGCCTGGGTATGCTTTCGTCTAACATTGCAGTCTATAGGGTAAAACAGTCTGGCATTTCCGGTCACTTGTGTATTTTCACTTTTTGTGAAGCACATGATAATGCTTTTAAAGCGCGTTTTTTATGGCTTCATACTTACACAATATTACTCAGATGTTTAACATTTACTCGTTGGCTTTAAAGGCACCATCTCACTTTATATTAGCGACAAATTAAAAAGGGGATTAAGTTAATTATTATGCATGAAATCAGCTTGCACTTAAAAAAGAACAAAACAAATACACCTGTACTGATAAGTTGCTTCAGGAGTGATAATATTTTTTTGGCACATGTGTTCAAAGAGCGAAAGGAAGGGCGGGGGAGGCTTGTTGTGCAAATAATTGCACAATTTGTACTTGGTGTATATTTTGTTGATCACCTCGATGTCCCAAAATAGATGCTTAGCCCCCACATATTGTACACATGTAATACATTCAACGTGATAGTATTTTTTTTCTTGAAAGTGTCACTGGCGTAGGCCTACTGATGGGGAGGGGGTGGGGTGCTGGCTTGGGGGCCTGGCTTACCACCGCAGTGAATTTTCAAATTAAATAAAATGACGACGACTCCTCAACTTTCCTCACAATCTTGTCTAATTCGACAAAAATAATGTAGACTTGACACAAAATCATGAATAACATTGTGATTTTAACATTCAACCTGAAGACATAAGCTAAACTCGGAAAACAAATAGAAAATGGCGACTGGCATGAAACTCAGACGATAAAATGTCTTAACTCGACGAACGCAAAAACATAATGCCTGCTTCAGCTTGTACACAAAAACCTAAAGCTTTGCCCATCGTATCACTTTGGGATGGCACTAACGCGTACGTCGCTACACCATGGTTACATTAAGTCTTTACACACAACCTATTTAAAAACTACGTTTGAATGAGATTAATTTGCATAATGCCCCGGAATGGAGCGCTATGACAGGAAAACAATGGTGATCGCTATATACAAAAACTATTTTTTACACATGTAAATAATCTGGCCCTCATCGCTGATCAGTTTTATGAAAGACAAAAAGAAATCATTTTTAATTCTTTTTCTCGTTGAAAATAAGAGAAGCTAAAAATGGAAGAAATAAATAAATGGCAATTTTCCAACTCAACTTGTGACACCATCTCATCCACCTGCTCCCAATTTCATTTCAAAACTTTTATACTTTAAACAAAACTGTTCACGCCTACCCTACTCGCAATTCTTCCAGTCTTCATTTAGTCAACCCCAAAATACTAATTGCCCACAGATCCATAAGACACCATGGTCCAGACCTTTGCAATCCTCTCTCAGAAACAATTAAATCCAGTTGTTCCCTCTATTCATTTAAGGCCAAAGTTAAGGCCATGTTACTATCAGAAAAGGCAAGGTAAAATTTGCGTATTTGTGTCAACTCTTCAGTCTTTCACGACGCCATCCTTTATATCATTCAAATCATTACCAATGTCATCCTTATCATCATCATCATCTTTTATCATCATCATCATTTCATCATCATCATCATCATCATCAACGTCATCTTCATCATCATCCACATCATCATCATCATCATCATTTTCACTATCCTTTCAAGTTTGGATTTCAGTTATTTTTTATCCATTCTGCTGATTCGATATGTTTATCTATTTAATATTTATTTGGGGTTGCCATATTTTAAAGCATATTGCTTATAATGGCAATCCTTCTTCGGCAAATGATTTTATGTTTAATGAATTATGTTTAATGACTTACAATAATTTGACAATTTTTCACTTATATTTTTTTAAAAGAAAAATGATTGTATATAAATACTTGTATTTTTGTGATTTATTGTCAAAAGTAGCTTTTTTGTATATTATGTTACCAAAATGTCATTGTATGCAGAAGAAAATAAATCAAACCCAAACCCAAACCTTTTGTATGCATGGCGGACAATGTGAGACTATATATTCATGCCAATAGACATGTTTACTAATATATTCAAATTTATGCATGTTTCTCTCTAGAACCCTTCGTACCAACTGTTCAGTTCACCTATTGTGCATAATGACATCTAAATAGAAGGAATCCAGTTTGCATACATTAGTTGTTGCTGTGTCGGGCAAGCCTCTGGCAAGATTCTGAGGTGTCAAGGGAAACCTTTGCTCAACAACTATGCATAAAATTTCAATACATTAGTAAACATATCAATTGTCTTTTTGCTACTATTATCAAAACCGTACATGGGCTTTAAAGAAGCAATCTAATTTGTTTCATGAGGATGCATCGAAAGGGGGTATAGCTCAGTGGTAGAGCGCTCGCTTTGCATGCGAGAGGCCTCGGGTTCGATCCCCGATACCTCCAGACTTCATTTTGTCTCTTAATAATTTTGCCCTTTGCTTTTGGAGACTTTTCGAAATATTGTAGATGACTGCTGAGTATGCGATGGATAAAAAAAAAAGAGACCAAGGTATGTAAATATACATATTATGCCGATGCGCGTTTTTAAAATTCAGATCTCCATTTTACTTTCATTTTTAGTACAATCATATATAATTTTTTACAAATCAGATACAAAACAAAGTTTCTCTATGTAATATTCAGCCATTTTTGATCTGTAATTAAAGATATATAACAGTTACATACAAGCCTACACTCGCAACACTCAGACTTACACTTCCAATCAGAAAACAACATAAAGACATATCAAACATTTGTAATTTCTGTCGTTTATTATAAATTATGATGGAAGATCATTCCATCTATAAAAATAAGATACGAAAAAAAACTCACGAAAAAATACATTACACTTGAAAGAGCAAGACAATGATGATGAAAAACTATGAAAAAATATCAAACACAAATAATCAATTACACAAAAATGAACAAAACTTAATGTAAATGTACTGTTTTGATAATAATACGCAGATACGCAATAGAAATAAAAGTTGTTTGCAACTGCCATGTGAATGAAATTCGGTGATTAAAAATAAGTTTACAAAAGAATGAAAAGGACAAAGGTACAATCTTTCTGCAAAATACTGAATCCAATTCAGTATTTTTCAAAAACTGCATTATGTATCATTTTTGAATTTTCGCTTACATACACGCAAATATATATAAAAAACACTTTTTTTTTTTACATTTTCATACTTCACTTTGGGAGGCGCCAAATATTCAAGTGCATTATAAAACAGCAAAATATTCTAGTGCCATAAGTAACAGCAGTATTCAATAACATCATGAGTTAAGCTCGCGAGCGTGGTGAGAGGGTCAACTTTGGGCACCCCAATTTCCCTCCTAATTTTTGAAGTTTGGCTTCTTAACGTTATTGGTTTAATTTCTAGGTCGCATTGAGGCCGAACAGAAAATTTTTGATAAAAAATATTTGATTTATGAGGTTTTCATAGATAAGTGCTGATTACTTTCATTGCAACAATTTCCCCACTAACCTGAAAATGGGTGGAAAATTTTTGGAGGGGGTGCCCCTTTACTGCCTTCAACTTGACTTGTTACTACCAACCCAACCACCCCCCCCCTCCTCCCAATACAGAAAACCGAAAAAAAAGGGGGAGGAGAAATAATACAAAAACGTAGACGTAGACTAACACTAATCTCCACTTCTGCCACATTTTGTGGCATTTTGTTGTGGTGGTGGTGGTGGTGGTTTGGAAAATATGAGGAATTCGTTTAGTACTTAAGCTATCAAACCATGAATATTCAAAGCAAGTTTTCTTACTCTGTTACTTGACCTGTCCTACTGAACATCAGCAATCTTAAATGGGACACAATGATGGACGGATTGTGTATTAAGGCAGTACAACTGAGTGCGAGGGGGGGGGGGGGCGGTAAAGTTCAAGGAATGAACACAGACCATCATTCATTTTGTCTAATGCTATGTGAACACTGCTTATATCGTACATAATCATCAAACCAATCGCAATTAATATGATCAAAATAATGATATAAAAATAATCGCAAATAATATGATCAACATAAAACCATGTAGAAGCAAAATCAATCGAAGTTAAAGCAGCATCGGAAGGCGTTTTTTGGTCAATGAAAGAATTTACATAGGTTAAAGGCAAAAATACAATCTTCATTAAAATGTATTGCTCTCACATTATGACGTCAATCCATTTGACAAGAAATCAATATCGTGATCTAAAATAATCAGATCATAAGCAAATTTCGTGACACACACAAACAAGTACACATACTGTAATTATCTACATTTGTTTTTCATTCACAAATGTAATTCTAAAGGCTTTATATTGTGAGAGAAGTTAAACTCTTGATCTTTTATGTATTCCTCGAATTGTTCAGCTAAAGCCCAGGCCTATGCCAGCGACGTGACCTGACTTGACCTTTCTGACGTAACGCTCAATGATTGCGTCGTGGGCATTCGAAAGTTTGTAGCGCCCCTCCATCTGTTTTTGTTCAGAAACGATTTGCCCGGTGGTTTGCAGGCCTTGATAGAGACAGCTTCCTTCATTCCACTTTCGAGCTAAACATCTATAATACACAGGGGCGGCGCCAGGGTTTTTATAAGGGGGGGGGGGACAAGATGACCCATAGGTGAGTTTATAGGGTATTATACTGCAATACAGCAACCAGAGGAGGTGCCCATCGTAGGAGAGGAGGAGAACTGGAACAATGTTGTCGACTTTCCAAGGGCCTCACCTGCTCACAGGCAGCTACCGGGGCCCAAGAGAAGCAGGTGCCTGCATGGGAGCGATGATGAGGAGGACTTAACGTCAGACGCGGATACGGAACCATTGCCAGAAGGGGACATGGATGACGAGTGGCCAGTGAATAAGGGGGCGACGGGATAAAGAAGAATATAGGCTGCAGAGCCACAGGGCCCATGACGCTTGGGGAGGAGTGAGCAACTGAGGGCTTTACACCCTGAGCGGATAGTCGTTCGGAAGGCCGGATTTCATCCTGGTCGTTGTGATGGGAGCAGCCCATGGAGGGACTATCGGGCGCATTTTGAATCATGCGCACTTATTAATGTTTGGATTACCAAGCAAAAGGCCTAGTTTTTAGCGGTAAGTTTACGTGGTCCAGCTCAGGAAATATTGGCGGACTCGGAACCATATGCCTTACAAAATTATGGTTCACTCTGCTGGAAATTGGAGCAAAAGTTTGGACCAGGGAAGCAGGCGGAGACTCTCCTTGAGGAATTAAGGGCACGGGACAGGAAACCAGGAGAGAGCCTGCAGGAGTTGGGACAGGCAGTGCGACGTCGTACTGCCTTGGCGTACCCAGAACTGAAACGAGATGTGCAGGAATGGCTTACACGGGGACATTTCTCTGACGCGATCACGGACCCGGAAATCAGAGCAGGGATCTTCCGTGCTTACCCAGAAAGCTTGGACGATGCCATCCGATCAGCTATCACGGCTATACAGACAGAGGCATACTTAACGGCGAAGAGACAACGCCAGGGAATTAGGAAGCCAGCGACCAGATATACAAGGAAAATCCAAGGAGGGGATGACACCGCAAGAACTCCCAGAATTGGCCAAGGAGTTAGGAATGCTATAGTGAAGGAGCTAGTGGTTGACGGAGGAGCCGAGCCCGGATTAATGGTCTAGGGCGAGGACGGCAAAGGAATCAATCTCAGCATGATTTTACTGTGGTCAGGAGGGGCATAGGAAATGGGAATGCCCGGAGAGGTCGGGAAATGCAAACTGAATTTCCCAGCTGACCAGGAGGAGATCAGGGCCATAGAGTTACGGCCACAAATAAGAAGAGGGTATTAGGTAGTGGTTCAGGACAGGAAGCACTCTAAGGTATACGCAGTTTGCAAGGAAGATGAGTGAAGGCTACATTTTCGTTTGCGTCCAGGTTCACTGCTGGTTATGACCACTTTACCAAGACTACACATGAAAGTCCGAATCTTCCCCCTCTCGAAAAAGTGGGGGCATATATACCCCCATCCCCCGGGATTTATGCCAGTAACCTTCTCACACACAACCCCTCAACTCCCGTTTTTTTGCCACAATAAATTTGCATGACCCTGCCCTCTCTTTCTCCATACTCTTCTTTCTTCCTCCTCCTCGTCTTTCGTCCCTTTCTCTTTTTTCTTTTTTGATCACTTAAAAATCATGGTGGGCGGTCGCCCCCCCCCCTTAGCGCCGCCCGTGATGATACATGTATAAGATTCTCAAACCAGATAAACATGGAAATGTTAGCCTCTGATAATGTAAACCCTGTTACATTATTCGAATCAATAGTGGATTTGCAGTGAAAAGAGCTCTAGAATTGATACTGAAATGAAAAAACTAATCTGTTAACAGAGGCAGATTGGGGACGGGGGATGTTGAGTGCACCCTGTATCCTAATTTAATTCAACTCCATAAAGGTACCATTTGAGATTAAATAATTTAAGATTTTAAAGTCATGGTTTGCTGAAATACGACAAGTTTTGCGACGTATTATGCGTTTTCTTCTTCTGTTGAACGTTATCTTCCAGTTACTATTTGTCTCATTTCATCAGTCGAATTCAAAGAGTCGAGTCTTCCTCAAAATACAAAAGAAATGAAACAAATCATGCTTGTTCCCACGAATTCCCCCAAGGCACGGTTTCCTATTTTCAGCTGCTCATATCAGATTTGCGCACCACACTTTAAGACAAAGATTTTTTTTTCTATACACAAAATATTTTATTGTAAAATCATTGACCGTTTAGCGTGTCATTTTCTTCCCCTCCTGGGCAATAAATACGCCAAGGTCTCCTTAATTAGGTTTGGTCACTGCATAGATTTGAGAACAGTGCGCAAAGAATGCCCGTGTTTCTTTATTTGCTTTGAAAGATAGACAAAACTTAAATCATTTTTATAAATATGACAATAAAAAATGATCATTAATTATTTATTGCATCGTAGAAAATCACATTCCATGTGGACATCCATCTCACGTTATCGGTGCAACAAAACTTAAATCAGTTCTCCGCAATTCTGCAGCCTGCTTGACCTGCCTGTATCCTGCCATCTCCATTACATCGCCGCAATGATTTTGTATCTCCTTGACAACAGGAAAGGCCACGTGATGACGCCACGCCTGCGCATTCGCCGAGGAGTTCCTATGCGTGGAATAGATATCACGTGCGTCCCTCAAAGTGCTTTCGCGAGTGTTTTCTTTGATCCAGTTGTATACGTTCACGGGCACATCACCCATCCCCGCGAACTTGTAGAGAGATCTAGTCCATCCTTCGGGATCGGTGGCGATATCCTCATACCTTACTCTTAGGTACCGATCCTGAAGGAGTCCGGGGTTCTTTTGGACAAAGTTAAAGTTGTGCCTCATTCTGCGACAGATGTAGGCAGCGTCATGGCTGAGACTCTTGCCCAGGGACAACGCTTTGGCTTGTCTCGGATGCTCCTTCGATCTCGACGACAAGGTCCCTCGAGGATCACGCAGAAGATGGATGATTTTCAGGTTCATGCCTTTGTCCATCAACAACGGTCGCAAGGACTCTACGCTGTACAGGCGAATGAGTTTTACTACTTTGTGTGGGTATACGTTACAGAGGCTGGTCATTGCCTCGGCTTCAAGAGATCCGCATTTTTTAATGGTACTTGATTTCATTTTATTGTAGTCCATATTCGTCACACACAGGGGCGGTGAACAAAGCACCTTACTTGACATTCTATGCAGCGTCTCATTGTTGTAAAAATCGGTGAGGTACGGAGTTCTGTCAAAACGACATTTCAGTAAATTTTCGAGGAGCGAGGAAGCGTTCGGATATACATTTTTCTTTACTTCTAGGAGTTTCAGGGGTTCAAAATGGAAGAAGACCCATGGATTCTGGTTAAAGATTTGTCCTAAGAAACTAGACCCTGATCGCCTTTGTGTAACGATCAAAAGATGAACCGGTAAGACCCTGCTCGTAGCCTCCTCTGTCCCTACGGCTTCTCCACTCTGCGACTTCGCCGACTCTAACTTGTCATTGTACTTGACAGTCTGCAACTGCGACATTTTGTAATCTAAAACAGCCATGGTGCGGTCATGCTCTGTAGCTTTTTTCTCCTGCATCTTCTCGGCTGAAATGTTACTATGGTTGGACTTCGCGGTGCCTTTAACGACCTTGAACTTGGTCACATTGTTTCCGACCACCGCAGCTGGTGCTTCCCCGTGCTTCACAACTACGTCATGGGTTTTCTCTTCCACTTTACGATTACCGCCATGGTCAGCGACCTCGTCGTCATCCATGAACTCGCCGTCATCCCAGAAGATCGGCACGCGATATTTCTCCCTCTCATTCTTGGTCGCTTCCTTAACGGCCTTTGGCACTATCCTGGTATCCGCAACCGGCGCTGACTTGAGGACACTGTTCTGCAGTAGCCGCCGCGTCTCCCCATCATTGCGTGTCAGGTAGTCGGCGAAGGCAGCACGCATGTCACGCGGTGGAAAGACCACGGAGCATGCGCAGATGAAAGTGAGCACCGAAAAGAAATAGCAGCATCTCCTTCGTCGTGGCATCATGGTGACAACGTCTCGCATATCTAGAAAGCAATAAAGATAAAGAAACAATAATAAGATACATGAATTTCGAATAATGAGCGATGTCAAAGCTCCCTGTTGGAAAACATCGTATAATTATGTACAGTGTACAGTGCAGAAAAGAATTTGAACATCAATTTTACACAATAGTGTGTACTGCGAAATATGGGACTGTGACGAAAGAGATAATCTCATGTAACAGCGCGACCATAGATATTCAGACACAGATATTCAGTTGCGACAGAGTGAACACGCACTGTGACAAAGAGTAACAATGGATATGTGTCACATACATGCAGGATGCACACTATGACAACAGTGGAAACACAGAGTGTAAGCAGTGATAACTAGTTGCTTACATACAAGCATTCTTAGCAGTCAGGTAAAAAAAAAGCCAATGACCAATAACCAATATACTGCGACCACAGTCTATCACATTTCCCACAGTGTGGTATCCAGTATGTATTTTGAGAACATTCACAGTGTAGAAATAAACATACTGTGTGACACATTGTAAAATAATCAGCCAGCAATGTGACCACGGCTAGAACTATGACACAAATGCACCACACTGTGAACTAAAAATTGATTTTGAACATACTTTCATAGTGTGGTAAACATCTGTGTCACAGTGTGTCATATTGTATTACATAGCTCACAGAGATAACAACAGCGTGTATACCCCATGGTGTGAACACAGAATGGGTACTGAACATGTTCGTCGGGTGAGAAGTCTGGGAACTGCGAACATACTGTGTGCACTGAATTATCACACTGTGTGAGAAATGCAGTTACCGCAAACAGAAGAGATGAATGAGAAGTATCTGTATAGACCAATTTCACGGCCGGTTTATGTATTTGGCCCTCTATCGGCGACGCCATTGCTGCTGTGGGCAAGCGCGCTGACCGCGATTGGCTCTGTGTACAAAATGAATGTAAGATATGAGATATGCCCCGATATTGTTCCATTTACTTTATTCTAGATCAATAAAATAAAGCATGGATACATGGGTAGATGAGGTAAGACAATGGTCATATCTGACGGATGAAGGTATGATGTATTTTTGTAATTTCGATGGTTTTTCAACTTAGTTTTGTCAGTAAAAGTTCGATTGCAGCATAGAAGCCGTAGTAAATGGGAGCCCTAAATCTTACCCTGTTTACAAAGTCAAGTTTTCACTCATTAAATTTTACGCTAAAGTACATAATGATAATGTTTCTTGACTTAAAAGTCCCTTCTGTTGATGTTTTTACCCACTGGCGACGAACTCCTTCACATTGCTTACGGAAACCTGTGTAGGGAGTACGGCTTCTCACACAAACAGGCTTCATGAGTCAAAAGCGAGTGAATTTCGCACTCAGTTAGCTTCCATTTTTTAAACTTTCTCTAATCCTTGTGGCATTTGAGCACCGCACAGCTGCGACCTGAACTTCCCTGATAATTTCTCATTGCAAATAATAAAATAAATCTGCATATACTGGTCAAAATAGAAAAAAAAATCGAACGAATGTACATAACGCGCTATTGACTTGTGTACTATAAAAGTTGGAGCGCCCACCCCAGCATGTCGAACTGTGTCGAACAGTCTGCTGCCCTCTTGCGTTGTGAAATTGGTCTATAGCTATGCAGCTTCGCTTGCATTAGCCTACCTTCTAATACACGGTATGATTGGAGTGGGGAAGTGGGCAGTATAAGCTTTTGCATTAGCCATCAAGATCACCCAATTGTCTGCCTTCCAAGCGTTTCACACGTTCGATCACCTAGAATGGAAGTGTTGAACTGCCAATATATCTAACAAGATCAGACACACTTGCCACCATTTATATGCCTAACGTCAATTTTGGCATATCAAACCTTGTTATAGTAATCTCTACTGAAAACAAGCAATGGTGCAGCCATGAAGGCCTAAAGAGGAACAGCTGGTATCAATCTAGCCATGGAAAACTATATCCCTGAATCATCTTTCCTGTCTTTATAGGGGCCATTGGATGAATATGCGAGCATTTAATATGCTGTTCTACGTGTGGAGCTCCACACTGTCATTCCGTAAAAGGTGGGTGATATCTTGTACAATATTTCGTTTGTTCTACGTTCGGTCCTGTGTCAGTCTTGTAGGTGTAATTGGGGCTATGAGAATTGCTCATAATTCATCATCAAAGCCAAGTTTGACAACCTTTTCCCAACCATATTCTCGACAGTTTTCGCTTAGCTGTTAGGATGCCGAATAGTGCACGCCCCGATAAGAGGTCGGTGTTGGAAACGAGGTTTCACTTATAGGTGAATCGTAGTGTTTTGAGAAGTATATTTATGAGTTGAGGATATTGTGTCGTCCATCAACATTATCATTCATTCATTATTACCATCATCACCATCACCATCATCTTTATCATCACTATTCGACTACTGTCAAAAGAATTGCCCACGATCGCCCTACTGCATCATCACAGCCAAGGACGACAACCAATTCTCAAAACAGGGTAATTTTCACGGGCTAAACATTGCTGACAAGTTCAAGCTCAGCTGTTACAACGTCCAACTCCACCCGCCATAATACTGTGAGGTCCACCCATGTTGGAAACGACGTTTCATGTTGTTTGGAAGAAGGGGGGGGGGGAGGGGAGGCTATCATCATCATCATCATCATCATCATCATCATCATCATCATCACCATCGTCATCACCAACATCATCATGTCCATCATCACTATTGTCAAAAGAATTGCCCTAGATCATCAAGATCATGTAGATCGCCCTAGTTCAGCATCACAGCAAAGGTTGACAACCTTTCGACAACCTTTCCCAAACACGTTAGATTTTTTTTCGCGAAATAAACATTCGTGACAGTTGTCGCTCGGCTGTTACGTTACCGAACCTCACCCGCCCTCATTTTGTATGTTTGTAGAGGTCCATGTCAGAAAGATTTCACTCATAAATGAATCTTAGTTTTAGGAAGAGATTTTTCGTTAACAGTAGCATCATTATTATTGACGCGCGCGTCGCTGCTATCACCATTATCCCTCATCGTCATCACCAAGGTCATCACCATCAATCATAATTAGCATACATGATTATCAACAACATCATCACCATCGCCGTCATCGCCATTGTCACTATACCACTGGCATCGCCAAAATTTTTGGGCCTTGATCATGATTAAAGCAGGTATTAAAGCCAAGTTTGACAACCTTCCCCAAACACAGGATTTTTTTTTCCGTGGGATAAACCTTTTCGACAATTCTCGCCAAGCTGCTATGATGCCAAACCTCTCCTACCTTTCATATCAAGATGTCCATGTTGGAAAACAGGATTTTACTCATTTACTCATTTCAAGGAGGGGCATTGTCATCATCAGCAGCGTCATCATCGTCGTCGTCTTGGTCGCAGCCATTATCATCAGCACTTTATCATTCGTTCATTAATTCATTCATCAACACCATCATCACCATCATGCTGATCTTCATCATCTTCACCATCACCATCGTCGTCGTCGTCGTTATCACCATCATCCCATTAATCCTCGTCATCATCAAGATCACCATCATCACCACCACCCAGCATCATCATCATCACTGTCATTGCTGCTATCACTATCATTTTCATCGTCAAAATTGCCTGTATCATTCTGGCTCATGATCAAAGCCAAGCTTAACAACCTTTTTCCAAACACATTATGATTGTCAAAAGATAAACATCGCTGACAGTTCTAGCTCAGATGTTGTGATGATGCAAACCCCTCCCGCCCTCATACGGTGAGGTCCATGTTGGAAGAGGTATAAATACTATAAAGCTGCGTATAATAATTCATGCCGCTTCGTATAGACGAACCTGAAACTCCGTACTATCTTTTTAAACATCAACCACTGTTACACTGCAGGGGCATCATTAATGGCTTTAATTTACCGAGTTGAATTACCACGAGCAAAGAGATATTACTGTTTATCACAGGTTTACACCACCCGAGACCCATGAAAATGAATTTTCTTTCGAATGAGCCCTTTTGCCTATTTGAAAGTGCATGACATAGTTCTCTTCGCTCCTTACTGCCGGAAATCTGTCTAGAAACGGGCTTTTACTAAACACTTGGGTAGCGGCTCACTGGGTATGGTGCGCCAAGTGTTAACTAGGTTATTCGGTCCAAAACTAGTCAGTGTACAGTAAACCACTAACATATTCATAGCCACGCCCACAAGCATACTCTGCCAAACTGATCCTCCCGCCCTCTGCTATGCACAAAGTGTTTGTAACGAAAGTCAATGGCCCGGACGACCTGAATATAGCAGGCTTAATGCCGGCTTAATGAGATATCATGATTATGGGTACCTGGTAGGATGAATTTCCTTGAAATGCTAGAGCGCCTTAATGGCTGCCTTGCTAAAGCAGGGTTATAACAGTGGAGCGTCAGGATCGTCAATTCTGATTGACATTAGCGCTATACAAGAACCCACTATTGTTGTTATCATTATTATTATTATTATTATTATTATCATTATTATTATTATTATTATTATTATTATTATTATTATTATCATTATTATTATTATTATTATTATTATTATTGTTATTATTATTATTATTATCATTACTATTATTATCATAAATCATTTGTTTATTCATATTGGTAGGAGGTTTTTGTTGCAAAATCGTCTATTGCATTTCATTTTGCAACGAAATGGTTTACTGTTCGTGAATTCTATAAAGAAATAGAGTTTTAGGTGAACTATTGACACTAAATTGTGTAGTTTTGGACCAAATAACTTCGATAACAATTGGTGCCCCATACCCAGCATGCCACGACCCGAGTGTTTAGTAAAAGCCCTAGAAACGTGAGGAGGACACATGAATTTTTGAACTCCTTTACTGCTCCTACATGTCAAACGGTACAAATTGTGTGCGTGAGGGGGAAGCGGTCCCCAAAGATCAATTCGTGGGGAGGGTAAGGGGAGGACACCTACTCCCCCTTCCCCCAGGATTTCCGCCCATCCTCATCCGAAATCAATGAGGCTGAATTACGAGATAATGCGGCCATCGGTCTAGTAGGCTTTGTGTCCCGTGGACATTCGGTCAACAGGCCGCAGCCTACATGTACTTAATTTCATGGTAAGAAAACGGTTCCATGACATTTGCTCCGGCGACATTTTGCTCCCATGGAAGATCTGCACATTAAGCCAAACATAAACCCAAACCTAACACTAACCTTAATCCTTATCCCCACATCATTCTGAACCAAACCCCCTATTACAATTCGAACCCTAACCCTATGTCTTCGGAAAAATTAAGACAGGAGCAACTGTCGCAGGAGCAAATGTGTCACCACCAAGAAAACAGTATAGGATGATCGTGTTGATATCCATAAAAGCAAATGAATTCAACCTACAGGAAGTAGCAAATGTGGAGGGGTCACAGGATTCTTCGATGCTTTCATGCTGTTTGTGCAATTATAACCATGAATACCCCTCGCTGTCTTTTTATTCCTATTAATTTGCCCCTTTCTGGGCGCACGCATGTCGAACAGCATGCAAAGATAAAAGATTAAGCATCATTTTTTACCTTGTTTGTTTGTTTAATGGAAATATTCTTCACCAAGTGAGGACACGTAAGTTAATGGAATAAAATCAAAGGTCATACCCTTCATAATGGTTTATGATTAGACGCAGTGTTGTTGTTGATGTTGCTGTTGTTATTATTGTTGATGTTTCTGTTATTTTGGGACCTGGCGTTTTTTCTCGTTGTCGTTATTGTTGATGTTTCTTTTGTTTTGTGACCTGGTGATGATGATGGTGATGGTGGTGGTGGTAGCGGTGGCGTCTTAAATCTTAAAACACGATCTATAACATCATTTGCGAGATGAAAAAAAAACTTATGCCACTATCACTATTTAAAAAGGTCCAAATTTCAAAAAAAAAAGTGTGATTTTATTTCTGTCTCTTCAGATATCTCGACCATTGTTTGATAGCTTTTTAAAAAACAAATTCTGAAGCACGTTTCATTTTTTTCATATTCATATTACATGTAAATATGAATAATTTTTGGAAGGATTGCACGATGTATGCCTCATAACAACTGGTTGATTAGTGCTTTTACATACTTGTCACATAACGGGTTATATAATTTTTAAGTAAAAACTACAGAACATAAAGTATTTTCAAAAACTGAACAATGTTCGTTAACCATCCCTTACTACAGACCTGCATGAGATTCATAACAAATACAAACCAACGATGAACATGACGGGTTTGGTGCATGTTTGAAGCTTTCAACTAACGAGTTTGACCTTAAAAAGGGACATGTTGATAGACATGGTTGTTAAATTGCCTAATATCCCTGAAATTCTGCTCTTAAGATAATAAATGAGACATTCCCCAAGAAATCATTTACATGTATGTCACGATTCACTCTTTTTACGTTATACATCCACCCACCAGGGGCTGCGCCAGGGGATTTTGTATAGGGGTGGGGTGGGGGCAAGATGATCCATAGGTGAGTTAATTTGCGTTTTAAATGAACAAATAGGG
>CM057158.1:26277500-26313513 GCA_029962745.1 Echinometra lucunter
GGGGGGCGGTTGGCCCCTGCTTCCCTGGAGCACTGCCCCTGCCGCCCACACTATATAATAATACTACTTCACCTTTTACACGCCCACCAAAATATATCAATCTTTCAGTCTTTGCTCAGAAGAAACGAAAACAGGGGAGCGTTTCATGAAGATTTTTGTCAGTGATTTTCACTGACAACTGTTATAAGCTACTGAAAATCCTCGCATCTGATTGGCTGAGAACAAATTAGTCAGTGAAAATCACCGACAAGACTCTTCATGAAACGCTCCCCAGAACTGAGTTAAAGGTACAATTCAATATCTTGAATTTCCTCACTCCGCACCTCCTCCCTTCAGAAATATTCCACAGTGGGTGGAGGTGTAATTTACAGGAATCTGGGGGGAAGTGTTCTACCTGCAGTAACTGTAACGACGTAGCTATTTTTTTTGGGGGGGGGGGGCAAGGCCACGTGTCCCACCTCAATTTTGATGAGGAAAAAGGGAGGAGAAAGAAAAAACTGAAAAAAGAGAGAAATGATAGAAGATGAAATGGCGAGAAAAGAAGTAGATATAGCACTACCTCCTCTTACTCGGTGCACTTGTAAAGAAAGTAAGACTGCCCCTATGATAGCAGTGCCCCCCCCCCAAACAGACGCCCGCTACGCCCTTGCATAGCTACTAAGAGAATGGACCTGGAATGGACAACCCACAGTGGTTTCACATACAAACAAGGCGAGGAACGCACGAGTATTATTAAACACGCAGTGATGATTGACGGTTCCCCTACAGTACAAGAAAAAATGAAGGGGGGGGGGGGTCTTTACTGTCATACATTTAATGTTCGAATCGTAAAAGGCACATCAACTTCAGGCTAATTTCTAAACCACGCCACACCCTTACAACTCTGACTTTTAAAGACACGCCTGACGACTTTAAAGGAGAATGAAACCCTGGGGAAATATCAATTTTAATGAAAAGAGAGGATAGAGAGAAGCAATTTCATTCTCCTTTAAGAATATGGAGTCTTTTTGAGAAATAAAACAACATCGGCACATTAGAGTTCCTGATATACACTAAACGCTGGACGTAACAACAAAAAATATGTCTCTTTGGATACAAGAAGGACAATACGAGGCCGTGACGATTTCTTTTCAGTATTCTTTTATGATACCCCTAAATTTTAGGCAAGTGGAAAACAAATTTACAGACTGAAGGTTGTATGATCAATATCGATAGCGACTCGGCGTTCACTACTTTTCTAAATACATAATCGCTTTCGAGAAAAGACTGTCTATTCTGCTCCTTATTTCTCCTCTGACTGCGGCTTTATTAAACCTATAGATGAACATGAAAAATAGGCCTTTGAACTCTAATTTGACGACGGCAATCATATAAAATCATTTCTTTGAACATGACTGCAGTTTTAGTATGATAATAATCTGGCTTCATGACTCGGGAAGGAAAAATGATATCAATATCCTTTCAAAATAACTTAATTCAAGGGCATATAAAGACAAATAGATCGAATGAATTGAACAAGTCGGCTAAAACAGTTTTTTTATGATTATTTTCCAATATTGTCATGTGAGGAAGAATTCGGGAAAGCTAAGAAACGGGCCACAGACCACGAATCGACCTGTCCACGAACTTTTATCAACCATTCGGAGGGAACACCCTTGGTTATTTCGCCCCCTGGTTATGTTGGGGGGGGGGGGGGGTTGAAGACCAATAAAGTTAGGCCCAGCAAAAATAATATTAAGAAACAAAAATTAAACAATTGTGATAAAAATGAATAATTGAAAATGGATAACACTATCCATAATTTCTGTGTTGCCTTCTAGTCAATAAGTAATGGTAGGAGGGAAGTAACAGAAACAACTGGGTGAAAAAATATTAAAAATATAAAGGAAATCTGTGAAAAAATAATATGTTTTCATGTGAATTAAATTGATTTTCTTACCTTCTTCCTCCTATTTGGCAGATATTTTCCCCACAAAGAAAGCCTGAAGCCATGGATTTAAAACAAGTCACTGATTACGAGTTCACTGCAATGGCTATTCTTTATCCGAGTGCACCACTGAGCTCAGTATCAAAATTTGAGGGAAGCGCATAACGACGTACATGTATCATGTATAACCAAGGAGGTACCATCATCACAAAGACGTCATTAATCAGGTTCTTTGTAAAAAAAAAAAAAAAAAAAAAAAAAAAAAAAAAAAAAAAAAAAAAAAAAAAAAAATTATTGTGTATCCTTTGCGCACTCTTTGATTAAAGTATTCATGAGAGCGGTGCTTGAAGCCTTGGCAACATGACATGCGCAGACAATCAGTTAATGTCATTCGCTTCAAAAACCAATCTTCGTAATCATGCTCCTCGCTCGAGGGGAATAATTGCAATGGCATCTGCAGTGAATCACAACGCACGATGTTCTGTTCTCCTAAAAAGTTACCACGAGCAGACGATCATCCAATATAATTTACCCGCCAAAACCCATAGCCATCTTGTACTCATGATAACTCGTCCTTGGTGTGACATACGAAGCACGTAGAACGAATGTTGCGTGACTGGTACAAATGTTCACCGCAGTGTTTTTGTGATATGTAATATAATCGCACTGCCAGGAAAATCGAAATGTCGGAAGTCATAATTAGCGCCCAACCCCCCCCCCCCCCCCCCTCTCCTCGTTTCAAGTTCGAAAGGATCAACAGAACCAGAGCGGAAATACACGTTTATCCTTTTACGGCAAGGAAGGAGCTCGTCTGAAATTATTCAAATGACTTGACATTTTTATCATAGTCAAATCACGTTTGAAGCTATATGTTATGGCCATCTTTCTTTCGTTAAAGGCAATGCATTTGGAAAGAAACTAACCCAATGATAAGAATTGTGCAGCAGGCAGCATATAGAATTAGAAGGGACTACTACAGCAGCAAGATATAAACAAATTTAGGAAAACCGGGACATATTCGGGAAATAAGATCTGGACCGAAATGTCAGGTCATCCATAACCATAACTTCGTAAAAAGTGATCAATTCAATTAGTTTTATGATGAGACCTAAAAGAATTCATGAAAAGATCACTCCTATAAGCCCCTATACAAGCAGAGGAATACGAGGGAGGGCAGGAGAGATGTATAATGCAGCCACCCCCACCCCCCCCCCCCCTCCGAGTATTTATAAGTACCACTGTTCGGACAGCTTTCAAGGTTCAGCATATTTTGATGACAAACCTCTATTCTTATTCAGTTGGGGGGTAAAACAATATGAAAGTGTCCAAAATTTGCTCACTTGTCTCGCTCACTCGCCAAACTCAGAAACTGGAATCACGGGAATGCTGACATTCGGTCAAGAGATCAACCCTCTGATCAAACCAGGGAGATCAACCCCCTGATCAAACTGACCCAGTAGACCTGTACCTTTGCCCAGAGTCTGTAGACAGCCCTTTGTTTAGACGAGACCAATAGAAGACGAGCTATGACCGGGACAGCGGAAGAAGGACAGAAATGTGTGAAACAAGAACAATACAATGGTAGACGAGAAAGAATAAAACGATTACAGGTCCCTGAGTTGCGGCTTCCACTTCAAATTAAAGGTAAAAGAAAATAAACAATAATAACATGATACAGTATCAAAACTTCAGGATAATAACGCATTGAATTGTATTTTGATTAAAGTAAAACAAACGTTGTATAATTATAGACAATTTGCAAAGCCACCTTCTTTTGCGAAATGTAAATCGTCCATTATACAATATTATTTGCAAGAAAAATATATAGCACAGATAAATGGAAGAAATAATCAATTTGACAAGAAATGGTGTTTATTTAAAAACATAACTAACTGAGCTTATATAATTCCCGGCAGTTTGTGATTATTATTATTGTTTCTCAAATTGAATGTATTTGATATGTCTGATTGACTTTGTGTTATCTTTGTAAGTTTACTTATATTGTTATGTTGAAAATGTATAATTATATTGTTATGTTGAAAATGTATCAATAAAATCCCTTTGGAGGGGGAAAAAGAGGAAAAAAAAAATTATAAAAAAAAAAAAACTTCAGGAGTAATACCCCTTGGCCTATACAGTGGAACGAAGGAGGTGGAGAAAGATATGTATGAAAGCAAAAGCGGGAATGCACGCAGGCTCTCTCTCTTTTTTTTTTTTTTTTTTTTTTGTGACAAATTTCATTTACACGCATGTACCGTATTTCAGAGTGGGTATTTCAGGTTACGATATAACAGATCTTATGATATGTTGTTATGACAGCCAAAACTTGAACTTGCTTGGGGATGGGGCATCTGCAGCAATTGGTTTGACGAGGGACAGCATCAGAAATGGAAGTACTCGGAGCTCAACAACTGGTAAAATGAGCGAGGAGCTGCCATTGCATATATTGGCCCATGCATATTCACACTCGATCAATTTACTCTTTTGGGAGAGGGGCGGGGGAGGAGCGGAGATAGGATCTAGACATCTTCCATTGTGTATCCTCCTCCGAGGCCCTCTTGCACGAAGTAATGCAATTTTGTTACAGTTTGTGCGGAAGGAAGGGGCTGCTGGAAAATACCAAGACGTCTGCTTATCCGGAAATATTACACACACACAACAATGTTTTCTTGTACTTTGTGGTTTAATACCTAAAAATACCTAATACAACAAATATTCTTTGATTAGAAGAACAGCAGCGACGTTTACCTCAAGACGAAGTGTCAGTTCATTGTCGGTTATATTGCTTTTGTCTAGCTCCGTGAGGGATGTGGTTAATTTGACCACTGACTTGAATAGGAATGAATCTCTCCTGGTTCATGCGTTTGCACATATTTGGCCTCGCTGTTTTGTTATCATTTTTCCTAATAATGCGATTCTCCTCTCACACAGTTCAAACTCTACTTTGTCACTCCGTCCAATTCCTATCACATTTCCAGTTATATCTCATATGTCCTCCTTAAAACAATCAACAAAAAATTAAACGGAAACAAAACAAACAAAAACAAAGAGTTGTCGTGATCTAGTGGACACGTCACCGGACTGTGGATAGCGTGACCAGGGTTCGAGTCCAACCACGGTGCTAATGTCCTGCCTGCCGCAAGATATGAATCTACATTCTCCACCCATGCAGGAGCAGGTGGGTACGTGTGAGGATTGCCGAAAGCCAATGTGTCTGCTTTTGCCATTGCCCTGCATGTATGTGCACATGTGAACGGTGCAAAAAGGTAGGAATGCTCCCGAAGGAGTGGAGATGGTGCACACTTGTGTGCGGGCTAGAAATTCAGTAATGCAGGGGCATTAATAATATTTTATAGCGCTGTGTAAATGTAACATATTATTTCATTATCATTTTACCAAAAGAAAAAAACAAACAAACAAAACTATTAGTCATGCACATTTGCCGTGAACACTGCCTCCATAAAATACCCCAAACTTTTGAGGATTCTCCAGCCAATATCAGCCCATTGGCTACTGGAACCTGGTGGTCCTTAATTAGCCTTTGGGGATATGAGAATTCAGAAGTCAAAGGATTAAGAAATGCAGAAATGCCAACACAAGAAGCGACAAAGACGGGTATGTCGTAGGGTCGGGTCGGCTAAGAATTCATTATTATAATAAAGAAGATAAATATAGTCTTCCCAACATGCCCAATATCATATGAATGTAAGTATATAGCGATAGGGTTGACTGAGGTCAACTCACAGTTCATGTCAACTCCATCACTGGCACGGCATCCTGTGTATTCTCTGTTACACGGACAAGACTTCAAACGACCTATCAACATGTTTAAAAAAAAAAAAAAAACTCCCAAATTTTCCTTATATGGACGACTCTAAGATATCACTCTATATATTCGTTAGTGTTTGTTCTCACATTGACCGCAGCGTCTTTATAATCATGTCCACCTCAATACCGCACTTCTGTCGTCAAACCGTGGGTGCTATTTCGACCTCTCAGTGCATATGCATGATTGTATATCCACCTTTTGAAGTGACCCAAGACGTCATCACCCTCATGTGTACTAAGAAGAAATCCAATACTCATATAACTTCATATTCAATCTAACAAGTAAGAAATAATGATTGCTACGACACACCTTTGAGGGTAATGTGATAGGTGGACTACGCTGTTGGATTTGTTTGGACAGTTGGATTTCATTTCCAAGATCTCGTATGCGACATCTGCATTGGGGCTTTCCCGATAATAAAAAGAGAAAGTTTCTCGTGTTTCAGGTCAAATAGTTCGAGGGGGCAAGTGCCCATGTCCGCGACGAATATTACTAGTTAAACTTCCTTATATTTCGAGGATGGGGGGGGGGGGGGGGCAGGGATTTGGAAAAAAGGACAATATTATCATAAAACTCGGAAAGAGGAGGAGGATTGGGTGGGTGAAAGGATAGAAACGAGAGGATAAAAACAGAGAGAAGGAGGAAAAGTAGGAGAGAGGGCAGACAGACAGACAGACAGACAGAGAGAGAGAGGGGGGGGGGGGCACAAAAGCAGAAAAGATAGATGGTGCAGAACTAAAGAGAAAACAGGGGGAGGGAGGGAAAGAACAGAAAAAATACGGTTTATAGCCACTTGGTCTAATACCAGTTGGTCTAATTCCCAGATAGTCTAACACCACTATGGCTAAACCCTTTTGGTCTATCAGTTTAGCCTAATTGCCATTTGGTCCAATCATCACTTGGTCTAATACCCACTTGGGCTAATTGTCATTTTGTCTATAATGATCAAAATCTAATTGCCACTTCGTCTACTTAGTTTTCCTCATTTCGTCTAATTAACCATTTGGTCTGTTGCCAGTTTGTCCAGTCAGATAGACTAAGTGGTGTTAGACCAAGTGGGTATTAGACAAAATGGGCAGAGTCTAACTGGAAATCAGACGAAATGGTAAAGGGGCTAAGTGGTAAAGGGGCATTTCGAGGAGTCTGGTTAACGACCTCACTCAGTCCATCGAAACGAAGTTCGAATCAGGTCGGTCATTTCTCAAGCCATACAAGAAACCAAAAATATTCCCATCCAAAGAATTGATAGGTTATCCATCCTAATAACCCGTGATCGCAATGCCAAGAATTTAGAGTACACTTGTATTATCATTAATACGTTTCGTTTTACTCGCTCGAGATCTTGAGATTTCACTCATAAAACAGATGTCACGGGGTCACCGGGTCACTTTGGAAATGACCTTACACTTGTTCGTCCGTATTCTTAATATAGGTCGTTGTGACTTCATTCTACCCCCATCTCTTCCCCCTCCTCGTTTTTCGTTTACCTCCCTAAGGACGGGAGAGGGGCATGAGGGGCCCCCTCCCAGAAAATTTCGCCGCGCCATTGGAATCGCCAAATTTAACGCCACGCCACTTTCTGACTTTCTTCCTGTCAGCTCGAAAAGGGGGAATTTCTTAGTTTTGTGTTCAAAACGAATGGGATACTGCATTTTATCCCCACTTCTTTTTTCAGCTATAATATCTTATTCAAACTGTAATTATTATATATTCTAACTGAACACTGGTTCACATAGCAGACTGGCAAACTGGCAAACTGGCAAACCAGCCTATTCTCAGATATACGGGAAACTAAATTCATTTCTCATTTCTTTCTTTTATTTAATTTCTTTTAGTTTTATTTATTTATTCATTTGTACCCTTTTCTGCCATATTAAATTTCCATGGTCTGCATGGCGGTGGAGTTCTGCTTCAGTTCAAAATTTCAAATCGTACCTTATTTTGGTCCGCAATAGAGCAGTGAAATGTTGTGTGGGTTGTTGAGTCGTTAATTTTCCTCACATACCCACGCACGGAATTTCCTGAACTCCTCCAGGTCATGGTTTACTAATGTTATAAACTTCTCCCTGTAAGGTTAGATATCAACGAGTGCACAGATGAACTTGCTGATACCGTATACAGCCAAATAACTACGTCATACATTTGGCTTATAGCCTGCAGCACAACATCCTACAGCGTTGCTTTTCTGCATAAAAATATGATTGGATATACCAAGAGGGTTTATGTGTGATAACTCCTTAACTCCTTGGATGTACAGTAAAGTGCCTTCATCCCCGACCCCCCCCCCCCCCCCCCCCCAGAGAGAGAGAGAGAGAGAGAGATGCATTTAGAACCGTCAAACATGTAAGAATACACACTGTAAAAATATTGGGTAAAATTGTAACCAGCACGAGGGTAATTATAGGTCCAACCAACTTTGGGCAATATTTTTACCCAATGCGTGTAGCATACTGTCCAGTTAGGGTAAAAAATAAGCGGCAATTACTTTAGAATGGGCAAAATTTCAATCAAATTGAATAAAAAGAAATGCCCAAAGAAATGCCCAAAGTTGGCTGGACACGTAATTACCCTCATGGCACATTTTTACCCAATATTTTTTAGAGTGCAGAAGTGAGAGAACCCAAAGCTAAATGATAAACATGTTGAAATTATGGCACAGGAAAGAAGATAAAAATTACAAGATATATGAATATAAAAAAGTATACAAATTTCCTATCTGATGGGGTCGTTCTCGCATTGGTGTTCAAAGAACTTCTGATGGTCGACTTCCCCAGCACCATTCCAAAAGGTGTTTGACCCCCTTACTATGATAAAGAACTAGTTTCAATTCCTCGACCTCGTGGGGGTGGGATCAAGTTCTAATTCTCTACTTTCACAATTATCCAAAGACTGGAAGGAAATATACATGTAGAATATAGACCTGATCTATCAGAAAGCGAGGAGATTAATACCCAACTTCCTTAAAACTAAAAAAAAAAAAACCAAATTAAAACAAAAAGTCGATTACGACAGACCACCTAAAAAGAAACTATAAAAGCAGTATCAAAAAGACTCCTTAATCATTTGAAAGTATTACATTCTCTGTTATTAAAGGAGAATGCAACCCAAGCATCAGTGTGCTCTTAGTGAATAAAGATGACTAAGAAGAGTAAACAGTGATAGTTTGAGCAAAATCTGACAATCTGTTCAAGAGTTACGAATTTTTAAAGTTTCAGTAAATCCCTATTAAGGGGATCCTTGAATTGGCAACTTTGCCAGCATCTGTGATGTCATCGTGGACAACTCTCAATTCATTTTGTACATATTTTTCAAAAACAAATATTTATACGAAATTTCAAGTCAGGAATCAACATAATTCTTCTCAAAATGCTTGCAGAATTGATATAGACACGTCATACTCAAACCATAAATCAAAAGAATTTTTATTTTTCTTGAAAATAAAGAAAATGTTAAATTCTGTGTACAAAATAAATGGAGAGTTGTCCACGATGGCATCGTAGATGCTGGCAAAGTTGCTAATTCAAGGATCTCCATAATAAGTATTTACTTAAAATTTCAAAGTTCATAACTCTTGAACACATTGTCCGATTTCCTTCAAACTTTCACTGTTTACTCTTCTTGTTCCTCTTCAATCACTGGAAGCACACTGATGCCTGGGTTGCATTCTCCTTTAAAAGATATACGCAAGCAATTTGGGATGGAAATAACAAGAATTGGATATAAGACATAACATGAAAAGGTCGAAAAGAAGAAGAAAAAGAAGAAGAAGAAGAAGAAGAAGAAGAAGAAAAAGAAGAAGAAGAAGAAGAAGAAGAAGAAGAAGAAATAAGGGGTTGGAGGTGAACAGAAAGCATGACGACTCCCCTCTGCCAAGCCCAGGTATATTATTTTTTTTTTTTTTTTTTTTTTGGGGGGGGGGGGGTGAGTTCCTTCGATAGTAGAGTAAAATGTGCTAAAAACGTACTAATATTGCCCAGTCCTTCCAAATTTCCTCTTATGCTTCGTAGACTTTTCAGCTTTTTTTGACACCTATGCCATCGTCTCTATCAGACAATCCCTGGATTCGCCACTGACAGCGGAAGGAAAGTTCCCTAGAGTATATTACATCACACATTACTTTTAAAACAGAAGGAACATGACAGAAGACATAAGTATAAGTGAAGAGTCCAAATTCCACCTACAACAATGAGCATCATGTCCGAACTTAGAGCTACAAAAAGACGAATGGTGACGATGACAGTGATGGCGGGGCCATTTTGATGCATGGGTAGTGATCATCCGTGAAAATAGATAAATCACCCCCTCGGGTTTATGTTTTTTATTTTATTTTAGAGAGGTCATTTAACAGAAATCAAAACAAGCATTTTAATGCCTTGCTTTCAGCTCTCACAACAAAAATACAGATCATACATTATTCAGCGGCATCAGCCCCAAATGATGCATGTCCTGGAGAAAGATCTCGAGTGCGGTATCTGCAGATATAACTAGATAGACTTTCTGCATAGGCCCGTAAACTATTATGATTAAATGATTCTGATGGAGTCAAAAGCCAAGCAAATAAACAGTGTCTCATGATCTCATCCTACACCATAACCTATTTTTTCTGATTAAACAATACAATTATTTTTTATTTAAAAAAAAACAAAAAACAATGAACAAACGAGCAGTGATTTTTGTAATACTTAATACGTTTCTACAAATAAAAACTACAATTCTTAAACTGGCAGTGCGATGGAAAGTTCAGAATTACTGTTCTTCCATGCAAATTTCAAACTCGTAACCTTTTCTTTTTAATTCTCAATGGAGGCCTACTTCTGAAAATTCAGGATTCGGCCTACATTTATCTGTTTATTCCAGATATATATGACTTTGTTAATAGGAAATATGCAGCAATAAACGAAAAATAGTGGTGTTGCAAATCTGAAAAAAGAGAAGCTAATCAAATTAGGCTTTGAATAAGTCCTACCATGAATAAGTTTATGATATAGGGCAGCTGGATAGGGCGTAACTTTAATTAAAAATCTCATTATTGCTTTCACTATCGGTGGGGTCTACCATATAGTTCTTGATGCTGGATGCAATTCAATTTCGAGTGCTTAGTAATTTGAAATTTATTATTAGAAATTGAAACTCCTTCAATTTTATCAATAGGGCGACATATCAGAACATACCCCCCCAAAAAGACAAACAAAGGAACAAACAAAAGAACAACAATAACCACGATTTTATAAGGTTATTTTCCTTCAAATTTTGTAAATCGACTGTGTAAAATCTCGTCCATGACAAATAAGGAATAATATTTTCCTCCTGTATCAAGCTGCACCGATGCATTTCACATGGACAAGATGCTGGGATCTTTCTAACTTTATATCGTGGAATTCTCGACATAAAAGATCGAGAGAATTTCATCAAGAAATAAGACCAAGTAGGCCCAAATAAGGCCCGATAAAAGTAATTCCTAGTTTTTGACCCTCTTTTTTTTTTTTTTTATTTCGGGCCGCCTCAAATTTTGGTTATTTGATATTTTTTTGTTCTGAAATGAAATAAATGAGAATATGGGGATATCTAGACGATGCGATAACTAAAACATCAATAGAATGAAATTTCTTTTTGTTTTGAGCCTTTGAATTATAAGTAAAATTAAACTTGATATTTTCAAAAAAATGTGTTGAAATTGACCCGACAGAATTTTTGTGTATCAGAAAAATATGAAATAATGAATAAAATGGTACCCCCTCTTCCTTGTTTTCGAAAAATCCGGATGAGAAACTAGGAATCAACTTTACTTGGCCTAACGATAAACGAAATCCCTTAGCAACTTTACGTTTGCGGTTCAGTCATCTTGAGATAGGGATGGTAAATTAATTTCACACTTTCAATTGTGAGACTAGTAAATAGTATAGTGGACAGTCGACAAATGACACTATGCATAACCATGCGTTCACTAATTTCTTGTCGCCCGCTCAGGCGTGGCGTTGTGCGGCGATGCTCTTTGAAAGAGACTTGTCATTGTTCGTATTATCTTTTTACTCCTCATATTGAGTTAATTAGCTAATGACGTGCATCCTCACGTCCAGAGAAGTATCGAACTTCTTATTTTGACCTCATTTTTCTATTATATTTAGCACGGTTGACACACTTTTTATAACTGTGAACGCTGCTTCGCAGAGCCTTAATGGTGATGAAATTAAAAATAAAAGGAAATGGAGTTATTGTGCTTCGATTTTCAAGTGGGTGTATAGTAATCATAGTTAAAGCTACGACAAGCAAGAATGACCCAAGGTCCCAAGCTCTGGAGGAAAATGTGTAAATCTGCTTATTTCATAATCAGTAATTACACCTTATAGTAGTACATCACGAGAGAGACAGAGAGAGAGAGAGAGAGAGAGAGAGAGAGAGAGAGAGAGGGGAGAGGGAAGGAGAAAGAAAGAGAAAGGAGGAAAAGGAGAGAAAAGTGAGAAGAGAGAGAGAGAAGGAGAAAAAGAGAAAAAAAAACGAGAGAAAAGATGAAGGGAAGAGAGGGAGAGGAGGAGAAAAAACGAGAGATAAGGGAGAGGGGAGAGAAGAAAAAGAAAAAAAAGAGAGAAAAGAGAGAGGGGAGAGCTGAGAGGGAGAGAATGAGAAAAAAGAAAAAAGACGAGAGAAAGAGAGGAGAGAGGGAGAGAAGGAGAAAAAAGAAAAAGATACGAGAGAAAAGAGAGAGAGGGGAGAGAGGGAGAGGAGGAGAAAAGGTGAAAAAAGACAATAAGAAGAATCCAGTTGGGATAAGCTTCCATAACAACGTACAACCTTATGCAGCACAATAACATGAAATGAATATTTCGATATGTAATGATAGTACGTGCAATATTATTTTGTGGTTGGAACTTGGAATTGGCTCTTTAAACTTATTATCTTGCCCCCCCCCCCCCCCCTCCTCCCTCTAAATGCCCAATACATACATTTTCTAGTGTATCGTCACAAATTTTTCGAAACAAATATCCGCAGATATCCGCAGGCATCCCTTTTCCTAATCATAAGGGATTAGGCCCTTTAAACGCGGACAGTTCTTGTCATTAGCTCTTTTGATGTCATCCCTTCAACGTTTGAGGAACCCCGGACTCTCATCATTTGCGACTCATATCCGCTAACTCATTACAAGGCATTAAATAGTGCACCATTTTATCATATCTTTTGTCACACTAACCCCCGAATGGCCTCCGTATCCTACAGGTTTATACTTTATCTGTCAGCACCTGTAATAATTAATTAATACAGCGTTCGGTTTCAATTTTCAAACAGAAGAGTCGTTAATAATAATAATAATAATAATAATAATAATAATAATAATAAAAATAATAATAATAATAATAATAATAATAATAATAATAATAATAATTAATAATAATAATAATGATAATGATAATGATAATAATAATAATAATAATTAATAATAATAATAATAATAATAATAATAATAATAATAATAATGAAAATAATAATAATAATAATAATAATAATAATAATAATAATAATAATAATAATAATAATAATAATAATAATAATAATAATAATAATAATAATAATAATAATAATAATAATAATAATGTTCAGTTCTTTTATAGCGCATAACACAAAGCTAGCATGTCCCTGTGCACTTATATGAAACAACAGAAATACAAATTAAGAAATGAAATTAGAAAGTAAGTAGATAGTGTTGTAATTATGTAATATTACACCAATGTCGTAAAGGTGATAATTAAGTATAATATGATACATCAATGCTTAGTTCATTTTAGATTAAAGAACCATACAGAGGGTGGTCAAATGGTAAAATAGCTCAACTTATCACAAATCTTAATCCAATGTAACCGTCTTTTGAAATGTATGCCTATTAAATAAACGAACAAACGAAAACAAAAATTCAAACAAACAAATGCCGGAACAATTTTTCGTAATTGCTGGTTTATTTCTATCGAATTAGGTGATTAAAATTGTTGAACGTAAGATACAACCTACATCCCCTTTCCTTTTTTTCCATGGGGGGGGGGGGGGGTACAGGGTAGTGTTATAGTCAGGGGTGTAGATAGTGGGGAGATGGGAGGGGGGAAATGGTGTGTACAAACTCCCCCCCCCCCCCCCCCCCCCCCCCCCCGGCTAGGGGAGGCCTCAAGGTCCGAGACCGAGACTGAAACTGTCCCCTGAGACCTTATCACATTTAAAGGAAAATGAAACAGAACAAACTTTAAGAAATAGCCTCCTATTGGCTTCATTTGCAAGGAAAACAATTTTTCCACCGTTTGCAGTCTTTTATTCAGGCCTCTGGAAGTCTCGAACGGTTTTCTCCAGACATACAACACTAGCTGGAGTAGCCTACATGCAGGACGTGCGGAAGTTAGACCATCGTCCTTAGTGCGAGGTCCCTGTATGCCAATTTCTATTTCGACCCAAATTACTGACAAATTGATTCAGGAAAGAGCGAGAGGGCGTCAGCTTCAGAAGAGAGGACGACTTTCAGGCTTTTTCAGCTAATCTTTCCTTATTTACATCACCTGATGAAGGAATAAATGAAAGACAGATGGACAGAAAGATAGACAGAGAGACAGAGAGTTTGAAGGATTGGAAGGATTCAATCCAAGACAGATATAAAAAAAAAGTAGATTTCGTTTTGCTAGTAAAACGAAACAAATGAAAAAACTTGGCGGAAGTTGAAGAAATCCTTCATTGATGGCAGTGAGCTAGGATAAGCTTCTTCTCTTCTTGTTGTTCTTTTTCTTCTTCTTCTTATTCTTCTTCCTCTTCTTCTTCTTCTTTATTCCTTTCATCTCCTTCTCTTTTACCAAATAGTTTAAGAACAAAATGGCTATAAGCATGATAAGAGAATAATGTTTAATCATGATGCTATTAAAGAAATTATTTTAAAGAACATGAACGTCGTACTTATATCCAAAATCTCGCATGACTGTATCCCCTAGTATGACTTCAGCGTGTTTTCTGTTATTATAGCGCTTCTAAATTTCATTCCAGATTGAATGTTTTACGACAACAAACGTTGCCTGAGTTGTTTTTTTTCTCTAGAGTATTCAAACCGCTGGAAGCTGTATTTTTTTACCACCAGCAGCAGCAACAATAACACCAATAACAACAGAACATCATCAACATCATCATCGTCGTCGTCGTCGTCGTCGTCGTCATCATCATTAACAACAAGATCAAATCAATTCGTCGTTCAGCTTGGAACCCTTATCATTCACCAGGCATAAGCAATCAGTCGCCTCATTAATTTTGTTGCAAACAACAAGTATATTACAGAAATGAATTTCCATAAACAAGCAACGTTTATAATTATACACTTACACAGAGAAAAGAAACTTATTTGTTTTTTTAGCCAACACAATTCCCTGAAAAGCTTATGCATATACATCTTCAAGCTATTTCAGCATCATATAAAAGTCCACCCCTATACGGGACTGCCGGACTGTGGTCACTGGTCAATGTTCCAACCACCATTCAACGAAACTGAGGACTGCCATACAGGCACCCCTACAATTAGTCGGTACGGGAAATGTACTTTGACAATAATTAATTGAAACTCAATCCCCCTAAAAACATAAGCATAACTAATACATTTTTTCAGAATTAAATAAAACTCCACTCCTGCATTACGGGACTATTGGTCAATGCTTCAGCGAAATACAAGACTGCCATGCAGGCGCCCCCATTTCTACTCATGACTCAATGTTAACTAAGTAGGGGGAATGAACGTTTGACACTAATTAACCGACACTTAATTCTTAACGAGGTCATTAAGTTCAGTAACACGCAGTGCCCGAATGGCCGATTACCGCTGGCGTATTCAAAGGGCGGGTGGGGGGGGGGGGGGGACCAAGGGGCATTCAGCCCCTCCTAAAAAAATTTCCCGCCAGTAAAAAAGAGCCCATGCAGCTACACTAATAGTTCAAGAGTTATAGGGAATCATTTAACGTGAATAGTGTAAGGCTGCTCTTGGAAACACACCAACATGCAGGTTTTGATTGATTATAGTTCTGTCAAAAAATGTTCGGTCGCTTCGCACGTTCACACAAATGAAATGTCATTTCATATTTCACAAGCCATGATAAAAAGCGTTGTATGAAAATTAAATATATATATAGTTTACATTGAAAAGTTCTCAGTGACATGAAACAATAAAATATAAAATAAAAATATGAAAAATATGAAATATATACTAATCAAATAGTTTAAAAGGTTCGCAACGGTATGAAACAAAACAAAAATACCAAAAATATGTAAAACATGAAATATATGTAAATCTGTTAATTTAAAAGATTCTCAATGGTATGAAACAATAACATTGTTGGATAAAAATGTACTTTTCAAACTCATTTCTTCTTTAACCTTCCAGACCTAGTGATATTATAAAATGTGCCATGTTACTTCCTCAACTCCAGCTTTCCAGTTTTTAATAAAATAAGAGGGTTTTTTTGACAGCACCCCACACCTGTAACGCAAACCAGAATCCTTAAGTGGTTGCCTTGCTGAAATAATTACACATACACGAATAACAGTAAGCTGAGATCCCCGCCCCCTCCCTGAGGCCACAGCCTGGATACTCCACTGCTGATTGTGAAGGGCTGGTTCTAATTATCTCCATTTGACCAACAATTAATTTAACTAGATAGTTTTTATAACACTGCACTAAAACGATGATAGACATTACCGTTTCTTTGTTAATATTTTGAGCTTCAAAACGAGAGCGGAGTAATACTCAACATAGTGTGTAATAGGAAAGGAGACAAAATTCAGTGAATTGATTTTTTCCCCTCAAATAAGTCTATCCTAAGCAAGATTCACAAACAGATCACATTGTCTTTTATGTACTGCTTTATTAATGAAACTTGAAAAATAAATACATTTGCACGTTTGTATTGACAGCTTGAGCAACGACCTCTTGCCATCAAAGTGCGTCCAATTTTACAGGGGGGGGGGGTGTAATCTTTTGTAACCTTTTGTAAAAGAACAAGGATGCCATGATTACAATATATGCAATGATATCCAGGGGAAGATTATGTTAACATGGAGATCGAAGGGGGGGGGTGGCCTTTTTAGGAGTGAAAACGGATGCCCAGGCCGGGTTCCCCTGCCCCCACCCCTTTCACTGAGAGGGCCGATGGGATTCCGGGGGGGGGGGGGCGTTGGGTAATTCGCGGGATACATCCCTAATATACATATAATACAATAAAGTATAGTTGCAAAACATATATGTTATGGGTTTGTGAACACGCCAAACTCAGAAGGTTGGCATATATACTCTTTTTAACTCTCTTGATGACTGCTCAGTGTAATTTAGGGCATGTAGAGAGTGTAGAGTCTTTATTTGAAACTAGTAAGTGCTCATGAAGGGTACATAATAACTCCCCGACCAAACGAACGTCGAGGGATTCACGAAGTACGATGTACTTTTTGAACCTCGGGTAGATATTTTTGTCCTTTTCATTTTTTTATTTCCTCCATAAATACTGTCGCGAGCTCCACCCCCCTCCCCCCTCCCTCCTCCCTAACCAGCATCACGCTATCAACTTTGAGTGGGTTGGACGTCTGTAGGCTATATGTATATAGGACGCTGTAATGGGCATTCCAGATTTTGTGCAGTCTCCGATGGGCCGAACTTGAGTACCGGTAGGCCTATGCGGTCAGTGTCAGACTTCGTTCCCACAGACTTTGGTGTACACCTGGTTATACATTTGTATTTTGTTGTAGCTTTTACTGTCACCGAATGCAATATGATCATCATTATAATATCTTCAGTTTTCATTCCAAATGTTGAATGTAAGCTATTTTTCGTTAGCTGCACTGATGGAGGTTTATCTTGGCTGCAGCCCAAGGGGGGGGGGGGGGGGAGGAAAGATAAGAATAAAGTAAAATTGAATATGAGATACACTGACCTGTTTCATACCTTAATCTACGACCTTCTTATTACTCGCATTTCATTGCAAGAATAAAACCGGTGCCCCCCCCCCCTTTAATTGGTCCACTGATAACTTTTCTTTCGGTTAATTTCTTCTTCTTCAAAATCAGGACTGATAAGGTTTATCACAAAATTGATGCTTTTCGTAAATTTATGAAGATTATTTAGAGTCAGACTTTGTTTTCTACAAGCAAATCTCGACAGCGCGACAGCGACGCATTATACCTTACGACCACTTTTCAAGCTCCAAGTTTCCCGCCTTTTCCTTTGCCTTGTTTACAGTATAGTTTACAGTAACGTTATCTATAACCTCATAATGAATGATAGATAAAAACATTAAATAAAGAACAAAGGGGGCATAACATGTTATTAATTCAATGTGTACGTTCGAACACAATATCTTTCGTACAGACAAAGAGCCATCGTCTTTAGTACTTATTAATCACGCAATTAATCTAGCGTAAATCGCCATTACAAACATTTTAAAACGCTTGGGTAAATCAGGCGACGGGGAAAATTATTACATGCACTGATAACGAGAAAGAAACAAAGCATTGCGTAATGATCAAAGGTTGTAAGCTGCTCAGTGGCTTACTTGTGATTAATATGTTCATTTGTTTGCAAATCGTCAGGTTTAAGAGACTTTAACTGCATGGACTCTGAGGTACAGAGGCATGCATATCCACGCATACCTTCGCCTCAAGGAGGGGCAAAACTCTTCAAATATACAACTAGGCACAAAAGTTAAAGGCATTGGTTAACATTGTTATGATTTTTAAAAAATCTTGTTTTGTTACTTGAAAATGGGATAAACATAAGGGTTATAGTGTAAAAATACCAGTCTGAAAGTTTCAAACTATAATATCCATAGGAAGAAATTTTAAATTTCAAAAAATGTGAACCAATGTTTGAAAAATATACCAGGGTCGGTTGCACAGAATAGACATGAGTGCGCATGCGCGTATGACTCACCTTACCCTACTGTGTGTATTGGCGTATCACGCGGCGGGAGGCACATAACGGCATTTTCAAATTCAAGCAAAATGGTCCTCTTAGTGATTGTCTCGTGAGACGAAGGATAATAAAATCGCCGTTTGCGTCTAACTTACACTTTTTCATTCCAAATTATGGTTGGTTTCAGGGTTTTTGAGTACAAATACAAGTACTCATACACATGTTTCATCTTAGTTTGAGAATTTTTTAAATCAGCTACTCACAAAGTTAGCCAATGTCTTTAACATACAACAGCATTAAAACAATTTTCCTCATGTTTCCACAACTTCACGTCATTCCTGCCAACTTTTAGCCCCATGTATGCGAAATACAAATTGGGCCTCTACTTTTTGGTTTATATATATACACCAGTTGAAGTCACAATGAAAAAATTATAATTCGTGACAGTTTTTCTAAATACAATTTATTAAAATCTGGAGAATTATTTTTTCTGTTCCTTTTTTGTTCTTTTCTGTCTGTTTGTTGTTTTGTGTTTGTTTTGTGTTTGTTTTTTCCTTTTACCAGGCCCAGGTATATGAAAATTTTTAGACCCAGCTGTAGTTCAGTTCAGTATATAAGGAATCCCAGTTTCTTGAATACCTGATTTGCTTGTTACGGGGGGGGGGGGAGACTATTTTTGGAAAGAAAAGTTCTTTAACGAACGAATGCATTTATTATTTAGTGCGGTCCCTCGTTGTAATCGTACAATTATACTGAAAGTCCACCCCAGAAATTTCACTTTTTGAATAAAAGTAGATGAATTTGAACAGCATTTTAAAAAAGAAATGAGCAAAATCGGTCAAGGAATAAGATTATTACACTCATTTATATTTTCTAGTAAATTACTCTCGGCTCTGCAAACTGGCAACACTGATGACATCATATGCGAGCAGCTCTCCATTCACTTTGTACATGAAATTTCACATTTTCTCAATTTTCTTGGAAGTTACACATTTTCTCACCCCACAGTCAATGTATATGTTCAGAAGAATTGCTTTTTACATAACATACTTGACTATGGGGTGAGAAAATGTGTAACTTCCAAGCAAATTGAGAAAATGTGAAATTTTGCGTTGTACAACAGTCTGCCAGGATCATCGATTTAGTACAGGGACAACCTGGTTCCAGTAGGCAATGGGTTAACTTGTATGCTTTCAAATGAAGTTAGCGATCTGCTGGTTGTCATCTTTCTGACGATATTTTGTATTTTAAGAAGACGGACTTTGCCATAACCCTCATGCCATATCATACACATGCAGCTTTAGTAGTATGCTTCCAATTGCTTCTGGCCCGGTGTGAATGCAAACATTGGTTTTTTCCTGGGATACACTAGCACAGACATGGCATTGACACAATTATTACCACATTAACCACTTGGTAATCAACCCCTTTGTGAAACTCAAACGAGTGTGAATGGAACTTCCTGACTTGGAAATCATAAAGCCTACGTGATATGAACAGTCATCCATGAAAATGTTCACTTACTATTCAGTGAATACTATTGCTGAAGCCTGAAGGCCAGTTTTCAAGGGTTCGTGAATGATTTCACGAATGTTGCAATTGTCAAGAAAATGACAAAGTCCAACATTGATTTTTTAGGCTCTATTAAGTTCGCCAAACATATGCAGGGGGGTTGGAAGCATCGTCACTTGTTGGTTTTCAGTGCGGCAAGAATTTAAAAAACATTTGACATTTCTAGTGAACGTTTCCAGCATCCCAGTGAACAGTTGACATTTCTTCTGAACCCCCATGCATGTTTGGCAAACTCATGGAGACATTGGAGACACTCATTAAATTTTTAATTCGCATTCTTCGCGAATCATTCATGCATCCTCAGAAAATTGGCCTTAAGATCAGGAACAGTTTTGTTTTAAAGACCTTTAACAGTTCAACTCGGGAACAATTTTGTTACAAATCTTGTGGAAACAATGTTTGAAGAAATCATGTTTGAAACACATTTTCTCACCCTATAGTCAAAGTATGTTATGTAAAAAGCAATTCTTCTGAACATACATTGACTATGGGGGTTAGAAAATGTGTAGCTTCCAAGAAAATTGAGAAAATGTGAAATTTCATGTACAAAGTGAATGGAAAGCTGCTCGCATATGATGTCATTAGTGTTGCCAATTTGCAGAGCCGGGTGTAATTTACTAGAAAATGTAAATGAGTGTAATTTTCTTATTCTTTGACCGATTTTGCTCATTTCTTTTTTAGAATGCTGTTTTCAAATTTAACTCGTTTTATTGAAACAGTGAAACTTCTGGGGTGGACTTTCCCTTTAACCTGCAAAATACTGATATTCAGAGAGCAGAATATATACGTTCGGAAGTTTGCAAGAAGATGCAAATTGCCTTCCTTACCACTTCCTTGCTCTTTCTTCAGCTAGGAAAGGGCTCTAAAAAAAATTCGGTCAATCATGTCAGTAGGTTGTTCAAGAAAACCACTGAAGGATTATCAGGAAATAACTAAGCATGACTCATGCCAATTACATGTGTAGGCATACCGCTCTTTGAGGGTGATATTTTTTGGAGCGATCGCCAGTGTAATTTGCGTCGGCATGCCCAGTTTCAAATTACAAACTTCGTCATTCATTTCCCCCATTATTTGGGAGTTACAAAGAATTTTCTTATTATTTTGTAGGGTAAGCTTCCTTTCACGGGGAGGGAGAGGTTTCTTCTCTTTCCTTCAGCCACATATGATGTCGATTTTTAAAATATGTTTAAACTCCTTGCACGCGAAAGCAAAATTTTGATGATGATAGTGATATAATAACGATAATCTTCATTTGAAGTAGATCAGTGTTATTTTTTAATGGTGAGGATAGCCTACACATGTACCACTGCATCATAATAATATAGAAGTCGTTGTATTGTTAGTTTCCGAACTAGGGTCATTAGGTAAATTAGTAATCAAATAATTCTTTGACGCTATATGTATTATGCACAAGACATCTCGTTTTTGTTTTAAATATTAATCAAAAGTCCACTAAGAATAATTTTCTATCACCCTTAGAAATGTGTGGACTTCGCAATGGCTTTTTCGTAATTCGAACATGATTTGTATTGGGAGTACAATAGGCTTTTGAAATTGACTTGATTTGATTTTTTGAAAGTAGTTTTTCATCGTGTTTTACATCCATTCCCAACTGAAAGTGGATAAGGAAATAATAATTCTGCTAATTACCAACACAAAAAAACCCAAACAAATTCACCTGAGGACAAGGACATGATACTGACCTAAAAACCGGTCCTATACAACCATTATCTTCTCAACTATTCTAAACTCGCACCCATCACCAATCGAAAGTAGATAAGAAAGAAATAATTACACTAATCATCACAAATGAAAACCGAAAAACTCTGATGAGGACACACTATTCGGTGTTGATCTAAAAACCGGTCCTACAACCATAATCTCGACTTTTTAAAACTCACACCAATCCCAAGTCGAAAACGGATAAGGAAGAAAAAATAATGCCAATTATTACTGAAAAATAAAGCCCAGACAAATTCAGATGGGGACACATTATTTGGGGTTGACCCTAAAGGCAGGATGGAGGGTGGAAACCGGTCCAACTACCACGAAAACCGACAGAGGTCCTTAGCTCAGAGCAAAAGCAAAGCACGTTGGATATTACTGGGTAATATTGCTCACATACAGGGGCGGCGCTACGGGGGGGGGGGGCAGGGGGCGACCGTCTCATATGATTTTTTAAGTGATAAACAAAAGGAGAAAAAGAAAAGAAAAGAGGAGGAAGAAGAAAGAAGAGTATGGGGAAGAGGGGACTTTGTCATGCAACTACATGTATAATACCCCTATTTGTTCACTTAAAACGTAAATAAAGTATGGGTCATCTTGCCCCCCCCCCCCCTCGATCAAAATACCCCAGCACGGCCCCCGCTAAGACATGCAACCTGCATCAAGAGCTGCTGAAAGTGCAAACCATTTTTTTTTTTTTTTTTTTTTTGGTCGGAGCTTCAGAAGTACTATCATAAGTCGTAAACTATGGAGATATTTTTTCACGTTTTATGACGTACATAAATAAGTCTATTTACGCGGATTGCATAATTTATCGCTCATGTTCTGAGCTGCATTTTGATGATAATGTATCGTTTGTCATAAAAGTTGAAAATTTCCTTCAAAGATATTTGAAATGGGTACGAGTGTCAAGTAAACGTTAAGGGTGAAAATAGTATTAAAACTTTCACAATACTAAAACAGGCACAGCTGGCACATAAAATAATGTAAACAACAATCGGTCTATAATATCATATTGTCGTACAAGCCTCTCGTCAACACGTTTAAAAGGGGGGAAAGAAGGGAAAAGAATAAGAAAAAATGGTAAAACAATTTGCCGACAAGGTACTCAAATTTACAGTTTTCGATAGCAATAAGGTATTCAACTACAGAAATTTCAAACAGGAATGACACCCCCATTGTTAAAAAAAGACACCCCTGCACTTTGCTTCAGCAGTACATTATAACTGAATAGGATCAGCCACAGAAATGGTCGAAGAAAAATTTAACGATTTCAGTAAAATTTGCTTGCGCCTGTCTGACCATGCTGGGACACTATAGACGGGGTCTGTATGAAGGACAATGTATCCATTCATCTAAGTTTGGAGAAACAACAATACTCGTTTAGGTTTTAAACAAATGAACACCATCGCTAGCTATCAAGTCCTCTGTTACATAAACGATCTCTCTTATTGAGAGCGAAGTGTGTGGCACGAAAAATAAAGAGTTATAAACATGACTTGCCTTACGAATACTATATCTTTTTAATGGACTTGGAGTTAGAAAAGAGAATTATGGATTATGGGACCTGGAATTGCACATAATCATGACAATTATGACTGCGAGATGGCTTACTTGTTGCCATGCAAATTTTGTAGCATTTAGGATTGTTATTGACAAATATTCTCTGGGAAGGAACTGTTTTTGTGTATAATCATAACTTTTTGTATGCAAGCGCTTTCTAGTTCTGGCAACAACGATCAACGCGAAATGTTAAGCAAAGTCTATAAAAGTATGCTATTTGCTGCACCTGAGTCAAGAGAAGCGGGTCCATAAAAATGTCTCGTTTATGCCAAGGTATACTCTAAAAACTAAACTGTTGAATCACCCATAAAAAGAGTGGAAGAGTGACTACATTTTCAAGATGTTAGATTAGCACTTGAACATGCCCGATTCAGCACTATACATGCTTGATTCCAACGTTTATAGTGTTGAATCCAGCATGTTCAAAATATTTATCTAACATTTGGAAAATGTAGTCACTCCTTCACCCTTTTAAATGGCGATTCAACATTTTAGTTTTTTAGAGTCCATCAAGCCCTCTTCATCAAGTCCTCCAGCGATACAATGCAAATCAAAATTTCTTGGCACAAAGAGGAAAAAAAACCCTTATTTAATCTGCTCCATTTTATATGACAGGCGTGTATGTATTGCATAGCTGCTCGAGATAAGTGGCAAACACTGCAAAAATAATTATCAACAAAATATGGGTTGTATATTTATGTGCGTGTGTCGGATGGGGATATAATAAGGAAGTAGGCCTAGAGCCATTTCCTCCCCATATTGCTCGTGAACTATGGCAAGTTGCCCAGATGTGGCTCAGACTGCTAGTATGTACAGTATATTCTTCCCATACAGAAACAGACTGAAAACATACCGACATTATGACTGCGGTTCAACCGACTGACGCTGCGCCTACACATATTTCTTGAAAGAAATTGACTCTCCTCTTGCCCCATTCACGCCTACAGATCGGTCGTGGGACAAAACGACACCTCCAAGTTTAGGAACCAAACTGAAAACTATCACCTCAAAGGCTAGGTCGTTGAATCGTTTCTTATTGTTTTTGGTGTGTAGGTATCATTGACGGGGAAGAAGTGAAAACCTTCAATGCTTGCATCCACCAACTGGATCTGGAGAGATTCCGTAGTAGAGTCTATGTGCTCTGATTCTGAATTCGTTTACAGCGTAAAATAGACCTTCTGTCGTTTGACTTATATAGTTACAGCACTTTCATATACATGATATGTATATTCATAACCACAGTATAGCTAAAATTCTAACTCACGGTGAATCATAAATTCATGGCAGGAATTTAGATGTAAGTTTTAAGATGTATCGTATGTAGGGAAAAATGTTCTGTGTAAAATGCTTTTTTCAGAGGTTATAGAACTTAGAAAGAATATCGATACACATTTGATATTCATTATTCATACTGTTTTAGAAATGAATGAACAAATTCAAAAGACCGATGGAAAGCGCATTTTCCAGGAAAAGGTTCGAGAAGGTGAAAACTCGATCGTCTATGTAAGTCCAAAATGCAGCAGTTTTCAATTTTTAATAATCAACCATTTAGAATAGGAATATAGACATGTGTCACGAACAGTGTTGCACTTTCATGACTATAATTATAGACACGGTGGTTTATAATTATGTACGAGTACGGTTTGGATATGGACCTTGGGATGTAGTGTTGGTGAAACAAAAAGGAAACTCTGAATTAAGAAAGCATGTTTACACACAATTACAGGACTTAAAAGGAAATAAATTAATGATTGGCAGTGTCATGTTGAGGATAACGTTGTGGCTATGCAAGCTCTTGATCGGATCTACTCACTTTATAAGTGCAAGGAAAAGAACATAGTCATGATAGTTGTGGTATATAGTTACTTGACGAAGTTCTACACATGCCCAGTATGTAGCGGTATTCCTGGACTTCTGGATGTGCATGCGGTGCTTAATCAATCTTGTAGTAAACATGTCGCGGGATTCGTCGCATATAAATCGTTATACTCACAAGTTTTAATTTCAAAATACTATTTCCTTCGATAGTATGCGCGAACAAAGACGCAGGCAAGAAAACTTTCCCACGTTAAACAACACAAACACAACTCACCAGTCATCGAAAACTTGATAGAAATGCCTCAAGAATGAGGTACTTTGAGATGAGACGAAATATGTATCCGGATGTTTTTCTTCTTCTTCTTCGTCATATCATACTCCTAAATGAAGACAGGAATGAAATTAAACATGATCACAGTCACGTTGGGCTTAGGCCAACTGCATTCGTAAGAGAGAGCTGTCGCAACGCAAGACTCTACATGTACAACAGTCGTCTCCATGCGTCCTAGAGTTCAGAAGCACGAGCGGAATTAGGCCCCTGCTGTTCATGACCTCTCCCGAACCAGACGGGGCGAGTAGTGACTAAATTTGTGCTTTGATATTTAATGTGCGCTTCCCAGTTTAAAAGCGAACGGACAGATGACGATCGACGGACGACGGACGCAACGAAAGTGTGCGCGCGCATTATTTGCCAACTTTCTTGGATGATGATGATGATAATGATGATAAGGTAACGCGACTTTATTTCCCGGCTTTATTTTGCTCCTGCGATAATTGCTCTTATCTTAATATATATCTCTCCGAAGACATGGGGTTAGGGTTAGGGTTTTGATAGGGGTCTTGGTTCAGAATGATGTGAGGATATAAGGATCAATGTTTGTGTTAGGTTTTATGTTTTACTTAACGTGCATTATTTTCCATCGTCGTCGAAGCAAATGTCATGGAGCCGATGATAATCATGGTGATGCTGATGCTATTGGTAAAAAACTGATGGTGAAGATGATGATGAAAAGAATGATGATGAGGAGGAGGGTGAGAGTGATGGTGCAGGGTGGTGGTTATGCTGTTTGTAATGGTGATCAGGATGACGAGTATGATTATGGTGATGGTGTTGTTGTAAGTCAACGTTGCGCCAGCAATATGTCAAATGTCATTCCGATTCCTTTAAAAGACACACCACCCAAAAATAGTCTCCAGTGACGAATTAAAGTTCTAGTTTATGATGTAGTAATATGGGTGAAAGAGGAATCTTTTTTTATATTTAAGTTTTTATCGAAACAATCAAACCAAATTACAAACGAATTACGATGATATTTACAAATGATTGAGATGATCTGCAAAAATCTTAGTGTAGAGCTTGCTTTATACTTAGGCCTATTAGGTCCCTGGTTGTATTTGCATAGTATCGTCCGGGAGTAGCGTAAAGACTGTGCAGACGAAATGAAACAAAGTACCACGAAATGTGGGTTTCGCGTATCAGCTTACTTCCAGATTTACTCATGCTGTATTATGTATACCCATGTGTCTTTGAATTCTCTATATAGGTTGCAGACTCACATGAATCTGAACTTCTTATGCCTTCGGGCGCGTTGAATCTTGAACTTGCTGTCTGACCCTGAACGAAGACGTTTACATTGTCAGACCTTTTTCCCTTATACCAAGGATAAGCAATTCTTGGGATAAGGCAAACGGACCCATATCATATGCAAATACAGAGAGGGAGACCGTGCAGTGCATTGGATTCCTGGCAATGCAAACTGCCCGCCAGACGCCGAAACCATCCCCCGACACAAACCTATCGTGCTGCGATCTGGGCTAATTTTCCCTCTCTCAGATTTTTATCATCAACACATGGCAGAAACTCATTATGTGCTCACAGATTAAATTATGTGCCAGAATTAGTAGTAGAAGACATAGTCTTACTTGGCATAAACATGGCTCATTGTGAAGGGGGTAGGTGTGTTTGCGGACACCGTGGAAGCAGGGGGTGGGGGCATGTTGTAGGAGAGGCTACGTTATAGGTGCACATTAGAGAAAGGGAGGATTAGGAGACAAATGGGAGAGAGAGAAAGTGAGAGAGAGAATTAGACAGAAAGAAAAATATATAGCTAGCTAGATAGATAGATGGATAGACGGACAAAGAGAGAGAGAAAGAGAGAGAGTAGCGGGGAGAAAGAGAAGGAGGGAGAAGGCTGAGGCAGAGGGGAAAGAAGCGAGGGGGCACAAAATGGAGTTATGAGGATAGTGAGAGTGATTAAAAGGAAAGAGGGAGAAAGACAAGATGGGTGGAGGGTGTGAAAAGTAGCCCATCAAGTGACTGGAAGTGCGGCAGGTTTGGGATGAAAACAAAATACAGTCATGAATTCACCCAAATTCTGATCTTTTTTCTTCTTAATTTAAAAGAAAAAAGCTTTTCACGAATATTATGCTACAGTACTACTGTATATGTGGACAGTGGCGTAGCTAGGATTTCATTTTAGGGGGCGGTAGTGCGAAGCGTGCGAATCACTTACTGAGCGCGCTTCGCGCGCTCCCTAGGGGGGAGGGTGCAGGGAGGGGGGAATTTCCCCCTCCTGCGCGAAGCGCGGAAGCTCCAATGTTTCTTTGAATTGTTCCTTGTCTGCTCTCGCTCTTCTTACGTTCTCTTGCCTTTTTCTTTTCACACTCACGCTTTTTTCCCTTCTATTTTTTTCTTTCTTTTTTCTCTTTTGTTGGTGTTTTGTAATACCAAATCAAACTTTGTCGAATGTGACATGGTGTCTTAATCTCTCGTATCATTAGTCAAGCAAAGCAACTTAAACATGAAAATACACCAATACTTCCCAGGAGAGTAATAGTAGTTTTAGAGTTTGTGAAAATGGAAACTTTTGAAGCAGAACACGTACAAATATTCGTCGAGTGAGGGCGTGATAGAAGAAACGGTGAAAAGGGATACAGAGTCATATAGAACTGATTGTTCACAAAGGATAATTTTGTTTTACATAATAGTGAAAAGAAACGCCTCAATTTAAGGAATCGTCAGGGAAGCGGGGGGGGGGGGGGGTGGTAGGCTTCACAAGTCCGGAAGTTCTCCGACAACCAAGAAGCAAACAAGAACCCCCCCCCCCCTCCATCTTTCCTTTTCATCGTTCCTTGTCTGATCCTTTTCTCATACGTTCTCTATAACCTTTTTCTTCTCTTCTCGATCAATTTAATTTTTTTCTTTGCTGTTTTTTTTGGGGGGGGCGGGGGTCACCTCATCGCCCCCTGGCTATGCGTTTGGGCCTGAGTTGGCTAAACATTGGACCATGAATTGTTTTCCCTTTTTCACTTATAAATGGTGGATATTGGGAGGCTATATTTCCATTTTTTACTGTTAAACTGAAGATATAATAATTTATTATGAATATTTATCTACGACCATCATGAATATTCATACCTGACCATAAACAACCAAAATTTGTTAATATCACTTGATTTAAAAAAAAAAAAAGTATTTATGCAATGGTAGCACTTTAGACTGCAATGCCAAATGTATTGGCATTAATATATGTTATTCTTAGATATAAATTAGAAAATTGTAATTTATAACCATTTTTAACAAGTACTGCAATATAGTCCCTATGAAGCAGAGCCAAAAGTTAGGTATAGGATGTATAGGATTAGGATAAGGTAGAACACGACAGGAACCTAGACTGCTGTGGAATAACGAGTATTCCTGGCGTCCCGATTGCCAGAAAACGTCTTCTTCTTCTTCTTCTTCCCGATTGATGAGGGATAAAATGTGGGTAATGCCCAAGGGTGTAAGCACCCAACGAGGATGGAACTCGGGACCTTTCGTAGGAGAGTCAAGATCTTTCATCAGTATTTATAGGCCAGATTTTCCAATTTTCACTTCTTCTCCTTCTCCTTCTCCTTCTCCTTCCCCTTCTTCTTCTTATTCTTCTTCTTCTACTTCTTCTTCTTCTTCTTCTCCTCCTTCTTCTCCTTCTTCTTCTTCTTCTTCTTCTTCTTCTTCTTCTTCTTCTTCTTCTTCTTCTTCTTCTTCTTCTTCTTCTTCTTCTTCTTCTTCTTCTTCTTCTTCTTCTTCTTCTTCTTCTTCTTCTTCTTCTTCTTCTTCTTTTAAGGGAACCTGTAATATTACATGGCATGTGGAAAAACGGGCATCCCCGGCATCTTGACTGCGATGAAATTTCATGTAAAAGATGATTTTTTTTGGGGGGGGATTTTTTTTTACAGTGTATGACCAGCAAATTTGAGCTCGAGTATGAACTTGATGTGGACCATGAATGCGATGTCCGAGTATGATTACGACTAGAGAACAAGTACGTTGTTGAATAGTTCGGTTCAGTGACTATGAGCCCAGCTCGTCCATAAAAAGGTTAAATCAAAACAAAATAGTCAACTATCTTCCAAAAGAGACAAGATCTAGCTATAACGATACATCCTAACAACAATTTGCGACATTCATTAAATCTCTCTGGAGCTTTGCTGAAATAAACAATTTGAACAGGCAACACAGGCAACTGAGTACCTTATCTTTCATCTGTATATTTTAAAATAAAGTATCTGTCTTTATTATATTATTTCTATGATACAATTTTTTAATCCCATTGCATTTTAAGCAGAATAAACTAATCAGGGTTACCTCTTTCTTATGCAACATGCAAGATAGAAATATATATATATATATATATATATATATATATATATATATATATATATATATATATATATATATATATATATATCCAATATCTCAATGCGCCACGTACTCTTAAAAAACTTACTATATAATTATAGTAACTAATTATAGTTAATTATATTAACCCGGAATTTTTAAAAGTGTATGTTTGTGTGCAATTTTTGAACGATCCGTGATAAAAATCAACCTACATATAGTATACATAGAACAGACAGTGCATTGATTTATGATAATAACAAGACTTGTTCTCATTTGCAGCTCTAAACCGCTTCAGAAGACCGCAGGGATCTTTAACCGTACTGTCCTTTATTGCGTTACTCATTCTCACTTCCTATTAACTTCGTACAGGCGGTGTACGGCAGCATGTCTAAACGAACCTTCATACACCGCCATCATTAACCAAGCCCTTTTTGGCGCCCTCTCGCATCAGCCACGGGGGTATAGCTCAGTGGTAGAGCGCTCGCTTTGCATGCGAGAGGCCTCGGGTTCGATCCCCGATACCTCCATGCGGTACGCTGATTTTTTTCTTCTTCTTCTTCTTCTTTTTTCTTTCTTTCTTCTTCTTCTTTTTCAAATGCATCTGCCTCTTGACTTGACTTCTCTTTTGTCTATTTATCTTGGACATTCTCGCAATAGATTTATGCTTTTAGAATCCGAGGCTGGTTAATAATCGAAATTTATAATCCTTAATGATCATTGTCCTGACAATCCTTCCCTGTCTACCTTTTCCATCACCAGCTGCTACTTTTGTCCTATTTCTTTGTATCCTTTTATTTAGGTGATTTATTCGCTGCTTATGTCCTCAAATTCCTTGATATTTTCAATTAAAGAGATGTCCTTTCCATCCCTTTTAAAGATGTTTCAAAGTAATTAAAACATTCATGTATTATATTCCCTTTGGGGACCTTGCTCTAACAAGCCCAGCTTCGTTAACATGTTTAAGGTCCCCTCTTTCTTTCATCATGTTCATGCTTGTGTAGAACATGATTTTTACATTGACTAGATATTGCATTTCAAATTATGTTTGTTATCATGGTTATGTTGATAATCTGTTATTCGTCTTACTTATTTGATATCCTATGTGCATAATTTGTGAAAGAAGGAAATAAAATGAACCAAATGAAGCAAACCACTTCAAACGTCTTTCTGTTTTTTTAATTCAATCACACGACGCTCCAAACCACTTCAAACGTCTTTCTGTTTTTTTAATTCAATCACACGACGCTCCAAACCACTTCATACGTCTTTCTGTTTTTTTTTAATTCAATCACACGACGCTCTCTCATCATGATGATCATGATGATCATGCTCAAGTTCGATTGGTTCCTTCCACTGCGGGTCACTCGCGAGGAAAAGTTTACGATGAACTTTCAACGAATAATATTACACCTCTCCCTTTCATTCTCCTCCTCCTCCTCCTCCTCCTCCTCCTCCCCTGATAGCAGACGTACGTCTTTAAGACGTCATAAAATGGTCTCAAACTGGTCCACACGTCATACGTCGTATAGATGACTATTTTGCGACGGCAATACAACGTCTTTTTTATGACCAATATTTCCCCACTTTTTGTTTGACCAGTTATGATGTAAATTTTACGTCAAACTATTTACCACTTTATTACGTCTTCTCTAAGACCAGAATAAGACGGGGTTTTACGTCAATTATTTCCCACGTTTTAACAACTTTTTAAAGACCACAATATGACGCCATTCTTACGTTATTTTTTACATCCATATATTGTTACCATTTTTTAATGGCTTTTCCAATGAGATCACAACAATCATCATAAACGACTTCTTGCTTTTTCAGACATAAGATTTATTCAAAGAAGAAATTTTCATTTTCTACCCTGAAATTAATAGGGGAACGTTCCATGAAGAGTTTTGTCAGTGATTTTTACTGACAACTGTTATAAGCAACTGAAAATCCTTTCATTTGAGTGGCTGAGAGCAAATTAGTGGGTGAAAATCACATACTTGCCAACTCTACCGATTTAGTCGGTAGACTACCACTTTTCATGGAATTTAAGCACCTACCGACTTTGAATTCTCTTTTCAGTAGAAACTACCTAATTTGATCATTTAATGGACCAAAAGTTTATTTTCATGCCTTATCATTTATTACTGGCTCCATCACCAAATATTTATCACACTTTGAAGGACTTTTTTTTTCACGTATATGAAGTCATCTAACTTCACATTTCAAAAATTCATAACAAATTTTCCAAACTATCTTAGGGTGCGTTCAAGCGATTTTTTGAAGCTAGAATCACAAACATGAATCACAAATCAAAACGCTGTTACAAAACACGGCTACTGCGAGAGAGCGTTCAAGCGATTTTTCATCAACGCTGATTCTTGCTTATTTCAAGCGCATCCACTACGCATCGTACTGCGCAGTTTGACCCAGGAAGGTCAACTTTAGCCACATCATTTATTCGTCTCTATATCTTTCTTATGCTATTCTTTGTTTTTCATTCTATCTTCTTCTCTTTCCATCTTTTCTTATGTTATTCTTTGTTTTTCCTACCTTCTTTTTTGTTTCCTCATGTCATTTATTTTAACCTTTCTTTCTATCTTTCCTTGTTATTCTTTCTCTTCCCATCTTTTCTTATGCTATTTTTGTTTTTTCCTACCTTCTTTTCTATATTTATGTTTCCTTATTTGTTCTTTGGTTTTTCTTCTATCTTCTTCTCTTTCCGTATTTTCTTATGTTATTCTTCGTTTTCCATTTTCTTCTTTTCTATCTTTCCTTCGTTATTCTTTGTTTTTCCTTCTATCTTCTTCTCTTTCCATCTTTCCTTATGTGATTCTTTGTTTTCTTCTTATATCTTCTTTTTTCTGTCTTTTCTTATGTTATTCTTTGTTATTCCTTCTCTCCTCTTATCTTTCAATCTATCTTTTGTTATTCTTTGTTTTCGTCTATCTTCTTTCCTATCTGTCCTTATGTTATTCTTTGTTTTTCCTTCTATCTTCTTTTCTGTCCATCTTTCCTTATGTTATTCTTTGTTTTCTTCTATCTTCTTCTCTTTCCGTCTTTTCTTATATGTTATTCCTTGTTTTTCTTTCTATCTTCTTCTCTGTCCATCTCTATCTTCTCTGTCCATTTTTCCTTATGTTATTTTTTGTTTTCTTCTTCTATCTTCTCTTTCGTCTTCTCCTGTTATACTATGTTATTCCTTCTATCTCCTTATCTTTCAGTCTCTTCTTATATTATTCTTTGTTTTCTCCTTCTATCTTCTTTTCTAGCTTTCCGTATGTTGTTTGTGTTATCTTTGTTCAAACCTTGGTGTGAAAGCAACAGTAGAATCATGATTGAGATCTCCGTTGCGTTCAATCGATTTTTAGCGACCGTGGTTCTGCAGAATCATGATTCAAAACGTACCTTTTTCAGCGTTTCATGTTTGCGTTTTGAAAGACGTTTATTTTTACGACCTGCGAAAAATCGATTGAACGCAACCGTGGTTTGAACTAAACGTCTTTGAAAACCGTGATTCTAGGGTGAAAAATGGTCGCTTGAACGCGGCCTTAGTCTAAGTATAGAAGCAGTGTCTTATCAGTCACCTTTCAAAAGCAAACATCTTATGTGCATCATTACGATTCAAAATATCGAAATTTTCTTAAGGGAGAAGGGAGAAAAAAATACCTTGGCACGTTTGGAAGCTTTGTTTTCAGTTTTCTTGGAAAATCGAGAATATTCATTTACAATGCCTTTGAAGATTTCAAAGCTGAAAAGCGCGAGCAGTGTCATCCAATTTCGAAAGCAAGAATTTAACGTGCATGATCATGATAACGCCCATTATATTTAGTTTCCAACTATCGAAAGCTTTTAAAGACGGAAGGGAGAAATAAATGCCTTTGGAAACTTTATTTTCATTTTTCTTAGAAAAGTGAGAATAGTCACACTACCTTTCAAGATTTCGAAGCTGAAAAGCGAGAGTGGTGTCATTTTAATCACATTTCAAAAGCAAGAGTTTAATGTACATCATGACGCCCAGTATTAGTTTCCAAATATCGATACAGAGGAATAAATACCTTTGTAAACTCATTTTTTTCTTGGAAAAAATGGGAAGAGTAAATTACATTACCTTTCAAGACGTCAAAGCTGAAAAGCTAGATGAGGAAATGGTACGTTTTAGTTTCAGTGCTTCAGTAATCAATATCCAGAACTATTTATGGAATTGATATACATAATCATTTTTAAAGGAAATAGTGCCAGAAAATAGTTGAATATTAAAAATAATGTCTCGGTCTGAAAGGCTGCTCGCCGGGAGATTTTGCAGAGGATTGTCCAGACGCAAATTTGGAACAAAAGTGCATGTTGAAAATAATGAGTTAAGGCTACAACGGATCGGGGACAACAGATTGTGAAGACTTTCCTAAAGTGCTCTAAAATTATGTTTGACTGTTCAAAAATATAAAATCTTCCGCTCCGTCGCTACGCTCCCTTGCATACAATGAAGAAGGTAATCAGTTAATTTTCAGGTATTATAACAGTATTGGATATTTATACACCGCACGTATTCACTAAACAAAGGTGCTCAAGGCGCTCTCAATATTATACCCCGGCTCAGCTAGACTACCAATTTCAGTACTAACAGCATTTTAGGAATTTCTTCCTGCCCGTACCCATCTTCACCTGGGTGGAGAGTGGCAAAATGCAGATTAATTGCCAAATAACATAAGTGCATACTGCATAGGCATAATTCTATTTTGTGACTATTATGACCCTGATAGCAGACGGACGTCTTTAAGACGTCAAGAACTGGTCATAAACTGGTCCACACGCCATATGTCGTATACACGACTATTTTACGACAACCTTATGACATCTTGATATAACCAAAATTTTCTCAAATTTTGTTTGAACATAAGATGACATATATTTTACGTCAAATATTTACCACTTTTTAACGTCTTTTTTTTTAAAGACCAGAATAAGACGTATTTTTACGTCAATTATTTCCCACTTTATAACAGCTTTTTTCAAGACCATAATATGACGTGTTTACGTCAGTTTTACGTCGTGATATGACTCTAATAGTTGATCGTGATTCATGAATATTCATGAATGACCAGAAATGACTAAATTTGTGAAAAAAAGGAAGATAACTTTTGAATTTCAACATTTTATTCAATGATTGCACTGCTGATTTAATGAACAATGTACTTCCATGTTCAACACCATTCAGTTAATGTCATGGGCAGGGTATTTCAGAATGTATCAAGAAATTGTAATTTCTAACTGTGTTTTCAAGTACTACACTACAGTCCATATATATAGTAATGTCGATACAAAGCATCAGTAATTAGGTATAGGATGTAGGATGTTAAGATATAGGGCTAGTATAGGACGATCTGTAGGCTAGAACATTAACAAGAGAAAACATCATAATGTTGAATACATTCTAAAATATTTTATAAACCAACTTTGAAGCTTTGACGTCTTTATGATGTGATTTTTACCAGTCTGTGAGCTTCCTTTGGGTTAAAGACGGTTTTTTTCCGACCATTATGATGTAAAATTGACGTAAAAATAAGACGTCTTATTTTACGTCGTGTGCTGGTGCAAAGTATCGTCGTAAAGACGTATATATAATACGTAAATAAGACGTATGACACGACTTTGAAAAGACGTAAATATGATGTTATTCTTACCGGTCTCTGCTATCAGGGTCCTTATTTTTCTTCTTCTTCTTCTTCTTCTTCTTCTTCTTCTTCTTCTTCTTCTTCTTCTTCTTCTTCTTCTTCTTCTTCTTCTTCATTTTCTTCTCCTCTTCCTCCTCCTCCTTATTCTTTTCTTCTTCTTCTTCATTTTTCCTCCTTTTCCTTTTCATTCTTCTTCTTCTTCTTTATTTTCATCTCCTCCTTCTCCTCCTCCTCCTCCTCCTCCTCCTTCTTCTCCTCCTCCTCCTTCTTCTTCTTACAATCATAGAACGTCGCCCTCTGATGGTTGACTGCTTTCTTCCACCGCGGGGATCCGACAAAAGTTTGC
>CM057158.1:26318359-26347802 GCA_029962745.1 Echinometra lucunter
GTACAGTGGTAGAATGGTATAGTGGTAGAATGGTATAGTGGTAGAATGGTATAGTGGTAGAATGGTATAGTGGTAGAATGGTACAGTGGTAGAATGGTACAGTGGTAGAATGGTATAGTGGTAGAATGGTATAGTGGTAGAATGGTATAGTGGTAGAGTGGTATAGTGGTAGAATGGTACAGTGGTGGAATGGTATAGTGGTAGAATGGTATGGTAGAATGGCATAGTGATAGAATGGTATAGTGATAGAATGGTATAGTGGTAGAATGGTATAGTGGTAGAATGGTATAGTGGTAGAATGGTATAGTGGTAGAATGGAATAGTGGTAGAATGGTATAGATTTTTTTGCGAATGAAACATGCAGGGGTAGTGGTATACGACAGAATGTATGCTGGCAGCTTAATCATTGTATGATGGTGGTATAATGAGCAGTATAATGAAACGGTGTGCAATGTCTCGAAACAAAATTATCTACTTCATTACTCCCATGCAATACACTGTATTGCTCATAACTGCGTGTGACAAGCAGTCAGTGAATACACTCTCAGTTTAACGTGGTAAACTCTTGCAAGATATTTTTGGTTCACTTTATATTAAAGGTAAAAGTAAAGGTACAACATGTTCGAGTTTTCATGCAGTTCAGCATGCTCAGTATATTTTTCATATTTCACAATCATTACGTGATATATCACAAACAATGAAAATAAAATTGTTCTTTCAGATGATTGTAAACAAAGATCATATATACAAACATTATATCGGTCCATGAGAGTTATGATACCGTCGAAGTAACATCGAGAAATATAAATACAATTGCAAGATGTTTGAACTGACGTCAGGCAAGCACAATATCGTGGTGAAATATGAAGGAAACTATCTAAAAAGCTAAGCTTATAACTTATAGATTCCCGAGCAGTCTATTTTACTTTGTGAATTATACCAAATAGAAACAAATCATTACGAACACGACACAAGAAAACACATGATCAACGGGCTATGCTGATACCTTGGTAATCAATTCATTAGGAATACTTAGCCACTGTTTCCGAGCGGAATCAAAATACCAATTTAGGGATCACCGGAGATGGACTAACCCTACCTCAAAACCGCCTCATTCATCCACATGTTGAAAGGAATATTACAGTGCTGAGTCTATGTGATTTAGCGTTTCCTCATTCGGGATGAAGCGGAAATCTTCGGCTGCGCTTTCGAAGTGTTATACATAGTCAATACGGAACACAAACGCAGCACCGAGAACTGCCCGGCCGAAAAAATATTTCGCTCGCGCATAAGTTGAGAAAGTTTGTTGACCTTTGCGCTGATATATAACTCAATACAAAGAGATACGCTTTCGAAGTAGAAGCAAGGGGAGTCCGTGAACATCTCATAGCCCCATACACTATGAACATGGCGGACAAAGAAAGCGGACAAAATAAACAACCCCTCATTCTACCCTTTACAATGGTTCTGGTAGTCAAAAGAACATCCCTTCACTGCTATTGTTTAAAATATGTGGAACAGGCGTACATGCATATTCACCTGGAACTACATGATTAAATATAATAGCTGTGAAGGGATGTTCTTTTGAATACCAGAACCATTGTGAAGGGTAGAATGAGAGGTTGTTTATTTTGTCCGCTTTCTTTGTCCGCCATGTTCATAGTGATATCTTGTGAATACAATATCCCTTTTAATGAATCAGCTTTGCCTTCTCAAAATGCCCGATTTTTCATTCTTTCATTTCATAAGATAGTGTATATCAGAATGCATATGTAATGAACCAATTATTATGGGGAGGAACATTTCCAAATAAACGAAAAAAATCCCATTATTTTTCCCAATAGAAGTTGTGGATCCACTCAGCGTTGTCAGTTTTAATGCCTTTTTTTCCTGTAAATTTTTCTCTCGTCGTGAATGGTGCAGCAGAAATGAACTGAAAAATTGATCGATTTTTGTTCTTTATACTCTTGTACTATCCATTTTTAAAATCAAAATTTAAAAAAAATCAATTAAAGATGATACTAAACCAACAATTAAACAAGAAGTAATTCATAACCGTATACCCGACCATAATCAAACGAAGTCACTCGGTGGTCTTAAATAGTAAGTGTCCCTTTTTAAGCCGATAGATTATGGATACAATTAAAATTGATTGATGAAGCATAGGGTCTTTAGCTATGACAGCGGTGCTTAGTACATAATGACCCTGCTTTTTTGTTCATGTTTCATCGGGTGAAAGTAAAAAATGAAACTAAGATAAGCTCAAGGTCCATGGAGCTGTAAAGATCCTGAAAGGAACTTCATTTTATCTAACGGATGATCTCCCCAAAAGAATAAGAGATGAAAGGAAGAGAAAAGTAAACCAGCTTAAAGAAGCGAGAGAGGAAGGAAAGATTGCCTTCTTTAGCAGATCTGAGCCTTGGAAACTGGTAATTCAGGAAAGACGAGTACCTATACATGGCACTGTTGCATCAACAGCATCAACAGGAGCTGTAAGAATACCAGAAGCTGCTGGATTGCATGGAGTTACAGAAGTAGCACATGAGGTAAGAACACCTCAAGGAGCAGGAGTAAAAACATCCTTACCTTTTATTGCAGAAGCTGAAGGAGCTACGGCAATGGTCTAGTAGCAATGCTCGCTCTAGGAGATGCAAACAACACCAACATTAGCAAGGCTGACAGAAGTTGAAGCAATGTAAGGAGTTGTGTCTACATGTATTTGCTATCTTCAACTCAAGAATGGTTTATTCTTCGAAAGTTAAATCCTAATTCTTAAGAAGGAGGAATTGCTCTGAGTTAAATGCCTTAAAAAGCTGATTTGAAGGAAGCCTTATCTTCTGTAAAAAAAAAAAAATGGAAGCTGTTTTTTTCAAGTTTTACGTGATACTCAGCCCAATTTTTGATGTTCAGAAGTACACCTATTATGAAATGGAATCAGAAGAAACCTAAATAGAAAGGAAAAAAATACATTGGAGATGGAAAAAACCTTAGTTTTATAAACACCCGAAGGAGGATCTTTTCATGGAAATGATCAAAATATGATGTCAATTTCAAATCAAATTTTGCTTTTCAGTGTTATATCCAGGCCGTCTTAAAAGAGGATGAGATGCACTGTGTACCATGCATTAAGTTGTGGCTTTTAGAAAGCTTTACTTTCCACAGGTGAATGAAATTTTATCTTTGCAAAGCTTCAAGTTTAAGTAATATCCAACCCAACCCAAGATGTGAATGATGCTCAGAAGTAAACATAACACTAAGGCTTGGAATTAAAAAGAACCTTGAATTGTTGGAGATGGATGAAAATTTTGTTCTGTATAATCCTGAAGGAGGATATATAAATGGAATGATTTAAACAGGGCAGCTTTCTTTTTTTTAATTATTAATTGGATAAAGTTGATACAATTATAGAAAGGAATTCATCTGGCTTTTTTTTAGAATTTACCTTTCTGTCTACACAAGGGAATTTTTTTTTTTCAAATGCAGCTAGGAAGCAATCCTTGATTTTCAAGGATGCTCTTTAACATTTTCAAAGTGGAGGAATTCTTTTTTGTTTTTAATTTTTTATTTTTCATAAAGATGTAAGGCTTTTCATGCTTAAAGAGAATGTAGCAAGAACCATTGAAATGCAGCTATGAGGAATGTTGCAATTATGCAGAAATTTATAGGCATAATTATTTTAGGAGAAGGTACTTTCTTTCTCTATTTTTTATCAGAATGTATTATCATGAACAAAGACTATGTTCTTGGAACTTTGGAATACAACTATCTATTTTTTTACGCAGAGGGGATCATGTGAGTTGTTGATATATAAATTTTATTAGCTTTATAATATTTTGGTTGCACTTTACAATTTAAGGGACCTTTTCTTCCTCTATGTTCCTTTACCTACTTTTTTTTCTATCTGTTTAATTAAGAAAAATATATATGATGAATAGGCATGAAAGGTGGATTGTAAACTCGAAAGGTTAATTCATGATTGCAGTGGGAAGATTTCAGAACAAACTCAAGAAAAGCAACCAAAAGCTTGATCTAGTTCATTTGTCTTGTAAAGGATTGGAATATAAATCCCACACAAAGGAAATGCAAGACAAAAGGGGAAATATTCAATGCAACTAAAATAGAATGTTGTCAATTATAGCTTGAGCTCATTTGAGTCTGGGAAGGAATGTAAGCCTCACAGTGTATTTTCAAGATGGTGTACATAATATGATAGATGTTAATTACACTGCAACAACATAGTACACCATGTTTGGGTTGAAATGCCACAAACCTAGTCTTATTATGGCCGATTTTATGAAAAGAACTATTTGAAATGCACCTACATATATGTGGAATGTTGCAGTCATGCAGTATTTTATTTGCATAATCATTAAAGGAGAAGGTATTTTACCCCCTATCTTTAAAAATGGAAGGCACACATTTATACACATTTACCGGGGGGGGGGGGGAAACACTAAATGTTCTTGAAATTTGAATATACCTTATTTATGCAGTCATACATGTACATGTTATAGAGAGAGAATCATTTAGTTTTTGATATGCAAAATTCATTGGCTCTATAATATTTAGGATGCACTTTACTATCAAAGGGACCTTTTCTTCTTCTATGTTCCTTTTCTCTATTTTGTCTATTTATTAATTTAGAAAAAACATATACGAAAAAATAGGCATGAAAGGTGTAATGTGAAGTTAAAAGATGAATTTATGATTACAGTGGGAATTTTTTTTTTAGAACAAACTCAAGAAAGGATCCTTTATCTAGTTTATTTGTCTTGGTAATAATTGGGATATAATCCACACACACACACCCACACACACAAAAACAAAACTAAAGGAAGTGGAACTAAAACAGAATGTTGTTAGTTCCAGCTTGAGGTCGTTTGGGGCTGGGAAAGAATGTGATGCTCACTGTATACTTCCATGATGTTGTACATAATATGATAGATGTTATTTACAGTGCAACAACATAATACACCATGTTTGGGATGTGTGTCTGTTCAGAGCATACATAATGTACATCGAAAATACTCTTGGAAAGCATTTGAATTCCAGATGCAAAATTGGTTCCCTTCTAATTATGATTATGGGTTAGTTTCTAGAATGCATGATTGAAATATGCAAGGGTTCACTGTCTGATTGATCATTTACATTTTAAATTGTTTGGATATACCCATGTCCCGTTGTTGTATGTAAGCATGGTAGATTAGCTTCAGTAACACATGTAGTTATGAGGAAGAATAAGTCATTTATTTCTTTAAAAGAATAAGTGGGCAGGTGTATATTATAACATATACATAATAAGAGGAATGTTCTTTGGGCTGCAACAACATACCAGAGTTTTTCTCTGTGTTGTTTGTTTGTTTGTTTAAAACACGCATAGGGACTGTGGTGCATCTAAATAGTTCAAATGACATGCAAGAGTTCATTTATTTTTCTCTTTATTTTGGAAGAAATAGCTTTGGCTTTGTTAAACCATTAGAATGAAGTCTACCCATGCAAAAAACAGAAGGTATGTCTTTTTTTTCCATGTACATTGTGCATGTGCATTGTATTTTGAAATGCCACGAAATGGCTTATTATCAAGATTCTGTTGCATATTTTTTTTCCGCATTAGAATATTAAGGGAAGAATGAAGGAAATAGCTGTTTTTCAATGAACATGCCAAGAAAAAAATATAAAATAGTTTGCTCTGTATTATCATGACTATGTACATAACACAACAGAAAGGTGTTTGTATTGCTATAACATGCAAATTTTATTTTTTTCTTAGATTAACCATTGGAATGTTTTTTTGTTTAAAAGGGGGAAAAAAAGAGAAAGGTACACGTAAAAGTGTAACATGGACAAGGCAATCGTTTATTTTGAAAGAGTTCATTCACTTACAATGTATCTTTTTAAATTCAAAGCATGCATTCTTTAGAGATTTACATGTACACTGATGTACATGTAGACCTGGAAAATGCCATGAAAGTACTATTGGCAATTGATACGGAAGTTTTTGTCTTTGTTTTTGTTTTTGTTTTGTTTTTTTCTGTGAGAATATAAAGCTAATACAGTGGCGGAATAGGCTTTCGAGCGACATGTTATGAAATGAATCTGTTACTGGAAAGCTTCTAAGTTTTATTTGTGGGTTGGTAAGAGACCTTTGTACTTAATGGATTTTGGATAGCATGCATGGATGAAACACAATTGCAAGAGCCTACCCCTTTCTTTCTTACTAATTTAAAGCTGATTTAACTAGTACATACATTGTAAGGAGGAAGGTTTTCCATTTAATTCTGTTTAGAAATGTATAGAGTGAAAGCATGTCTATTTCTTCTTCTTCTTCTTCTTCTTCTTCTTCTTCTTCTTCTTCTTCTTTTTCTTTATTTTTAATGTCCATGCTTACTATAATACACTTTATTAATCTTTATTTTAGTCATGGGACTAATCATAGCAAGGGAGTTTTAGTTTTAGTGGATTCAAAGCTAGATATTCACGTTCGTAAGGTTGACACAGATAAGGAAGGACGGTGTGTGATCAAGGAATGCATAATACAAGGTCAGAAGGTATTTATTTCCCGGTGCGAAGTAAGGAGTCGGAGCAAATACATTTTTAAAAATGAGTTTAACTACTTGTTCGAACGAATGTATGTTAAAGACTATTTTACAATTATAGGAGGGGATTTTAGTATGATTAGAAACGTGGATTTGGATTATATGGGGAATAGTAGACCTTCATCCCTCTCTAGATTTGGCACACTTTTTGAACAATTTATGAACAACTTAGATTTAATTGATATTTGGCGATCAAGAAATGGAATGAAGAGGCAATTTACATACAGACAAACCCAACCCTTAATGCAAAGCCGGCTTGATTATTGGTTTATACCGAGAAACTAGACGAAATAGTTGTAAAATGCAATATTATCCCATCGATAGCTCCAGACCATTCAGCAATTAAATTGCAGGTTTATAATAAACCTCAAAATTTATTGAAAGGCAGAGGAAGGTATTGGAAATTTAATAACAGTTTATGTAGAGATTACGACTATGTAAATGAAATGAAAAAGGAAATCACAGAACTGAGGGATAAATTTAAGGACGAAATCAAAGACAAGAGGTTTTTATGGGATTTTGTGAAAATGAAAATAAGTCAGACACAAGAAAATATTCCAAAGATAAAGCTAAACAACGAAGAGAAAAAAATAAGAAACTTGAAAGGGATATTGCGGGTATCGAAAAAGAATTAGAAAATAGCATAGATAAAGAAAAGGTTAAGCTGTTAAAGAGTAAAAGGAAAGAGTTAAAAACATGTTACGATTTCATTAACGAAGGCGTTAAAATTCGATCGAGACATCATTTTATGAAAGTTGCGAGAATGACATCAGATATTTTAACCAATTAATGGAAGTTAACCAAAAGAAATCGGTGATACAAAAGTAACTTTGTTAATGGAAAATGGAGGAATAACACACGAGGAAATGGAAATAAAAGAAATACATTCATTTTATAGTACATTCTACGCACAGCCGTTAGTACACTCCAACACTCGGGACGAAAATTTATTTTTAAGAGGTTTACAAAAACTGTCTAACGAATCTAAAGAAATGTGTGAAGGAAAAATCACTTTAGGTGAGTGCATGGCGGTATTAAAAGAAATGAAATGCAATAAGTCTCCAGGCAATGATGGACTAAGTGTGCAATTTTATGTTACGTTTTAGACACATAACGTTTGGAAAATTGTTAGTGGAAGCGCTTCATACTGCTTTTGAGACAGAGGAACTTTCTCCTTCACAAAAACAGGCAATAATAACCTTGATTCAAAAAGAGGGTAAAGACCCGTTGCAAATAAAAAACTATAGACCGATTTCATTGCTAAATGTGGATTATAAAATATTGACTAAAGTTCTTTCAAGGAGAATAAGAAGGGTATTAAATGAAATTATTAGCGTAGATCAAGTTGGTTATTTAAAAGGGAGATATATAGGTGAGGCAATTAGATTGATAGACGATATGATTTTTCATACTAATCATAACAATTTACAGGCATTTTTGCTGGCAATAGACTTCGAAAAGGCCTTCGACTCGGTCTCACATATTTTTTGCAAACTGTTTTAAGATCATTTGGTTTTGGTTCATCATTCTGTAAGTGGGTTAGAACCCTTTATAATAATGCGCAAAGTTGTGTATTTAATGGAAATAGGTCTACAGGATATTTTTAGCATCAGCAGAGGCGTAAGGCAGGGGGATCCCCTCTCCCCATATCTCTTTATATTATGTATTGAAACTTGTAAATTCAGTCCGTCATGATTAAGAAATTCATGGAATAAATTTTGGAGATACTATGGTCAAACAAATTTTATATGCAGATGACATGACACTATTTATTAAAGATAAGAAATCGATGGAAAAGCTCGATATTTTATTTAAACGGTTTTCTAGTATATCAGGACTAAAAATGAATAGAGAAAAAACTTTCATTTTATTGCTGGGAGCTCATAATAGTTCACATGTTGTAACTCCTTTTGGAAAAATAGTTCAGATGATGAAAGTTTTAGGTATATATTTTTTTTCATTAGACACCAAAAGGCAGCAACAACTGAACTACAAAGAGATTCTAAGTAAAATTAAAAGATTACTCTGTTGGTGGAAACAAAGGGATTTGACGATAATGGGGAAAATTCAGCTTATGAAGACATTTATTTTATCAAAGTTACTGTACGTTTCTTCACTTACCCCAGTACCGCAATGGGTTTATGAAGACATCAACAATAACATTTCGGATTTTTTATGGAATGGGAAGGATAAGGTTAAAAGAGAGACACTGCATTTGGACTACAATAGTGGGGGGCTGAAGCTAACGGACTTTCGATTATTCATCTGCTCACAGAGAATCACTTGGTTAAAAAGGCTTATTTTGGGAGAATCAAGTATGGGTTGGAAACGATACTTTAGGCATCAAACAAGGATAGTTGGCGGCCTACTTATATTTTTTCCAGTACTGCATTGAACGTGCATAATCTCAGTATTCCAACCTTTTATCAAAATATGGTGGAGTCATGGCTTTGTACTAAAGAATTTATATTGAAAAAAGAACATAACAGAAGAAATGAAATTATATTTAACAATAAATTCATTCGTGTCGATGGAAAAACGGTCTTTTACGAAAGCATTTTCATTAAAAATATTTACAAAATACATCATATTGTAGATACAGAAGGGAGTTTGAAGTCGTTCAATGAGTTTAAAAGAATGGGATTAGATAATTCGGAAATTAAATTATTAAAAAATTTGTTTCATTTAATTCCTACCGCGGGGAAACCCTTTTTAAATAAAAATGACTATCCTGATGAAGACAAAGATTTAACTTTAGATTTTTTTTCAATGAAAGGAAATTGTCATTGTGGGATATCACTTCCAAGCGAATATACAACTTTCTATTAAATACAAGAACAGAAAAGTCAAGTGCCGCACGCAATCTTGTAGACAGATATAATGTTTCAGGAAAAGAAATACAGTATATATTCTTGACACCTAGGAGGTCCACCTTGAACAACAGGCTGAGGGAGTTTCAGTTTAAATTAATTTATAACCTAGTTTACACCAATCAACATCTGTGTACCTTTAAAATCTCAGTCGATAATGCTTGTTCATTTTGTAGAAAAGAAGAGGAAACATATGAGCATTTATTTTTCGTATGTGAAAACGTAAGGCATCTTTGGAGAGACTGTGGTAATTTGTTTGATGACAAAGAAATAAAAACATTAATTGGAAAGGAGTTCATGTTGGGATACAAACGTCTAATAAAGATAAAGATCTACTGTCAAACCATCTAATAATTTTAATTAAGTATTTGATATTTACTTACAGTAAAAAAAAAAAATGGAATGCCCACAGGACATTATTAAACGAGTAAAAGAAAGTGAACATGAAGAAAGAAAAATAGCTGAGCAAAAGGGTACATTACAAAAACATAAGAAATGGGAGAGAATGGAGTCATTGGCCACTCTAGCTGGAGGAGTAACACAAATCTGATTAATCTAGGCTTCCGGGGGGATGGGGGGTCAAGGGGGGAGGGGCACTCGGTTTTGGGGAACACCCAACGAAGATATAAGGCAGGGAAAGAATATATATGTTAGTGGAGAGGTGTTTTCTTAATAAAAGATTGCCTCAGAACTTCATTGTGGTCATTTGTTAATAGTTGGAAACTCATTTTGTTTTTGGCTTCTTTTTTTTTTGGTGAAATTTATGTATGTGAAACTTATATATAAGAAACTTATATTTTAAGGGAAATAAACTTACAAAGTTTGAAAAATGAAAAGCTGTAATAAGACTGTGGCAAATGATAATTATTAGTCATATCATGAATCATGATATATGTTCCTATTGTCAAAATATATTAAATTTTGTAATAAGTAGATTTCCATTTTGTTGGTTGGTATATGTACGTATATGTATGATATGTATGATACACTGCTGACATTCTATTCACCAAATGGAAATGTATGATTATTTTCCTTGAATTTTGTATTTACCCAATATATGTTTTGAAAAATATGTTTCCAATTTTGTATAATATGTAAGGAAAATGAAGTTTTGAGGAAAAAAATCATTGAATACAAAAAAAAAAAAAATGTTACAGTGATCACATTAATTTTCGTGTATAGCATGAGAGCTGAGCCAACATAAGTTTGTCCCTGAAAGAAAACAACGAACAGGATATTGGTAAGAATATTCCTATTGCAAATATTTATCAGGATGTTAATTGTTTGCATATTCATATTGTCCTATATAGACTTGTATCAGGGGAAAAAAAACCCTCTTTGTGTCGTAGTTTAAAACCAGGACAACAGAAAAATACTCGGATCTCAGTCTTGGATAAAAAATTCATGTGAAGCTTACACTTTAAAAAATATTGAGTAAAATATAATTACCCAGCACGAGGGTAATTATGTGTCCAACCGGCTTTGGGTAATATTTTTACCCAATGTGGGAAGCATTTTGTCCAGTTAGGATTACAAATGAAGAATGATTACTTTAGAACGGGCAAAATTTCCATCAGATTGGATAAATAGAAATGCCCAAACTTGGTTAGACACATAATTACCCTCATGGCACATTTTTACCCAATATTTTTTTTATAGGGTAGTAGGACTATTTTGTATATACTTTGATATTCTCATGAGTTTTGGTACACAAATATTGGAAAATCAAGAAGGTGAATCTGAGGATGAAAAATGTGAACGGAGTGCACGCCGCTTAGAAAACCGTTACATATTCAAAAGCCTTGGCTGAGGGAAAAAACTTTATTATTGCATTCGAAACTCAATTTTTCAGCCTGACAGGTAGAAGCTTTAACACTAAAAATCGTATTATACTTCTTAAAGGAAATACTGCATGTTGAAAGGATGATGTAGGTTTTGAACTTATAAGCGGAGGGCCAAAGTCAAATATCTAGCTCAGTTTTTTAATTCGTTCCACTATCTTTACAAACTAAGTAGACCATTCTCATTTTCAAGCTAAAAGCATAACAAACAATATTCAAGAGGTCTACCTAAAAAAAAAAATTGTTGCGAAAACCTCCAAATCCAAGATGGCGTCAAAAATGGCCGCCATTTTGACGGAATTTGGATTTTTCAAGATAAAATTTGATAGAAGCGTCCAATTGCAACAAAATTAGTCTCATATGAAAGAGAATTAAATTCCCTACAATTTGATGTCATTTATGAGGGGTATTGAACTAATTCGGTGGAAATTTTAAGTTGAAAAGTGTGTTTTTTGACATTTTTTCCCAAAAAATTGAAAATTTGCAAAATACATGATTTAGCGTAAATCGAGGAAAAAATGCAGCATTATTTTGGCACCTTCCAGAAAACTTTCCTAATATATGATAAACATCTGTGGAAAATTAGAAATTAATACCATCATCCGTTCTAAAATTTTAAAGGCTCAAATTTGAAATCTCGTATTTCATAAATATCTCTTCTTGCACGTGTATGTGTTAAAAATCCCATAGACTCTAATGTATTAATGTGCACTTGCCAAGTGCAAAGCTCAGATGTGGATTATTGCTCTACAAACCAAGTAGACCATGCCTGTCTTTGCAATTATTTAACTGGATCGTAGATGCTCTGTAGGGACTTTATTTTCGTTTGGGTCAAAGGTCACACATCCAGGTCACAGTTCAAATGAGGTCAAATGTTAAAATTTACCTGTAAGTTTCTACTACGGTTATTAACTTTCGAACCATTAGCCAATCTGTAACTCAATTTGGATTGTAGATGCCTTAGAGGGATCTCAATGTTATTTGGAGGTCAAACGTCAAACATGTAGGTCAAAGGTCAAATGAGGGCAAATGTTGAAATTTTCCTAGAAGTTTCTAATACTGGCAACTTTAGAACCATAAGTCCATTTGTAACCAAACTTGGATGGTAGATGCCCTATGGGGACCTCAATGGTATTTTGGGGTCAAAGGTCATGTATGTTTGTCAAAGGTTAAATGAGGTAAAATGTCAATTTAAATACAAGAATGGTTGTACACCAATGGAGTGAGACTCATTACGACTGGACCTTCGTTACTTAATATAAATAGTTTGAAATAGTGAAATTGGTATCATAATCATAAAAGAGAATAAACTTCCCTGAAATTTGTTTCCATTCACGATGGCCGCGAAAATAATGCGGTATAGATATTAGGAAACAAAAATTATGACATGTTATTCTAGTAATGTCTCAAACTTGAAAACTCAGAACAGAAAAATATCTCTTCTTGCACATGTGGTACATTAACAAAATACATTTTGATTTGATATCATGCAACTATGATTATTTTCAAATGATATTATCTATTGGTCTAATAATTATTACACTAGAATAACTTTAACCTCAGGGTACATTGTTCTTTCATGAGTTGATAATACGCTTTCCTGGCATTCGAAGTGTTTTTAATCCGTATAGTAACTGAATCTGTAAAGTGTTTCACTTTTGGTTGTCATCCAGACGGCAATGTTGCTAATAAGTCAATACCCTTGGTATACAAAGTCATCATCCCTGTCAATATTAAGAATAAGACATTGGGCCCTGAACTTCTGCTCATTGTCTGATCAGCTGGAAATCTGGAAAATGGATGACTGTCCTTCTGGATTCTGATACAACTTCAAATAAGAAGTTTTCTTTCTTCATCTGGGTGAGTTTCAGAACCTGAACAGCGTATGCCATACCAAATTATTTAGGATCTATCTGGGGAGCGTTTCATCAATTTTTTTGTCTGACAAGTTGTCAGATCTGACATCTTTCCGTGATTTTGATTGGCTGAGAAGCATCGTTAGTATGGCAACTGTCGGATAAAACAGACTTTGTCGGATAAAACATCCGACAAGTCCTTTCATGAAACGCTCCCCTGATCCTCTATGCAGACGGGTAGGGGAGGGGGGGGGGCAAGTGCCCTGGGCAGCACTTTGAGGAAAAGGAGAAAGAGAAAGAGAAAAGGAGCAAAAGGAAAAAGAGAGAAAAAGATAATGAGAAAAAAGGGAAGTTTTTAAGGGCTTAAAGTGCAAAAATTTTCTGAAGCTCTGTTGCTTTGCTCCCTCGCAAGATCACAATATTCAACCTTATTAGACCCTTGACCTATCATACTTGACCTTTGACTTCGAATATCACTGAGGTCCCCATAGGGTATTTTCCATCCAAGTTTGGTTACAAATGGACGTATGGTTGTAAAGTTACCGATCCTGGTAGAAACTATAAGGGAAATATGAACATCTGACCTCATTTGACCTTTGACCTACATTCATGACTTTTGATCCCCAAATAACACTGATGTCCCTGTAAGGCATCTACATACAATTAAGGTTACAAATGGGCTTGTGGTTTGAAAGTTATTAACCATAGTAGAAACTAGGTAAATTTTAACATTTGACCTCATTTGACCTCATTTGACCTGTGACCTGGATGGGTGACCTTTGACCCAAACGAAAATAAAGTCTCTACAGAGCATCTACGGTCCAAGCTTAGTTACGAACAGTTAAATAATTGCAAAGACAGGCATGGTCTACTTGGTTTGTAGAGCAATAATCCACATCTGAGTTTTGCACTTGGCAAGTGCACATTAATACATTAGAGTCTATGGGATTTTTAACACATACACGTGCAAGAAGAGATATTTATGAAATACGAGATTTCAAATTTGAGCCTTTAAAATTTTAGAACGGATGATGGTATTAATTTCTAATTTTCCACAGATGTTTATCATATATTAGGAAAATTTCCACCGAATTAGTTCAATACCCCTCATAAATGACATCAAATTGTAGGGAATTTAATTCTCTTTCATATGAGACTAATTTTGTTGCAATTGAACGCTTCTATCAAATTTTATCTTGAAAAATCCAAATTCCGTCAAAATGGCGGCCATTTTTGACGCCATCTTGGATTTGGAGGTTTTCGCAACAACTTTTTTTTTAGGTAGACCTCTTGAATATTGTTTGTTATGCTTTTAGCTTGAAAATTAGCTGGTCTACTTAGTTTGTACAGATGGTGGAACGAAACCCCCATTTTCTGCTTTTGGCCCTCTGCTTATTGCCTGTTGTAATTTATTTTAGTAATAGTCTCTTCAATTTTTAGGGCTTTTGTCAAGAAGGGGGGGGGGGGCTTCGTTGGTGCATAGAGAGCAAGAATCTACATCGGGTGAATGGCATAGATCGAGCAGCAGAAGAAAAAGAAGAGGAGGAAGAAGAAAAAAAAAAGAAGAAGAAAAAGGAAAGAAGAAGAAGAAAGAAAGAAAGAAAGAAATAAAAAGACAAGACGACGACGAAGAAGAAGACGACGACGAAGATGATGATGAAGAAAAAGAAGAAAGAAAAGAATTTGCATATATTTTGGTATTTGACTGTACTATATGGCTGTCAAAGTCATTATGTATGTACCCCAATATATGAGATTCCATCAGGTGCATACTGTGTCATTTAGTGCTATCCAAGTTCAAGTGAGTGCTTCTAATCGAGCTTGTATCTTTCTCGTATCTAGACACTTGTATCTAATGAGAACTGAAGTCCATGATTATTTCGATAATTAGTGATATTTGCAACAAGTGTTTGAAGTCTAAGGTATATACTTCAACGGACTTCGCCCTATAAATGTGTCACGTGTTCATTTGATTACCTCAAGTTCTCGAAGAGGGTTAAGTTCATATCCTCACTTCCCTCGATCCCTCTCTATGATCTGGCCGCCTCACGAACAGGTTTTACCATCGTTTGAACCGATTTGAATGTTCAAAAGTAAAACGGTACCTTTAACTTAGCCATTGGGTGACTTTAAACATCTGAGCTGCATGGCCCTACATGCTGTCAGTGCATGTATTGTGTGAATATGAAGCCCTTGAAAAGCACTTCAAACGCATCATCATGTGCTTCAAGAGTGAAAATATACAAGTGACCGGAAATGTTAGACCCTTTTTACCCCATAGACTGCAATGTTAGACAAGATCATACCCAGGTTGTTTTTTGCAAATGGCGGAATTCAGTGACGGATATCGTGATAATAACATCTTATATATTTCAAAACCTTTATATTCCTGGCTGTTTATCCTTCTGAACATCTTTATCCTACACAGACATCAAACTTCATCAGTTTATTAATCAAACCTCCACAAAGTTACCGGATCCCTTTAAGAACGTTCAAAAGTAAAACGGTACCTTTATAACATTTTATCATGATCAACTGTGAAGTCCAAAACAGAAATGAGGCTTTCGCTCTCACTGTCTTCTTTCTTTTCGCAACCGTGACCATGGTAACTGGTCATAAAGAAATCATATTACAACCATTAATCATGTTGATTATTCAGATGTAAGCAGCAATTTAAAAAAAATGTAAGCAAGTACTCTTGAATCGGCTGATGAAAGTATGATGAGCTTTAAATATTATTAAGAAGAAGACAAAGAAAAAGCTGGAAAAAACCCCGATAAGAAGCATGTTCTCACATTTTAATGATCATAAATGCTATATATAATTGATCATTAGAACACTGCCCTACCATTGCCTGCTTGGTTACAGTTCGTTAGTCCGAAGGTTCGTTATTCCGAAGGTTCATTAGTCCGAAAATGAAATAAGGTTCGTTAGTTCGTTAGTTATATTCGGACTCACGAACCTTATTTCATTTTCGGACTATCGAACCTTCGGAATAACGCCACAAATGTTCGGATTAACGAACCCTTTTTCATTTTCGGACCAACGAACATCTAGGTATACGCAATTTGCATGTTTCGGAATAACGAACCTTATTTCATTTTCGGATTAACGAACCTTCGGAATAACGCCACAAATGTTCGGATTAACGAACCCTTTTTCATTTTCGGACCAACGAACATCTAGGTATACGCAATTTGCATGTTTCGGAATAACGAACCTTCGCAAAAACGAACCTTCGGAATAACGAACATCACCCGCCCCAGAAGGAAGCAAGTGACGTATCAACCAAATTTCAGTCTTTATTTTCATTTTTCACCTAGTGTGCATGCTCTTCTTCCTGGCCAAATTTTATGCATGAAAACTCAGCCTGCTGAGAGATTATGTTAGGCAAGACATCGTGGTATTGCAGATACATTTTGCTCTTTTACAGGAAAAGTCACTTTTGTCAATTGCTTCTTTTTGCCAATAAAGTAGGGCAGAACAGCTATATTATTTTGTTCTGATTTCCTTTCTAGATTCCTTATTCACTTGGCAGTGATATACCACAATCAGTGCTATAATATCATGATACTCTCACTCTTTTGACCCCCAACAACATACACACCACGGCGTTTCCTGTCGTATTTCGCACATGAGGGCGCTTTTAACATGTTTAAGAGTCATCGTAGTATATGCTGGGGAAATTTGCGCTATGCTCATGCAAGGGTGCCGATTTGTATTCGTGGTTGAGGGATGACCGATAGGGGGAAGGATGTCGGAGGGGAGAGGGGGTGTCGAAGGTGAAGAGTCGACAAAGTGAAGGAGCATAGAGACAGGGGTGTCGCTAGAACATTATGAATGGGAGAGGGGGGGGGGGGTGTAAGGCCTATATTTGTCGACAGTTTTGCTGCATTCTAAGTTTAATCTACCCCCTCGCATACACCTAACAAGAAATTATTTTCTAAAAATATCGCAAATGTAGATTCTCATTACTGTAATTAAATGCTTAGGGGTCGCAAAGTATTTTTAAAATTTGGGGGAATTGGCTCTTCTTACTTAAGAACAACCCTTTTTTAATTTTGAGAGCGAGCGAAGCGAGCGAGCCACGAATACCACTTTTTCAATAAAAGTTTTGCCATGAAATTACACTCTAGTGGGGTGTTGCAAGAAAGTTGCAATCGATTGCAAGTTGCAACTGATTGTCACTGGCCAATCAAAATCATTGTTGCATGCATGTATTCTTAAAAGGGCAGACCCTAAGCCAATCAGAATGGTTGTTTCAAAATTAGCAATTATTTGCAATTGATTGCAACTTTCTTGCAACACCCCATTAGACCTATAAGATATCCTCACTGCCGAATATGACTCTATTATAACACCTTGCTGGACCAGCGAGGTCCAAACAATGGCAACAGGTGCCATTGTTTTCTGTTCGACTTCGAAACCACCCTGTTTTGAATGTTACGAGCGAACGAAGCCAGCGAAAAGAAAACAAACTCTTTTGATGTTAGATATTTATTTCGTCATCGATAATAGGCATATAAGATATCTAGATTATATGTTCGATTACCTCGTTTGCATGGTCAATTCGTTTGACTTTCCAAACCATCCTGCATCTAAATCACCGGCGTAAATCCCTTTTGAGGAGTGAGGGGGGGGGGGGGGATGATCATCTTTTTTGCAGAAATTTCTTGCGATTTTGCGAGCGAGCGAAAAATAACCGCTTTTTTTTTTTTTTTTTTTAAGAGCATTTCAAATGAAATTCCACTATAAGACCGTCGTTTATGATATTTTTAATGAAAAATGTCACCAACTGATTAATTACAATATGTATCCTTAAAATGAGGGGGGATATTTTGTACACGCCATCCCCCTCTATCGAAAAAGTGGGGGATATATCCCCCCCCATCCCCCCGGGATTTACGCCAATGATCTAAATATTATTATTATATGAGTGGCATGCAGCGAGCGAGGAAAATACACTCTTTGATACACCTCAAAGATAATCTTTATATAGGATATAGAATACAGTATTCGATCACCTATCTGCTGAATATGACGTTATTTTGGCTCGTCACTTGCTGTCCAAAACCATTCTGTTTCTACGAGCGAGCGAAGCGAGCTACCGTCAAAAATCTATTTTCTTTAAGATGTAGATTTGCCCCCAAAATACATTAGCTAATTGTTATATTGTACATCATTGCAAACATAGTATTATACTACTTTTATCGGCATCTTCCATTTCCATGATAGTGGGTCTGATAGGAATGAGCTATTGGTCACAGGCCATTATCTCCTAAAATTCATCTAATTTAGGTAAACTTGCAGCTAGATTATAGTATTTACATTACTAACACTTTATGAGTAGCAGAATAGCGTATATACAGTAGATATAGAGAGACAAGATGAAAACCAATTTCCTTTCATAAGAATAGTAATATATAACTGGCATTGGTTAAGATACTTAAAATGCTAGCAAGAGAAGCGAGCGAGAGCTTTCAAGATTTCCTTTTCCTTTTTTTCTCTTCCCCTCTTCCTTTCTCTTTCCTTCTTCATCTACCCTTTTAGGGGGTGAACAGGGCCCATGGAGGATGAATTATTGGGGGATTATAATACAGGCCATCCTCCATTGGGGTTATACCCCCCTCCTATCCCCCCGGATCGACACCCATTGCTATGATTTTCTTCCAAACTGATATTTTAAAAAAATGAGAAAGCTCACAAATTATCTTTCGCTTCCTCCTAAAACTCCAACATTTCTTTGAAAGTATTTCTCCATCAAGATAATGGAAAATTTGCACAATTAATACTCGAGCATTACTTATCACTGTAGGAGAAGGAGATGTGCTAAGTAATGGCTTTAGATGCAGCGAAGAGTTTACATTGATTTGTAAACTGTTTGAAGTGATATCTCCTATTACTGATATTTTTCATCCTGTAAAATTGTTGCCTATAAATCATATTGAAATATTCCATTTTTACGTAGATCTTATTTTGTTGAAATGTCAGTACCGTTATTCATTCTTTATACACGTACGTTCTGTACTACTCAAGTGAATCTTATGTTTATCTGAGGAGGTGCTGTGGTGTAGTGGTTCATTTATTTAACTCCCAATCAAAGGGATCAGGGTTCGAATCCCAGCCCGGTACTGACGACCTTTTGGCAAGATATTAATCCACGTTTGCCACTCTCCACCTAGGTGTAGGTGTGGGTACCCGGTATGAAGAAATTCCTTAAATGCTTTAGCACCTTATCATGGTTAGCTCAGCTACAGCCGGGATAATAATAATGATACTTTGAAAAGCGCAGAAGAGCATATTTTGTAGTACCTGCGTTATCATAAATGGACATATCACTTCATTTTATAGCATTTTGTTTAAAATTTCTGAATAATGTACATAATTTCAATACAATTATGATACAAGAAGATGGCGAACACCCGAAAGCGGAGCTTGTGTTGGGGACGCCGAAGATATAATGACAGTAATAAAAAAATATATGTAATGTACGATTATGCAGACGTTATATACAGAATGAAGGAAATGTATAGATTACAAAGAAAGCGAAAGGGTGGCATTTGCATCATTGAAGGTTACCGAATAACAGTCTACAAAAATCATCGTAAGTTCGAACTTTGTAAGAGTATGAATATAGCAAGATATGGAGTTGTTTTACCTAAAAACTACTTAGCAAATGCATACACTGGCATACAAGGCAGCGACATCTCAATTTCTGTGTTAAACGTGTTGATGAAAAAAAAAACCCCTCAGTATAAATATTATTTTTCTGAATATTTTCTCCATGATTTCCTTGCTCCGAATCATTTCCTTGTAATCATTGCTTACTTGAAATACTATTGCAGTTCCCTATGTGCTTTTAATCAATATTTCTCATTTGAAATGTTTGTTTACGTCTCTCCTTGGCTTTTTTGTGCCGCCTCTCATCGCTTCTTTACGTTAATCTCTCTCTCTCTCTCTCTCTCTCTCTCTCTCTCTCTCTCTCTCTCTCTCTCACGCTATCTCATCTGCTTCTGTAACTCTTTCTTTCTATTTGTCTCTTCCCCTCTTTTTCTCCGTCTCTCCGTCCCTCCCATTCATCCCTCTCTCTGTCTGTCTGTCCAAACCTCAATTTCTCTCTCCCATTTCACTGCCCCCCTCTTTCCCCTCTCCCACACCCACCTTCCCCCTGTCTCCCATACCCCCCTTCTTCTCTCTTCTTCTCTTTCTCCTCCATCCAGTCTGTACAGTGCTGGTGTCCCTGGCCGAGCAGGTAGCCGAGATTCATAATGACACCATAGTACAAGCCATCGAGAGAATATGCTCGTATCTACCAGGTAAGTGGCGACAGCCCACAAGAAAGTCTTCGGCTTAAAATCCGGAGGGGGCATATACCCTATTGTGTCCCCGACCCTTACAAATTTAAAAGTACGTGTCCCCCTGCGCCCCCCCCCCCCCCCGATAGAAGGCCATGGGTAAAAATCATTTCGTGCTGTGAAAGATCTAGTTGTTCTAGACGACGGGGCTATGACTTCACTGCTGGAGGGGCATGACAAAAGAGATAATGTAAGTCACGTGATACGAAATGACCAGTCAAGTGCCTGGATTCTTTTCTACGTATTCTATAACGTTTCAATCATGAGTATGGGTATACATTGCAAGTTCTCAAATCCTGAAGAACTAAAGTTAGGTTCGTTGTAAAATACTTTAGGTTTCGCAGAAATATGTAAATGTGCTTGTGGTGATTATTCGAATATTATAACTTTATATTTTTTTTCCTGTTCATTGAGTTGAATTGGATCAAATTTGATTAATCATTGCTATAAAAATAATCACTGATCATGCAGCTAAAAGATTAAGTTGTTCAATTTGCAGTATTTTAGGAAATAAAGAAACCCGCAGGTGTTGTGGCGTCGATATGTGGTACAAATCGTACGCCAAATAGTCGAAGAAAAACAACATTTGCCGTACACAAAATACATGACATAAATACATTCAATTCAATTCAATTCAATTTATTTCCACATATTGAGTAAAAAACATGTAATAAACATTACAATCGAGTATATAGATAGATAATAACAAATACAGGTATAAATAGTAACAATATATAAATAAAAAGAACATAGAAAATCAAAATGTGGGGGGGGGATTGACAAAGGCCATATTGATCTATCAAGGTCAATCCCCAATGAAAGAAAAAAAAAATGGAATACATAAATTACATAAGAAAAAATAGATACTTAACCTGAAAACCCCAGACAAAGCAAAAGAAAGTAAAAGACAAATAAAGGGGCAAATATAAAACTATCTTATGGAGTAAATAGGTAAAATTTATATTTCCGTTTGAAAGACAGGAGTGTGGGGAGATGTTTGAGTTCATTCGATAAAGAATTCCAAAGTTTGGGTCCAACATATTGAATAGTGTTTCGTGAAAATGTGTATTTGAAATTTGGAATAAAAAGATCATTAGCTTGTCTGGTTAGACGACCAGTAAGTGATTTATTCTGTACAAAACATTTATTAAGAAAGTTTGGAAAGAGATTATTGTAATAAGAATACATAAATATAGCAATTTGTTGATTATTAATTTGATCTATAGTGAGTATTTTATATTTGGCAAAAAATGGTGCAGTGTGTGTACGAGGGTTAGAGTTTGTGATAATTCTTATTGCACGTTTTTGAAGTATTCTTAATCTACTCAGATGGCAATCAGAACAATTTCCCCAAACAATATTACAGTAGTTAAAATGAGGTAAAATCATTGTATAATACAGATTAAGAAGGATATTCAAAGGTAATATATGTTTAAGTCTGTTCATGACACCTAATGTTTGTGCTACTTTACAAGACACGCTGTCATATGTTCTTTCCAAGTTAATTTATCATCTATGGTAACCCCCAAAAATTTAGTAAAATGAACAAATGGTATATTACAACCATTGATACATACATCTATTTCCTTACAATTAATATTTTTATTTTTAGGTTGGAATAACATACAAACAGTTTTATCAAGATTTAATTTAAGCATAAAATACGCGAAAAAACGAGTCCGGAACGCAAAATGGAAAATAATTGAAAATCGAATTTTTCAAACAGCGATTGATAATTTGACGGGTAGCATGTAAATCTTGTAAACTGACATACAATCTTCTTGTGGCATGATCTTTGCTAAACTTCTATTCCAATATGTCAAAATAAAAATTTGAATTTTTGCATTTTTGTATTTTGCGTTCCGGACGCGTTCTTTCGCACAACGACATTAAGATAAAATGCCTTAATTTCGACATAAATGCCGTGTGTGAAATAGCATATTATAGGTTTTCCCGGTCGAATTCGTCAAAACAGCATTCAGTTTCATGATCAACCATTCAAATTCAAGCAATTTATAGTCCGTCGGTTTTTCAGTGTTTCAATTTAACACTTTTTGCTTTCAATTCTTTTTTTAAACATTGAAATTAGTAGAATTATCATTCCAATTAAATGTAATTTGATTCAATTTGGTAATGAATAACCGTTATTCAATTTCGCCAAGTTTGAGAGGAAGAAAAAATTCCTTGCTGAATTGCGGTTTCATTTTCATCTTTAGGCAATCACTTTCGCACTTACGCCATTCAATTAGAATAACGTAAGTGGTCTCTATCTCTTTTTCATTTTCATTTTTATTCTCTTTAATTCTTTATTTCTTTTCTGTCATTATATATTTAACATTCATATTTCTTTATTTCCAGTTTATAATATGTCATTATTCTTTTATTCTTATGTGTGGTCTTATTCTTTATCTTTGCATACCATTCAGTATAAAATGCCTGTCAAACATGGTCATGGATTATTAATTGTGATCTTTATTTGCATATTTTGTAAGGGGGTTTCTTTTCGTTTATCGTTTTTTCCATCTGCTAAATGCTAATGAATCTCAATCTTTTTCTTTCTACGATTTTCATGATTTTCACAAAAGCAGAAACACACATCGACTCATTACCATAAGATGAAAAACACTGCACAAATGTCAAAACTGTGTATGCCATGAAATTGTATGCCAAGATTCTTCCCACGTCATGTCCTGCGTGAAATGGAATGCTGTTTACACGAATTTGAATGTTGTTTACACAGATGATTTTTGTATTTTAACAATAGTAAATCGCATGCTAAAAAAATCAAATTGAACGATAATATTTGCTTTTTAAATGTTGATCCACATTGTCAATATATTTCGCGTGAAATTGAACGAAAATGTCGTTGATTCCGATGATAAGTTTACGGAGATGGGCGGGAAAACATGTATAGGAAAAAAACATGACCGGAATGAGAATGTCATACATTGAATTAACTGACAGTGTAGTGACACTTTAGTAATATCGGGTTTTTAATCTGTAAAAGATTCGAAGGCAATTAGATGCTTAATTTCATTTGATGAATGTTTTCAACCTTTCCCGATGTGACGTTTCCTTTAATTTTTGTTTTTATTTTTTCTTTTGCAACAGAAGAATTTAAGTCCACTTGCAACAGCTTTGTGGAGATAGCTACACCTATACTCTTGGAGATGTAAGTTTGAAGCTATGTTTCACAGTGCAAGTTGTAAATCAAGTTACTACATAATTATTAAATCTCCCCCTGTTTAAATTGTCTTTTTGCATCATAAGTTTAATTCAATTAATTGCTGCCTACTCCACTCAGATATTAATCAATTGTCTTATTTTGGTTGTGTTTGCAGTTGTGTTTATGTGTATTTGTGTACATGTTGTTTATTCATTGTATTGCAAAACTTGTAAATAGTTTTATTGTTGTATTTGGTTGTTTGAACTTGAACTTGAAGTTAAGCAATCCTCAAATTTCACTTGTTATTACGGAAAGGAAGGGGGCGGGCTTCTCCTTTGTTTTGCTAACCAGAATATAAATACGAACAGTCATGTAAAATCATATTTTTAGACACTTATTGTCGGGTGGGGTGAGTCTGATATCTGTTCCTCGGATATCAACTTTCCAGTTTCTAAATTTTGTAAGGGAAAGAAACGACCTACCCCCAAAATTGTCACAAGTGAAAATTGTCGAAATTCGAGGAAGGGGATATGTACGTGTGTGTTGTGGTGGTGGGGGGGGGGGGGGGGGGTTGACACGAGTACAAAGCCGTGCACAATTTGTCCATTGCGTCCATTGCCAGCTTTGGAGGATGGGGGAGGGGGGGGGGGTTGTAGGTAAGGATGTCATGGCGATACGCCAATATTACCATTTTCCTCATGTTCTGAATCGTCTTGAAGGGCATTTGATGAATTCATTACCCCTGACGTGGCCTGTCAGGTACTGAGTTTCTGCTACACGGAACCTGGGCAGCCGACCTGCCACCTCTACCCGCTGCCCAGCACAGGCATGGACAGAGTTGTGGAGAAAGCAAGGAGTCGACTAAAGTTGAAGAAAAGACCGGTAAGACTCAGAATCGTTTGATAGTGTACTTTTTTTCTTTTTTTTTAAACATGGGTGGTATCGATAAAGCGGAAGAGGGAAGGAGGGGATGGGAAGAAGGAAAGAGGAGGCTACTACTGGTACATGCTATTGAGTTGCAAAACAGAGCGACAGAAAAAAAAACCAGGGAAAAAGGAATACAGATATTAATAGATAGATAGATAGAGAGAGAGAGAGAGACAGAGAGACAGAGAGACAGAGAGAGAGACACACAGAGAGAGAGAATAAATTAATACTGCTTTCACACCTAGGTACGGTCGCTGGGTACGGTCGCTGCGACCGTACCCAGCGACCGATCGGACGTGCTTTCACACCTCCGTTAAAATTTGGTCAGGCCCAGAGCGATCGGTCGCTGTATAGCTGACCTAGACGGAAGCGGAAGTAGAGATAGTGCGTAGGCATGTATGGGGGGTCATTGCATTTCGATCGGTCGCTGAGTACGATGTGCTTTCACATCTAGCTTGCATCGGTCGCGATCGGTCGCTGAAGTACCCCAGCGACCGTACTCAGCGACCGATCGTTTTTGACCAAAACGATCGGTCGCTGAGTACGATGAAATGCTTTCACACTATGATTTCATCGGTCGCTGGGTACGGTCGCAGCGACTGTACCCAGCGACCGTACCTAGGTGTGAAAGCAGTATAAGAAACAATTAAGAAAGACTAGTATCACGAGACAGAAACAACAACTAGGGGGCTGCAATCTACAAGCACAGCTTTTCAGCAGTCCCCTCCATTACCAACCTTTTCTTAGACTTGTACATATGATATTTACGATTCTATTGTTAAGTTTCATTGTTGTACTTGTACAAAGCATCCTATGTATTCTGTTTATTATGTTGGAAATGGAAATATAGGAAATGAATGAAATGAAATGATAAGGAGAGAGACAGAGAGAATAAGTTAGATAAATTAGGAACAAGAGAGATTGATATCGCTGCTAAAGAGAGAGAGAGAGAGAGAGAGAGAGAGAGAGAGAGCATGGGGGGGACTTTTAGAGTGCCTTCTCTTCCAAATTAATTTTCTCTGGGCATGCTAGGGAGATACCCTCCCTAGCATTTCACCAAAATCGTCTGTCCCCCCCCCCCCCCCCTCTTTTATGACTATGCCCACGCTACGCCGCTAAATGTTTTCAGGTTATATTGGAATTTCTTTTTCGTTACAGAATAAGCAAGTCGGGATTGACGTTGATTGTTCTAAACTACCCATAGTGAAGGAGGTCTGTGAACTCATCAAAACGTAAGACTTTAAGATATCTAAGTTATAATTTAAAATTTTATTGTGATTTTTTTCTATACCCATCATAATTATATAATAACTTGATTTCTTATTGTTATCTCTATTATCATGATTATACTGATTACATGTTTTTTTGTAATTTCCTTTTGATATTCATGTTTTTTTTTTAAATCTCAGAACCTTGATGTAAAAGAGTTTTTAACTGATCTTGTCATCCTGAATAAATATGTTTCAATAAATAAATATTCTCAAAATATATTTGGGATTTGAAAAGCATTCACAAAATTCCTATTTCATGAAATACCCCCCCCAAAAAAAAAAGATACAAGATTTTATGTGGCAGATTTTGCGTTTTCTTGTTCATGTGATTTGAAGCATAATGGCCCTTGTATGGTGGCCCTGAAGTACGCTCTACAACAGGTCATGTGCGACGTGAATTTTGCATCCCAGGTCCTGAATTTTGCATCCGGGTCCTGAACTTCCCATCCCAGGTCATGAATTTCGCGCCACGTGTTGTGAATTTCACGACTGGGATGCAAAGTTCGCGCCACGGGTCATGAATTTCGCATCGCGGGTCGTGAATTTCACGACTGAGATGCACAGTTCGCGCCACGGGTCATGAATTTCAGGACCTGGGATGCGAAATTCACGTTGTCAAGCGTACTTCAGGGCCACCATACCCTTGACATGCTCAAAAATATATATATATATTTTTACAGTATCTTATGATAAAAAATATTGTAGAATGATACCTAAATAAACATGATAAAAACTGCCTAGAACGACCCCAGACAGAACGAAAATTCACTCCCGTCTAGCCAATCATCGATTGATTTAGACAGAGATTTAACTGGTTTGGAAAGGGAAGGACGCAATGTCTTTTCATTGAGTTAGAACTCCATAGGCTTTTCTCAATTTTCGTCAAACCGTCCTTCCCTGGGCGGCACCTGAACTTTCTCAATCAAAGCAATAGGCCTTATCCATGTTAGCCCCATCAAACGTCTGATGGTCAGATTGCCGTGCTTTTGATGATAAACTTGCCCGTCATGGCCTGCATTCAGTGCCAAAATTGAAATCCGTTTCTGGGTCTGAAGTCGAGTTTTCAGGAAAGACTCTAGAACCGAGGTTAAAGCTTCCCGTTTGTGAAACATGACTTCAGACCGAGTGTCGGTTTTAGCTATAGTAGGATACAACCAAGATCATTAGAAATTGTCCTGCTAAATGTGTCCTTTTATAATTAAAACAGGAAGTTCGGAGACCATCACCTACCCCTGCTAGATGTTGATCAGGACAGATTTAGTGTCTATAAGGTAGGTATGTAGAATGAAACACAATGTTTGCTGTTTGGCAGTTGGTCCGTGAGAAAATTTGGGTACAGATGGTTGTGGTGGTGGTGGTGAGATGATGATGATGATGATGATGATGATGATGATGATGATGATGATGATGAAAATGGGGATTATGATGATGATATTGATAGTGCTGATGATGTTGGTCATATTGACGACGGCGATGAGGATGATGATAATGATGATCTGACGTAGATGTAGATATAGTGATGATGATGCTGATGATGACGATGAAGACGATGACGACGACGATGATGATGATAATAATGATGATCTGAAGTAGATATAGTGATGATGATGCTGATGATGATGACGATAAAGATGATGATGATGATGAAGATAATGATGATAATGATGATGGTGATAATAACGATGATGGGATGATGGTGATGAATCTCATGATAATGCTGATAATGGTGGTGATGATGCTCCTGCCACTGATGATGATGCTGATGCTGATGGTGGTACTGATGATGATGGTGGTGGTGGTAGTGATGATAATAATAATGATGATGATGACGACTACTATCGTTAAGAAGATACATGATAACAGTGGTGATGATGATACAAATTATAATGAAGATGACGATGAGGACAACGATGATCTGAATTACGCTAGTATTGTATTATGTTTTCAAAATCAATGATCATATATAGGGATGGTTAGGATGAATATGTTGGCGGTGACGAAATAGTTGATCAAACTCAAAACACTTATAGTTGATGTGAAGGGGATAAGGTTGGCTAAGGAAGGAAAGACGCGATAGAGTCGTAATGATGATTTTCAATTTGTAATACTTTTTATTACCTACATCCTGTAGACAATACGAGGTTCTTATTGGAGAGGTAAAGATTGCTCTGATTTGACTTCCGATTTTCATCCAGGCATTAAGTAAGTCAAATGCATACTTTTTTTCCTGTAATTATAAAACACGATGTTTAACATGAAACTTGAGATGACATCAAAATGCGTCATCCCGGTAAAACGGCATATGGATGAAATTGAAGACGGAGTATTCGAATGCACATTAATTATTCGCCAAGGAAAAACAGAATTTCCTCTAAAGTATCTTCTATTATTATTATCATTTATTATCATTATTATTGGTTTGGCGTCACCTGTGCCTGGGAGGGGAAAAGCGAATTGAATCACAGTAACCCTGAGGTCTCTTCTCCCGATATTGGAGGTGTGCAGGTGGACCACATACACCGGGGTTTCCCCCTACTCTTATTCTCTTTATAATTGCTGAAAACAATATTGTGATGAAACTTTTGGTATCGACTCTGATGAACATTAGGTCAGTGATGACTTGACGATGTCGACGGCGATGACGAGGTTGGCGATGGTAACAATGACAATGTTGTTGACTATATATTTCATCGATGGACATGATGTGAACTTTGACATGGTAAACGATCATGCATGGACTCCGTTATTGACAAGACAGATTTCTAACAGTAATTCTAACAGCCTACCCATTTTGTTCTCTGTCATTTTAGAGCCCTTCGACAGGACGAAGTACTAGATTCCAACTGTAATGGGATATATGTAAGTTTTTTGTTTATGTTTTTAAAATTTTGTTTAATATTTCGTTTTGTCTTTTTGCCATCACGCGTTAATATCCTAGTTCTAGTAGGATCCATGTTCATATAGTGAAGTGGGATCGTGCAGAGGTGATGACTCTCCTTTAGTACACGAGGTCTCCATTTAACGTCCGAGGGACGGGGTGTTTTCCTCTGAGACGTAGGCTGTGTCTATGAAACAGGCAGGCATCAGTCCACGAGCTCGACACCCACGAGTCATACGGCCCACGAGCTAGATACTAGGCCCACGTATGGTGGCCCTGAAGTACGCTGGACAACAGGTCATGTGCGACGTGAATTTCGCATCCCAGGTCCTGAATTTCGCATCGCCGGTCGTGAATTTCGCATCCGAGGTCCTGAATTTCGCATCGCGGGTCGTGAAATTCATGACCTGGGACGCGAAGTTCACGACCCTCGATGCGAAATTCAGGACCTGGATGCGAAATTCACGTCGCACATGACCTGTTGTCCAGCGTACTTCAGGGCCACCATACCCACGAGCTAGGCACGATGTGAAACAGGCTGTATAGCTCGCGGACTTAAGTGTATAGCTCGTGGAGCTTAATAGCTCGTAGGTCGTGTGACTCGTGGGTCGCAAGACTCTTGAGCTGCTCAAACTTAGAAAAGGTTCAATTTTGCACCATAAATACTACACTGGCGGCACCTC
>CM057158.1:26348302-26365249 GCA_029962745.1 Echinometra lucunter
CTCTCTCTCTCTCTCTCTCTCCTTCATCTCCTCTCTCTCTCACCTCTCCCTCCCCCCTCTCCCTCTCCCTCTCTCTCTTTGCCTCTCTGCAGGACACCAAATTACCGAATGGGAGCTACGTGGTCGCCACTGGGCTCGCAGACGGTAGAATACTTTACGATGCCCTCAAAAATCGGGTCCATCCGATTGGCAAATGGCGCCAGGATATCAAGTACCCGGATATATATAGCTATTTGAGCTGTTTGGAAGTCTCACCGTGCAATGGCTGGATGTCAACAAATGCGTCGCTACGCAACTACACGTCAGAGGTACTGTACTGATCCTGGGGGTGTTTCATAAAGCTGTTCGTAAAGTTACGATTGACTTTATGAACGACTGGAATATGGCAAGCCAAATGGGATGCCCAAAGTTTTTCCTGATGCTTTAACAAAGTGTGACTGCATTTCCCATAATCTTGATTAATTTTTTGCAAAAAATATACTTTGCAATAAAAATGCTTTTAAACAATAATGTTAATCTATGCATATTTCACCTTTAGCTGATGCGATTTATAAAGATTGAGAATCCCATATAGCCTGCCATATTCAAGTCGTTCGTAAAGTCGTTCGTAACTTAACGAACACAGCTTTATGAAACAACCCCTGCCCTTTAGCAAGAACCTATCATCAGATCATATTTATTCATTGATCCATGATATCCATATCAACTCTTGTTTCTTTCTTTCCTTTGCCTTCTTTTCCTGTACCTTTTCGCTTTCTTCCTTTACTTTCCTTCTTTTGTTTATTCTTTCCTTTTCTTCATTTCCTTTGCCTTCTTTTTCTCCCTTTCTTCCACTTCTCTTCTTCTCTCTAATTCTTTTTAAAGTTAACTTTCTTTCTTCTTTTTCCCCTTCTTTTCCCTTTTCCTTCTTACTTGACTCTGTTTTCTGTCATTTGCCATCTAGTATGTTTTTGCAAGATGTAGGCCTCTTGTCTGTACTCTATTTCTTTTCGAAGTTTAAGTAGTTTTATAATATGAAATAACACTGCATTTATTTGTCATGCGTTTTTAATCTTAATGCGTCAATGTTCTGATGTGTTTTGATATTGCAATGTATTTATGTAATCATTTCAATCTTTAATATGTGCATTAAATGTTTATTTATTCTTGAATATCAGATTGTGAATCAAATTTTATGTTTATTCCATGAAAGAAATTATCTTGAATCTTGAAAATCTTGAATCTTGAATTCTGGTTAAAGTGCAAAATGATTTGTGAGCTTTCCCATTTCCAACACCTTTTTTGGAAGTTCCCACTGCCATGACTGCATGTTCTTCTCTGCATGCAATATGGAGTCGATTTCTTATCATTTCGATGATCCCCAATTCTTCAGTGTATACCATTGATCATGAATAATTATGCAATTCAAAATCAACCTTTTTCCAACTGAACTGAGACAGTTCCTTTCACAATTCAGTCGCATAACAACAACCCACCCTTAACGTTATTCTGAACAGTAACCTAACAAAAGGATATCGACACTCCACAAAAAAGTCTGAAACGAACACTAAGATATAATGGAAAGGCTTTTGTCTATGTCTTACGACAACCATTGCTTGATGTATTTGTATATATATATATATATATATATATATATATATATATCGTAATAAATGAAATGAAAGTCTGAGAGTATATATTTTCCACAAAAAAAAAAAAAAAAAATAGACATAGGCCTAATCATCAGATCATGAAGTGAAAAAAAAAAAACTTTGTTCGTGACAAAATTAAGCAAAGCTGTGGATTGACTCGTTTACAAGGCTATACCACTACATAATGCTAAATAGAAAAAAAAACAGTTAAAAAAAAAAACTTTGTTCGTGACAAAATTAAGCAAAGTTGTGGATTGACTCGTTTACAAGGCTATACCACTAAATAATGCTAAATAGAAAAAAAAACAGTTAACAACACTCTCTACATACACATTCATAAAACTATATGAACTAATCCCCTGTCAAGAAAAACTGTTTCTTATTCAATTTTGCTCATCTGTTTTTTGTTGTCTTTTTTTCACTCCGTTTTACTATTATATTTCAGAGGGCTGCCAATTTAAGCCGCGCTCTCGAGCAAGTAGCGGCCTCTTACAAGGCCAACAATTTCGAAGTTCATTACATTCCATTCGATTTTGAGGAGGGTAAGTAGTAAGTTGAAAAAGGATGAATCAGCGGCATAACCAGGCTTTTTTATTTATTATTTTTTAGGGGGTATTGGGGGCATTCCTTTCTGTAGGGGGGGGGGCACAGGAGGCGGTTTTGTATTGTTTTTATTTCTGTAATTTTTGGTGGGGGACATCCAGCGGGGGCACAGGAAATCTGTGAGGGTGGGGGCACGTACGTACCCCAGGTCCCCGTGGCTACGCCACTGCTCTGAATTATAACTGTTGATAAAAAAATGTCAGAGATAATTAGTAAACTGAAATATGTTTGAATTCGCTCTCATTCAAGGGCGTTTCTTGTGCCATTCTGGTAGTAAGTTTCCAAAATAACCATATCCTGTTATGTGGCTCTAAGAATCAGAAAATTTTCGTTAAGATAACATATTCCCTTGTTATTTATTACAGTGTGCTACAGCGGATGCAGATGGCAAGAACTATGGGCACAACCCCTAAACTTTAATTAGAACGAACGGTGCCCCTTAAGTGAAGCAGTGACGATTATTTTTCATTTTGTCCAAAGCTTGTTGCTCGCTACGCTCACTCGCACTTAATTCGAATCCCCTTTTCAGTTTGACCTTTCTTTTCTAATGAATATAGCTTGGTAAAAAACGACCGGGTTATATGGATGAAATACAATGATAGGGAAAAGCCTTAAGTTGCGATATCGTTATCATCAAATCACTGTAAAGAATGCAAATAAGTGGTCTTCAGCAAAATATATGCTTAGAATTATTTGCTCGCTCTCTTCGCTTGCTCTCAAATGAGTAATCAGAGCAGCCTTCACAACTGTAAAGTAGTTATTATTCAAAGATTGGAATGAAATGTATTGAAAAATGATCCTTAAAGGTGTGTTAAATAGTGGTATACTAGCGTGTCACATAGCCTCAAAACGCTAATTTTCCTTTTTGTTTTCACCCTTTGTAAATGCACCCTTTTTGTTTTCACCCTTTGTAAATGCACCCTTTTTCTAAAAAGTGCCCCTTTTCGCTGACACACCCCCTCACTTTGAAAGATGCTCCACCGTCCCCTTGATGGCAGGGTGATGCAAGTATGTAATAGACCTATTCATTAACGTAAACAAACTCACCTGTGGGTCATCTTGCTCCCCCCCCCCCCGCCCCCTTATCGAAACACCGTGGCCCCGCCTTGGCTGGTGTATTCTTGCTACTGTACTTTTCAAAGCAGAACTGCCGCATTTATTGGAAATCATGAAAATATTTTTCGAATGCGCTCTGAGTATATATCATTCGATTTTCTTTTCCGTAACTCCATCATTTCTTTTTAATGTTTGTGCAGTGGTGCGCAAATGGAAAGCCGCGGGTGGTGAGACATGGGAGTTGATAGATGCAGTGGACGGATTCCATCCTAGCCAGGTTTGTAAACAATGTTTATTTATTTATTTATTTGATTTCAGGCAAAAGAAACAAATAATATACAAAACACAAAGGAAATTGGAAATACCACCGACTAGTGGCCAGGGATAGCCAAAAGGAAACTAGTTCCTGTTAAAAGGTTCTCCTACACTAGTCGGTATAGTTTACAAACATAGAAACATGTACATAAAAACATACAATCTTATAGATCACTCTAACAATAAAAATGAAACAGAATGACGCAAGAAGAAAAGAAAGAAAGGAAAGAAGAAGCAAGGGAGAGCTTTGCAGACAGAAAAAAACCCTGAGTACTTACAATAAAAGAGAATTAATGTTGTATTTTTATGCTGTGAACAATGGTGAATTTTTAAGGATTTTATGTTTATCATGCTTTTAAGCGTTATTTTATATTCAGTTTTGGTTTGAGTTTTTTTTTCCTGTATTGTTTTTCTTAGTAGATATCGAGTGCTCTCTAAAAGGAACAAAAAGCTTTTTTTTACTCATTTTTTCCGGATTTTATTTATTTTTTCGTTCCTCCGGGAACCACATTAGATATCACTGGATTTTTAGAGAGTAACTTTCATCTTAAATTCAAATCATAAGATATGTAATATAAGTTCACAGTTTTTTTCCGTTATGTTTTTCATTCTGATTTCCTCAAAACAATTCTAATTATTCTTCAAAATGCAATTCTTTTTCAGTAAACTTAATATAAGATATATTTCTTTTCCAATACATGCAAAATTCATGAACTCGATCAAAAACAAACAAACAAACAAACAAACAAACAAAACAAACAAAACTGAATCATATCAGTTATAGTCGTTAAAAACGTCTACCACCCCCACCCACACTCACAGTTGTGTAGAATCAAGCACAAGTACACCCACACCGTCACACACGCACATATTATCAACATGATCAAGTAGGCTTATACACGCTTCCATTCCCCAAAATGAGGAAATAATCGCTAAAAAGTTTTTATTTTGATTTCCATTGTTCAACAGATTTCAATGTCTTTAGTTTCGGAGGTCTTATGGCAGGAGCTTACTCAAGAGATTCCTGACGTCATAAAAACTTTGACCAATCCAAACAACGCACGCATCAGAGCCATATTCGGTGATCAGGGCGGCTACTAACCCATTCACTAGCAATGAAAAAAAAAATGATGAAAATGGGACAATCATCTCAGGTTGCATTCATTTCAGTTTGATGAAACTAGTTTATTTTTAAAGTAATGAAACTCGTTTTATTTTTAAAGAAATGATATATGACCAAATATGATGATTACATGGACAAGTCTATGGTGTCCAAGGTATTTGAAACTGTGAAGGCAAAGTGACATAAAAACATCTTCTTTGCTATTTTGTCTGAATCAAGCGTTTGTAGGGCTTCCAGCTCGATATACCACAATCTTAGAAATGTCGATAACACGTGGAACAAAATGGCTTGGACTTGCCCACATAATTCATTATTTTCCTTACTTTTCAAAAACACCCCCGGCAAGTCAAATATTGCATATATTCCGCCTATATTCAATTAACTAACGGTATCGTGATAGCCAAAATGAATTAAAAATAAAATAACATGCTTATTTACATTTTTGATATAATCATGACATTTGAACTAAGAACCCCAAAGTTTGATCACTTTGTCCCATCTTAGTCACGCATACACAGTTGAAATAATATAGTGATAAGAAAACTTACAAAATATCTTTTATTTCTTGCATATTGACCTCTATACGACCTTTGACCTTTGGGCTATTTATACCCCCCCCAAAAAAAAAAAAATAAAAAAAATCTGTAGTCAGATATGGAGATTTGCATGTATAGCACTGAGTTTGAGACATATGTATATAGTTCAAATGGTTCTTGAGATATCGCGTTAACAGGGCTAACGCCTGAAATTTGGGTATTGATCGACCCCGTTGACATTTGAACTTCGCCCTACGTTTGAAGTTCCGACCTCAAGCGATTCTTGAGATATTGTAATGCAAAAGCAAGACGGACACTTCAGCAAACCGTTAATCATGTTGAATCAAATACCAAAGATATCGCATCGCAGCTGAAATTATGACAGTAAAGATACTTTCTTTATATTTTGATGAATTTCGTATAATACGATGATGGCATTTTTAAAGAGAATCGAGTTAGCTTAGAATGAAGTACACTATAGAGCATAAAATTATAGTTCATTTGCGTGTGTGACATTATGTCTATCAATTCATATGCAACCTTTCTATAACAACACCGTTTCCAATCCAGTGATGTTCCAGGTCCTCAGGTCGATAATTTGTAACGTCCATTTTTTTTTCAAAACCATGAACAAGCTGCAGTGTGTCCCCAAAGAAAATACGATGGGCCTGTAAGTATCGATAATGAAAGAAATCATTTTGCAATATGAAAGTCATTTTAGATATTGCAGCTATTACTAGTTCTCTACCAGTTAGGTTTGGACAGATAGAGAACTCAAAGCAAAATGGACAATCCCACTATAATTTTGAATGGCTTACAAAGGAAATCGCTGTTTTGTTTTGATTTGCTATTATTTTTGCAGTGGTTTATCATCGTAGTTAATTATTCTTGCTGTATAGTCCAACAATCACAAAGGATCAGGGAGATCATTGGTCACTTTACCCCATCTTTTATCAATAATGTCATTGATAAAAACATCTTGATCACAGGAGACTAGAGTACAAATCTATTCAAATTCATGCATACTATTTCAACAAAGATTGTTCCAGATTATGTAAATGAAAACTCCCTTCAAAGATCAAGACAAGGCACTTCTTAATAGACTCATATTTTGTTATATAATCACTATGACCGACATCGTAAAAACTCAGAAAACTGCTCATCTTTTTCTCATTCTTGATATATTTGGGTTTGGAAAAACACGGGGAAAAACACATCCACATTCCCCTCATTTGCAGCAACATCAAAAATGATGATATGGTGCTTTCGCAGTTAGTGCTTGCAGTTAGTGCTCCCACTCTTTGGCACAATCTTCCCTTACATATCTGTCTGGCCACTACTCCTTCAAATCTCTTCTAAAAACTCATCTGTTTGTTTCCTAAGTTTTTGCATCTATATTAGCTTGTTTATAATTCATGTTGCTATCTAATTGTTTTGCATGATATGTAATTGTTGCTATCTTCTTGTTTTGTTTTTGCCTGTACAGCGCTTTAAAAACCTGTTGAAAGCGCTATATAAATCCCATGTATTATTATTGTCATTATTACTATTAAATAAACTGTTGCCATCACAACCATAGCAAAAATAAAACGGTGATTTCCTTTGCAAACCATTAAAAAGGGAGTGTGATTTGTCCAGTGATTTGAGGGTCCCACTTGGACGGAAGGGACTTATGACATTCTTTACAAAAAAAACCCATTTTTTTCTTTGTGACTACTGGACCGAATCAGACGAAGTCTTCACTGACTGGTAGAGATATAATTATAGTTTCAGAATTTACAATATTCTTTTCATATCACAAAATGATTTCTCTAATAATTGATACTTATAAGCTCATTGTAATTTTGAGATTGTAATTTTGAGGGGACAAATTGTATATGCCAAAATATGCCAGGCTATTGTAAAATATCTGGTTAAGTATATTATTTTTATTTTACACATTTCCTAGTAACTAGAACTTATAGTATTATATAAATGTATAAATAATTTAAAGTTTGAGAAAGAGAGGAGTCAAAGAAGTATGCATATGTTTTTTATCATAATACCAACAAAATCTACCATAATAATTATATCGATATATTACATAAAAAGGATATGCTGCGATATTTTTCATCACTATCTTGTAACGTGCACTGTATTAATAATTATCTGTTGATGACAATCACAAAATTAATGAATAAAAACATACCAATTATTGAATTGACGTGCTTTTTTAGTTGGAATGGTTGTTACCGTGTTGTGCCTAAATATCTGTCATATCTCATATGTATAATAATGAATAATCATCATTATCATCATCATCATCATCATCATCATCACCACCAACATTATCACCATCACCATCATCGTAATCATCACCATCATTATCGTCATCATCATCACCACCATCATTTTAATCATTATCGTCATCATCAACAACATCATCCACTACCACCACATCCACCTTCATCATCTCATTATCATAACGATTATCATTATAGTTCATTATATCATTGTTATCACCTTCATCATAATTTGAACTACACGTAATATACAAACATTAGAAAATCAATAAAATATCATTTTCAGAAGATCTACTACTTTCTTCTTTATTTTGCTTCATTATTACAAGTGATACATATCGGGAAAAAATTGACATGGAACCATGATAAGTTTAGTGTCTTATCTAATATTTGTTAATTTGCCGAAGTTTCCAAGAAGTTTGGAGACGAAGCATTTAGGATTCTACTATTATATAGTAAAAACTACTTATTTCAATTATTCAAATACTTTTTCACCCTTCAAATTATACAAACTTAACTCCAACACAACTTTACATTATGAAATATATCATTTGTCATCAGTAACCCACCATGGGAGCTAATGCAAAAAATAAAAAATAGTAAAAAATTCGTCACTGTCATCTCCAGTAGCACAACCTTAAAAAAGAAAAAAAAAATCCCCACATTCTTCTCTAAAATGTAATCAAAACGACGTAGCCATCAGCTAAACTGCTCGTAAATAAGAATGCATAACTATAGTTTGCAAAATATATACAATCTATAATAAGGTATAAATAATACAAAAGAACAAAGAATCACGTCCATCGTGATCTGTCTTAATAAAACTTAAAGTGACAAAATGTATAATAAAACAAGAGAATAGAACAGATCTAAAAAATATGGCTGTCTTGCCTGCAATACGCATATCGCAATGGCAGCATTCTGGTTTGGTGGAAAAACTGTGGTTGGGGCACCTAAGGGGTGCACTTAAAAATGCACAAGAAAAGTAGTTTATTGAAGTATCTGAAAATATATATATATATTTCTTTTTTCATGAAGATGAATATGAAGTATTTGCACTGTTCCAATCCTTCAGCCTCTATTCTAACATGTGTGAAAGCCATGTTTACTCTATCCTTTTCACCATTGTTCAGTATGACAGGATTTTCCACCAAGCAGCAGCAGCTTTTTAGGTGCTTTGCTTTTGAGGAATATTTCTTGCAAAGATGACTTCAATTTTATGCTTGACAAGGCACATTTTAACATGGTGCATGTTCTTAAAGCATGGCTTAAGATGAATATGAATTTGCACGGTTCCAGTCCTTTCAGCCTTTATTCAAACTATTTGAAAACTCTGTTTAACCTGTCTGACTATCATTCTTTTTTTCATTACTCCACCTTTTTTTCACTTTATCTGTGACAGAATGTCCTACTGAGCAGCACAAAAATACTCATACTATTCAGCCCCTCTGTAAGTTCTATTTTACTGTTTGCTTTTGAGGAATATTTCTTGTAATGATGACTTCCAATTTTATTCTTTATTCTCGTACGTTTTAACATGAGCATGTTCATAAAGCATGGCTGAAGATGAATTTGAATTTGCACGGTTCCAATCCTTTCAGCCTTTATTCTAACTGTCTGAAAGCAGCTCAACCCGTCTGACCATTTTTTTCCATTACTCCACCTTTCTTCACTTTGTCCGTGACAGAATATCCTACTGAGCAGCACAAAATACTCATACTATTCAGCCCCTGTATAAGTTCTATTTTACTGTTTGCTTTTGAGGAATATTTCTTGTTATGATGACTTCCAATTTCATTCTTTATGCTCGTGCGTTTTAACATAAGCACGTTCATAATGCATGGCTGAAGATGAATTTGAATTTGCACTGTTCCAATCTTTTCAGTTTTTATTCTAACTGTCTGAAAGCAGCTCAACCCGTCTGACCATTTTTTTTTTCACTACACCACCATTTTTCACTTTATCTGTGACAGAATGTCCTACTGAGCAGCACAAAAATACTCATACTATTCAGCCCCTTTCTAAGTTCTATTTTATTGTTTGCTTTTGAGGAATATTTCTTGTAATGATGACTTCAATCTTATTCTTGACGAGGTGCGTCATCAAACATGGCTTCAGATGAATACGAATTAGCACTGTTCCAATCCTTTCAGCCTTTCTTCAAATGGTTTAAAAGCTCTGTTTAACACGCCTAACCCTTTTTTCACTACTTAACCTTCTTTTCACATTGTTTGTGACAGGATTTCCGACCGAGCAGCACATAATATGCTTTCTATTCGCCAACGGTGCTTCTTCAGGCAGATATGAACACTATATAAATATTTATTATTCTTTTTAAAATTATTATTATCATTATCATTATTAGTATCATTATCATTATTTCATAATTATCATTATTTCATAATTATCATTATCATTATTATTGCTAATATTATTATTATCAATATTGTTATTATCATTATTAAAACTATTTTAATATTATCATTATTATCATCATTATCATTATCTCAATCTTTTTTAATGCTTCCTTTTGAGGAATACATTCCCAATGATTACTTCAGTTTTATTCTCATTTCCCACATCCTTTTTAATCTCATGGTATTCATATCTGCCTGAAGAGACACCCTTGGTACATAGCCGAGAGCATATTTTGTGCTGCTCGGTGGGAAATCATTTCACAAACATTGTGAAAAGAAGGTTGAACAAAGAGGTTAGACAGGTTAAACAGAGCTTACATAAAATTGATGTTACAAATTTAATAATCATTCCTTTCACAAAGAGATTTGGCATGTTGCAAAATCCAAACGAGCTACATCACTGTTTAAAGGGAAAGTCCACCCCAGAAGTGTCACTGTTTCAATAAAAGGAGATGAATTTGAACAGCATTTAAAAAAAGAAATGAGCAAAATTGGTCAAAGAATAAGAAAATTACACTCATTTATATTTTCTAGTAAATTACTCTCGGCTCTGCAAATTTGCAACACTGATGACATCATATGCGAGCAGCTCTCCATTCACTTTGTACATGAAATTTTCTCAATTTTCTTGGAAGCTACACATTTTCTCACCCCATAGTCAAAGTATGTTATGTAAAAAGCAATTCTTCTGAACATACATTGACCATGGGGGTTAGAAAATGTGAAATTTCATGTACAAAGTGAATGGAGAGCTGCTCGCATATGATGTCATCAGTGTTGCCAATTTGCAGAGCCGAGGGTAATTTACTAGAAAATGTAAATGAGTGTAATTTTCTTATTCTTTGACCGATTTTGCTCATTTCTTTTTTTAATGCTGTTCAAATTTAACTCCTTTTATTGAAAGAGTGAAACTTTTGGGGTGGACTTTCCCTTTAAATATTATGCAATCAAGGATACACATGTTTTGAGAGTATCAATTCAACATAATTCACAAAATGCATAACTAGAAAATACCCACGTTTGCAAATTTGTTCAATGCTGGAAAGAACTAAAATTCATTTTTGAAGGTAGTTTAAAAACATGGTATCTTAGATTGTATCTTTCTTACCTAAAAAAAAAAAGAAAAAACGAAGGATTAATTTACAATAGTAATTTGAACAATTTTGTTAAATTTGATCACTGATATTCACACTTTTTTAATGTTTCAAACTAAATAGCACAGCCTATCTCATGCTACGTATAGTGATCATCATTAATTGTTGGAGACTAGGTGTAAATGGTTGAAGGCACACTTACCACCTGTAGTTACCAAACTGTAACTTCTGCAAATATGCTACTTATGTAGAGGTCACACATTATCAAAAAACATTTTCTTTTTGTGCACAAAATGTGTTGCCACACAGCAAAGTAAATAAAGAGTTTGGTTATGAAAAACCAAACATTGTGACAAGACTGACAAGGTGTCATGGACACAGTATACCATTCATTTTGTATCTACCAGGGGGGGGGGGGGGTGTTTCATAAAGCTGTTCGTAAAGTTATGAATGACTTCACAAATGACTTGAATATGGCAAGCCAAACGAAATTCTCAGTCATTATAAATGGCATCAGCTAAAGGTGAAATATGCAGATGTAGATTAACAATACTTTTGTTTAACATTTTTATTGAAAAGTAAATTTTTTGCCACAATCTAATTGAGATTATTGGAAATGCAGACCCACTTTGTTAAATGGCAGGGAAAAACTTTAGGCATCCTATTTGGCACTTCATATTCAAGCCGTTCGTAAATTCATGTGTAACTTTACGAACAGCTTTATGAAACACCTCCCTGGCTATATTTCATATAGCACATTTATACATGTATGGATTACTATAGCATGTACACCCCCCTACCTCCCTTCCCTCCCCCCCCCCCCACAGCTGCCCCACCGCTACAACTATGATAGAGAAGAACAAAATTCTGTGACTGGTGTATTGATAGGAATTATCTCTTCCATAACAATAATGTAATAGCCGAAGGATTTTGTTTAAATTTGTGGCAACAAAAGTTAAGCACCCCTAAAGGGTGTACCCACTTTTGTTGGATACTTTAAATGATAAACTAATGACTAACTGAATACATGAATGAATTATAAAAAAAACAAACAATTAATCAATTAAAAATTCAACATAACTAAGAAATAGTGAGCAGATGTGTTTTTATCTCTGTTTTCTGAGAAACAAGTTAGAGGTAAGGTGTGGGTATGCCAATTCTGGGATTTAATTTAGAATTTGGGAAAAAAAGTTTACAATACCAGCCAATTGTGCACTTTACCCAAGACATGACTGATATTTATTTCAGCTCCTACAGCAGCAACTTTTGCTACTAGAACAATTGGAACCACAGAGGGTATATAATCACATAGTGACACTTGGAGTTAATGTAATCTTAAAGGGGGTACCCAATGCTGAAACAATGTTAGTTCATTTAAAAGAGCATGATTTCATCAGCATAAAATCATCTGCCTAAATTTTTTTTAAAAGTCCTGTTGCCAAGGAGACCCCCAAATGTAGTAAGATTTCAGGATATTTTTGACCCCTCAGCTGTGTCCCAGTTTCAACTGGGTAGTACCCACGATGACGTCAAAGTGGTTACCTTCATTTACCTTGTCGCGCAATTCTAGCAAAATGCGTGCAAGGTATAATACATATTGTACAGTCTAGCACGCAGCACAACTGCAATGCGCGAAGCTGAGTAACCACCTTTATGTCATACCTCATACTCAAATTTTTTTGTCAACTCTTCACTTTTTATGAGAAAATTAGCCAAAATGCATTGATTTCGATTGAAAATCAAATTTTTAGTGTTATTCTTCTTAGAATTCTATTCTCGATCATATATCAAAAAATGTTTTACCATTGTGTAATCACTTTAAGATATGACAAATGGTTTATCGATCTTCCTTTACGAACCCTGAAGCATCTGCACACCGGAGGGAACCAATCAGTCCCCCCAAAGATACAAAAAATAACAGCAGTTGATATAACAACGTTATGTACATGATTTTCAAGAGACATTAACAAATCCAATAATTCATTAGTTTAGTACTGGTGCTGTAAAAATGTGCATAAGACAGATTAACAAGGGATATCAAACAGACTAAATGTACTTCAAGGTGTCATCAACAACTTTTGTTACAATTTAGTGACATAAAAATAACATGAGAAAGGTAAATGAACAGTATGGTGCTTTGCTCCACTGGCTCAACACAAGACATCCTTAACACTTTGCCAATAAAGAATGTACTTGCGCACATCCATTCAGAAACAGTCTCTAGACATTCGATAGTTTGCATGTGTATGGTGGTGCATGGTACCAAAAAGTTATAGCCTGGGGACCAGGGGAGCGTTTCATGAAAGGACTTGTCAGATGTTTTATCCGACAAAGTCTGTTTTATCCGACAGTTGCCATAGTAATGATGCTTCTCAGCCAATCAAAATCAAGGAAAGATGTCAGATCTGACAACTTGTCAGACAACAAGTGTAGATGAAACGCCCCCCAGAGTGGATCAACCCAGAGAAAAAAAGTAACTTTTTTGGGGGACCTACTACTCATCGACCGCCTATAATTGAATACATCGCATCTCAGAAAATATTTGTTAGTTTTACCTTAATTTTGTCTCACTTTTGTGCAGAAAATGCAGCGAATTAACATCTCAACATCTGTCTATTGCCTCGTATGATACGCACAGAAATCTCGTCGACAAACGCATGTAATGTTTTTTACTATGCGCGTGTGTGAGCTCATTATTTAAACCGACCGCCTGTCCTCTGTATTGATTAAGTACTTATTTATCATTTTTCATTATCATAATCATCATCAACATTATTGTTATTTCATCCTCATTTCTCTTGGACTTGGGTTATAATAGCCTGTTTGATTACTGTGGCATATTGCACTAAGTTCCATGCGCACTTTGATTTTATACGCAGGAAAGCCATTGTGCGAAGGTGGTCGGTTAAAAAAAAAAGGTGGTCGATGAGTAGTAGAGCTACCATACATAGAAATATTTTATAGACAGAAGTATGCAAGAAAAATATCATGAGCCGTGCAAAAAGTGGTGGGGGTGGCCAGGAGGGCACTCCAAAGGGCTTGGTCTGAATAGTCACGTCTCCACATTTTGAGTACTTTTCACATGTGAAACAATTTAACTGTATACAAAGAAAAGGATATTTACTTCTCTACAAGAAAGAATTTTGGTTTACAAATCATGGTTTAATAACAGGGAAAGAAGTTCCGACTGTACTGTATGGTGCAGCGCACTTTCATTTTGCGCATACTCAAAAATATTAATGAGCTTTGACTGTTAGGACGGAAGAAATCAGCAAAACAAAAAAGCACTACATGTATCACTGGACAATGAAACAAACTTTCCTTATCTGGTGATTGATGGGGAAAACAATGCTTTATCACGTGGTTACCTTTCGACCAATCTTACAGCAAGATTCTTAGTACATGACATGTGTGGAATATAATAGAACTTAACTCAGAGAGAGATATGAGCAGTATTTTCTCACCGTTGGGACAATCTGGGGAGCGTTTCATGAAGAGTCTTGACAGTGATTTTCACTGACTAATTTGCTCTCAGCCAATCAGTGGCTTATAACAGTGGTCAATGAAAATCACTGACATAACTCTTCATGAAACGCTCCCCTGGTATTGAACTACATACATGCACTTTCTCTAATCTCCAACAGAATGCAAGCTTGTTCCAAGTGGAGAACCATGATATGTGTAGTGTGTATCTCAGTTTGAAATGCATGGAACTATAGCATATTAAAGACAAAGTCCACCCCAGAAGTTTCGCTGTTTCAATAAAAGGAGTTAAATTTGAACAGCATTTTAAAAAAGAAATGAGCAAAGAATTAGAAAATTACACTCATTTACATTTTCAAGTAAATTATTCTCGGCTCTGCAAATTGGCAACATTGATGACATCATATGCGAGCAGCTCTCCATTCACTTTGTACATGAAATTTCACATTTTCTCAATTTTCTTGGAAGTTACAAATTTTCTCACCCCATAGTCAAAGTACATGTATGTTCAGAAGAATTGCTTTTTACATAACATACTTTGACTATGGGGTGAGAAAATGTGTAACTTCCAAGAAAATTGAGAAAATGTCAATTCATCTCCTTTTATTGAAACAGTGAAACTTCTGGGGTGGACTTTCCCTTTAAATGGTCTCAAATGCACAAAAGAAAGATGGGGGAGGGGTGGGGGCACACAAGTATATTCTTAATTCGGAAAGAACGGGTTGGGAAGCAAGACTTCTCTATATCAATATGCACCTATTCAACAGCTGGGAAATTCCCTGACATCAGGTTAAGAACACAGATGATATGGGTATATTTCAGGTGTATTTTCAAAAGGAAAGATACGAATAGAACATAGTGGGAATATTATTTAGGTATACAGATGATTGATCAAAACATTAATGCTACAGACTGCAGTGTGATTGAAAATTTTGAGATTGAAACAAATATATTTGGTATCTTTGGAGAGCACCACTTACAAGTCAGCACACTGCACTGCTAATGCATTTACAGACTGAGATACATGTACATCTAGACTTTGCTCCATTTCCATGACAAAATGCTCCTACAACAATTGCTCTGTAGTTAATATTATCCACTTTACCAAACTCCCAATTTCAGTGCAGGACCAAAGTCTATATTTCACATAAACCCAACCCTAAACCTAGCCTCTAACCCAAAGCAGGTTATGCAGCCAATTCTAACCCTAACTAAAACCCAGTTAACCCTATTTCTTTGACAAAATATAGCCTGGAGCAATTGCCTCTAGAGCAAATGTTGGCTTAACCTAGAGCTGCTTCTGTTCAAAGTGAAAGCCTTATATTTTCACACACAATGTCCTTATACATTACGTGCCACCCGGACTTCATGCTCAGTCATGTGGGGAACCACTTTAAGTAGTTCCTCGATACCCTGTTTGACTGTGACAGTGGGCTTGAAACCCAGCTTGCGTAGCTTTGCATACGACACCTCATAGTCGCGCTTGTCCTTGTCCTCTCCGCTGCTGGACGTGGTGATCTTGCACTCCGGAACAAGATTCTGGATGGTGTCGGCAACATCCCGCTTGGTCATATTCATGGACTCGTGGCCGACGTTGTATGCCTGCCCGCTCATGGTCTTGTAGTTGTCGATAGCAATGAGGAATGCCCTAGCAGCATCTTTCACATGCAGGAAGGTCCTTCGGAAGCTACCCTGATAGAGGTCAAAGTGCTTCAAGGTCACAGCCTTGTGAGTCAGATCGTTGATCAAGAGGTCAAGACGTAAACGTGGGGATATGCCAAACACAGTTGCCAGTCTCAGTCCAACTCCACCCACTGATCGCGTCAGCTCCTCTCCCTTGGCCTTGGTGCTTCCGTAGAGGGTGAGCGGACTGATAGGAGTTTCCTCTGTGCAGGTGCCATCAACAGCACCGTAGCAGGAGCCGGTAGAAGCGTAGATCAGGCGCTGGTCACGTCGAAGGTTCTTGACGACATTGGCTGTACCTTCTTCGTTCACCTCCCTAGCTTCATCAGGTTCCTTCTCACAGGCCGGGTAGCCAACGATGGCAGCCAGGTGAATTATGACATTGCAGTCCTGCATCTCTCGGGCCAGTTTGTCATTGTCTCTGATGTCACCCCTCACCACGGTGAGGTTGGGAGACCCCACGATAGGCAGGATGGACTGTATTCCCCAGCTGAGACGATCATAAATCTTAACCTTGTGGCCCCTAGCCAGGAGCATGGGTACAATCGTAGTACCCAGGTAGCCTGCACCTCCAGTCACCATCACCTTCAGCACCTCTCCAACATTATTGTTTGTCTCTGTCATGATCTGAGAGTTTCCATTCATCGACATCGTGTGATTCTGAAATATGAAAAAAAACAAAGCCAAACAACTATAAATACTAGGCTTCAGGAGAGATTTCTCA
>CM057158.1:26365749-26389013 GCA_029962745.1 Echinometra lucunter
AAAAAAAAAAAACTTTGTTCGTGACAAAATTAAGCAAAGCTGTGGATTGACTCGTTTACAAGGCTATACCACTACATAATGCTAAATAGAAAAAAAAAACAGTTAAAAAAAAAAACTTTGTTCGTGACAAAATTAAGCAAAGTTGTGGATTGACTCGTTTACAAGGCTATACCACTAAATAATGCTAAATAGAAAAAAAACCCAGTTAACAACACTCTCTACATACACATTCATAAAACTATATGAACTAATCCCCTGTCAAGAAAAACTGTTTCTTATTCAATTTTGCTCATCTGTTTTTTGTTGTCTTTTTTTTCACTCCGTTTTACTATTATATTTCAGAGGGCTGCCAATTTAAGCCGCGCTCTCGAGCAAGTAGCGGCCTCTTACAAGGCTAACAATTTCGAAGTTCATTACATTCCATTCGATTTTGAGGAGGGTAAGTAGTAAGTTGAAAATGGATGAATCAGCGGCATAACAGGCTTTTTTATTTATTATTTTTTAGGGGGGTATTGGGGGCATTCCTTTCCTGTAGGGGGGGGGGCACAGGAGGCGGTTTTGTATTGTTTTTATTTCTGGTATTTTTGGTGGGGGACATCCAGCGGGGGCACAGGAAATCTGTGAGGGTGGGGGCACGTACGTACCCCAGGTCCCCGTGGCTACGCCACTGCTCTGAATTATAACTGTTGATAAAAAATGTCAGAGATAATTAGTTAAACTGAAATATGTTTGAATTCGCTCTCATTCAAGGGCGTTTCTTGTGCCATTCTGGTAGTAAGTTTCCAAAATAACCATAGCCTGTTATGTGGCTCTAAGAATCAGAGAATTTTCGTTAAGATAACATATTCCCTTGTTATTTATTACAGTGTGCTACAGCGGATGCAGATGGCAAGAACTATGGGCACAACCCCTAAACTTTAATTAGAACGAACGGTGCCCCTTAAGTGAAGCAGTGACGATTATTTTTCATTTTGTCCAAAGCTTGTTGCTCGCTACGCTCACTCGCACTTAATTCGAATCCCCTTTTCAGTTTGACCTTTCTTTTCTAATGAATAGAGCTTGCTAAAAACGACCGGGTTATATGGATGAAATACAATGATAGGGAAAAGCCTTAAGTTGCGATATCGTTATCATCAAATCACTGTAAAGAATGCAAATAAGTGGTCTTCAGCAAAATATATGCTTAGAATTATTTGCTCGCTCTCTTCGCTTGCTCTCAAATGAGTAATCAGAGCAGCCTTCACAACTGTAAAGTAGTTATTATTCAAAGATTGGAATGAAATGTATTGAAAAATGATCCTTAAAGGTGTGTTAAATAGTGGTATACTAGCGTGTCACATAGCCTCTAAACGCTAATTTTCCTTTTTGTGTTCACCCTTTGTAAATGCACCCTTTTTCTAAAAAGTGCCCCTTTTCGCTGACACCCCCCCTCACTTTGAAAGATGCTCCACCGTCCCCTTGATGGCAGGGTGATGCAAGTATGTAATAGACCTATTCATTAACGTAAACAAACTCACCTGTGGGTCATCTTGCTCCCCCCGCCCCCTTATCGAAACACCGTGGCGCCGCCTTGGCTGGTGTATTCTTGCTACTGTACTTTTCAAAGCAGAACTGCCGCATTTATTGGAAATCATGAAAATATTTTTCGAATGCGCTCTGAGTATCATTCGATTTTGTTTTCCGTAACTCCATTATTTCTTTTTAATGTTTGTGCAGTGGTGCGCAAATGGAAAGCCGCGGGTGGTGAGACATGGGAGTTGATAGATGCAGTGGACGGATTCCATCCTAGCCAGGTTTGTAAACAATGTTTATTTATTTATTTATTTGATTTCCGGCAAAAGAAACAAATAATATACAAAACACAAAGGAAATTGGAAATACCACCGACTAGTGGCCAGGGATAGCCAAAAGGAAACTAGTTCCTGTTAAAAGGTTCTCCCACACTAGTCGGTATAGTTTACAAACATAGAAACATGTACATAAAAACATACAATCTTATAGATCACTCTAACAATAAAAATGAAACAGAATGACGCAAGAAGAAAAGAAAGAAAGGAAAGAAGAAGCAAGGGAGAGCATTGCAGACAGAAAAAAAACCCTGAGTACTTATAATAAAAGAGAATTAATGTTGTATTTTTATGCTGTGAACAATGGTGAATTTTTAAGGATTTTATGTTTATCATGCTTGTAAGCGTTATTTTATATTCAGTTTTGGTTTGAGTTTTTTTTTCCTGTATTGTTTTTCTTAGTAGATATCGAGTGCTCTCTAAAAGGAACAAAAAGCTTTTTTTTACTCATTTTTTCCGGATTTTATTTATTTTTTCGTTCCTCCGGGAACCACATTAGATATCACTGGATTTTTAGAGAGTAACTTTCATCTTAAATTCAAATCATAAGATATGTAATATAAGTTCACAGTTTTTTTCCGTTATGTTTTTCATTCTGATTTCCTCAAAACAATTCTAATTATTCTTCAAAATGCAATTCTTTTTCAGTAAACTTAATATAAGATATATTTCTTTTCCAATACATGCAAAATTCATGAACTCGATCAAAAACAAACAAACAAACAAAACAAACAAAACTGAATCATATCAGTTATAATCGTTAAAAACGTCTACCACCCCCACCCACACTCACAGTTGTGTAGAATCAAGCACAAGTACACCCACACCGTCACACACGCACATATTATCAACATGATCAAGTAGGCTTATACACGCTTCCATTCCCCAAAATGAGGAAATAATCGCTAAAAAGTTTTTATTTTGATTTCCATTGTTCAACAGATTTCAATGTCTTTAGTTTCGGAGGTCTTATGGCAGGAGCTTACTCAAGAGATTCCTGACGTCATAAAAACTTTGACCAATCCAAACAACGCACGCATCAGAGCCATATTCGGTGATCAGGGCGGCTACTAACCCATTCACTAGCAATGAAAAAAAAAATGATGAAAATGGGACAATCATCTCAGGTTGCATTCATTTCAGTTTGATGAAACTCGTTTATTTTTAAAGTAATGAAACTCGTTTTATTTTTAAAGAAATGATATATGACCAAATATGATGATTACATGGACAAGTCTATGGTGTCCAAGGTATTTGAAACTGTGAAGGCAAAGTGACATAAAAACATCTTCTTTGCTATTTTGTCTGAATCAAGCGTTTGTAGGGCTTCCAGCTCGATATACCACAATCTTAGAAATGTCGATAACACGTGGAACAAAATGGCTTGGACTTGCCCACATAATTCATTATTTTCCTTACTTTTCAAAAACACCCCCGGCAAGTCAAATATTGCATATATTCCGCCTATATTCAATTAACTAACGGTATCGTGATAGCCAAAATGAATTAAAAATAAAATAACATGCTTATTTACATTTTTGATATAATCATGACCTTTGAACTAAGAACCCCAAAGTTTGATCACTTTGTCCCCTCTTAGTCACGCATACACAGTTGAAATAATATAGTGATAAGAAAACTTACAAAATATCTTTTATTTCTTGCATATTGACCTCTATACGACCTTTGACCTTTGGGCTATTTATACCCCCCCCCCCCCAAAAAAAAAAAAAAATCTGTAGTCAGATATGGAGATTTGCATGTATAGCACTGAGTTTGAGACATATATATATATAGTTCAAATGGTTCTTGAGATATCGCGTTAACAGGGCTAACGCCTGAAATTTGGGTATTGATCGACCCCGTTGACATTTGAACTTTGCCCTACGTTTGAAGTTCCGACCTCAAGCGATTCTTGAGATATTGTAATGCAAAAGCAAGACGGACACTTCAGCAAACCGTTAATCATGTTGAATCAAATACCAAAGATATCGCATCGCAGCTGAAATTATGACAGTAAAGATACTTTCTTTATATTTTGATGAATTTCGTATAATACGATGATGGCATTTTTAAAGAGAATCGAGTTAGCTCAGAATGAAGTACACTATAGAGCATAAAATTATAGTTCATTTGCGTGTGTGACATTATGTCTATCAATTCATATGCAACCTTTCTATAACAACACCGTTTCCAATCCAGTGATGTTCCAGGTCCTCAGGTCGATAATTTGTAACGTCCATTTTTTTTTTCAAAACCATGAACAAGCTGCAGTATGTCCCCAAAGAAAATACGATGGGCCTGTAAGTATCGATAATGAAAGAAATCATTTTGCAATATGAAAAGTCATTTTAGATATTGCAGCTATTACTAGTTCTCTACCAGTTAGGTTTGGACAGATAGAGAACTCAAAGCAAAATGGACAATCCCACTATAATTTTGAATGGCTTACAAAGGAAATCGCTGTTTTGTTTTGATTTGCTATTATTATTGCAGTGGTTTATCATCGTAGTTAATTGTTCTTGCTGTATAGTCCAACAATCACAAAGGATCAGGGAGATCATTGGTCACTTTACCCCATCTTTTATCAATAATGTCATTGATAAAAACATCTTGATCACAGTACAAATCTATTCAAATTCATGCATACTATTTCAACAAAGATTGTTCCAGATTATGTAAATGAAAACTCCCTTCAAAGATCAAGACAAGACACTTCTTACTAGACTCATATTTTGTTATATAATCACTATGACCGACATCGTAACGACTCATAAAACTGCTCATCTTTTCTCATTCTTGATATATTTTGGTTTGGAAAAACACGGGGAAAAACATATCCACATTCCCCTCATTTGCAGCAACAACAACAACATCAAGAATGATGATATGGTACTTTCGCAGTTAGTGCTTGCAGTTAGTGCTCCCACTCTTTGGCACAATCTTCCCTTACATATCTGTCTGGCCACTACTCCTTCAAATCTCTTCTAAAAACTCATCTGTTTGTTTCCTAAGTTTTTGCATCTATATTAGCTTGTTTATAATTCATGTTGCTATCTAATTGTTTTGCATGATATGTAATTACTTGTTGCTATCTACTTGTTTTGTTTTTGCCTGTACAGCGCTTTAAAACACCTGTTGAAAGCGCTATATAAATCCCATGTATTATTATTATTATTGTCATTATTATTATTATTAAATAAACTGTTGCCATCACAACCACAGCGCAAATGAAAAGAATGTAGTGATTTCCTTTGCAAAACATTAAAAAGGGAGTGTGATTTCTCCAGTGATTTGAGGGTCCCACTTGCATGGACGGAAGGGACTTACAACATTCTTTACAAAAACCCCTATTTCTTTGTGACTACTGGACCGAATCAGACGAAGTCTTCACTGACTGGTAGAGATATAATTATAGTTTCAGAATTTACAATATTCTTTTCATATCACAACATGATTTCTCTAATAATTGATACTTATAAGCTCATTGTAATTTTGAGGGGACAAATTGTATATGTCAAAATATGCCAGGCTATTGTAAAATATCTGGTTAAGTATATTATTTTTATTTTACACATTTCCCAGTAACTAGAACTCATATACATGATATAGTTATAGTATTACATAAATGTACAAATAATTTAAAGTTTGAGAAAGAGACGAGTCAAAGAAGTATGCATATGTTTTTATCATAATACCAACAAAATCTATCATAATAATCATATCGATATATTACATAAAAAGGATATGCTGCGATATTTTTCATCACTATCTTGTAACGTGCACTGTATTAATTATCTGTTGACAATCACAAAATTAATAAGAATAAAAACATATACATTATTGAATTGACGTGTTTTTTTAGTTGGAATTGTTGTTTCCGTGTTGTGCCTAAATATCTGTCATATCTCAAATATATAATAATGAATAATCATCGTCATCATCCTCATCATCATCACCACCAACATTATCACCATCATCATCGTAATCATCACTATCATTATCGTCATCATCATCACCACCATCATTTTAATCATTATCGTCATCAACAACATCATCCACTACCACCACATCCACCTTCATCATCATCTCATTATCATAACGATTATCGTTATAGTTCATTATATCATTGTTATCACCTTCATCATAATTTGAACTACACGTAAAAACATTAGAAAATCAATAAAATATCATTTTCAGAAGATCTACTTTCTTCTTTATTTTGCTTCATTATTACAAGTGATACATATCGGGAAAAAATTGACATGGAACCATGATAAGTTTGGTGTCTTATTTAATATTTGTTAATTTGCTGAAGTTTCCAAGAAGTTTGGAGACGAAGCATTTATGATTCTACTATTATATAGTAAAAACTACTTATTTCATTTATTCAAATACTTTTTCACCCTTCAAATTATACAAACTAAACTTCAACCCAACTTTACATTATGAAATATCATTTGTCATCAGTAACCCACCATGGGAGCTAATGCAAAAAATAAAAAGTAGTAAAAAATAAAGTACGAAATTCGTCACTGTCATCTCCAGTAGCACAATCTTAAAAAAAAGAAGAAAAAAAACCCCACATTCTTCTCTAAAATGTAATCAAAACGACGTAGCCATCAGCTAAACTGCTAAAATAAGAATGCATAACTATAGTTTGCAAAATATATACAATCTATAATAAGGTATAAATAATACAAAAGAACAAAGAATCACGTCCATCATGATCTGTCATAATAAAACTTAAAGTGACAAAATGTATAATAAAACGAGAGAATAGAACAGATCTAAAAAATATGGTTGTCTTGCCTGCAATACGCATATCGCAATGGCAGCATAGTGGTTTGGTGTAAAAACTGTGGTTGGGGCACCTAAGGGGTGCACTTAAAAATGCACAAGAAAAGTGGTTTATTGAAGTATCTGAAAATATATATTTTTTTTCATGAAGATGAATATGAAATATTTGCACTGTTCCAATCCTTCAGCCTCTATTCTAACATGTGTGAAAGCCATGTTTACTCCATCCTTCTCACCATTGTTCAGTATGATAGGATTTTCCACCAAGCAGCAGCAGCTTTTTAGGTGCTTTGCTTTTGAGGAATATTTCTTGCAAAGGTGACTTCAATTTTATGCTTGACAAGGCACATTTTAACATGGTGCATGTTCTTAAAGCATGGCTTAAGATGAATATGAATCTGCACGGTTCCAGTCCTTTCAGCCTTTATTCAAACTATTTGAAAACTCTGTTTAACCTGTCTGACTATCATTCTTTTTTTTCATTACTCCACCTTTTTTTCACTTTATCTGTGACAGAATGTCCTACTGAGCAGCACAAAAATACTCATACTATTCAGCCCCTCTATAAGTTCTATTTTACTGTTTGCTTTTGAGGAATATTTCTTGTTATGATGACTTCCAATTTTATTCCTTATTTTCGTGCGTTTTAACATAAGCATGTTCATAATGCATGGCTGAAGATGAATTTGCATTTGCACTGTTCCAATCTTTTCAGCCTTTATTCTGTCTGAAAGCAGCTCAACCCGTCTGACCATTTTTTTCCATTACTCCACCTTTCTTCACTTTGTCCGTGACAGAATATCCTACTGAGCAGCACAAAATACTCATACTATTCAGCCCCTTTATAAGTTCTATTTTACTGTTTGCTTTTGAGGAATATTTCTTGTTATGATGACTTCCAATTTCATTCTTTATGCTCGTGCGTTTTAACATAAGCATGTTCATAATGCATGGCTGAAGATGAATTTGAATTTGCACTGTTCCAATCTTTTCAGTTTTTATTCTAACTGTCTGAAAGCAGCTCAACCCGTCTGACCATTTTTTTTTCACTACTCCACCATTTTTCACTTTATCTGTGACAGAATGTCCTACTGAGCAGCACAAAAATACTCATACTATTCAGCCCCTTTATAAGTTCTATTTTATTGTTTGCTTTTGAGGAATATTTCTTGTAATAATGACTTCAATCTTATTCTTGACGAGGTGCGTCATCAAACATGGCTTCAGATGAATACGAATTAGCACTGTTCCAATCCTTTCAGCCTTTCTTCAAATGGTTTAAAAGCTCTGTTTAACACGCCTAACCCTTTTTTCACTACTTAACCTTCTTTTCACATTGTTTGTGACAGGATTTCCGACCGAGCAGCACATAATATGCTTTCTATTCGCCAACGGTGCTTCTTCAGGCAGATATGAACACTATATAAATATTTATTATTCTTTTTAAAATTATTATTATCATTATCATTATTAGTATCATTATCATTATTTCATAATTATCATTATCATTATTATTGCTAATATTATTATTATCAATATTGTTATTATCATTATCAAAACTATTATTAATATTATCATTATTATCATCAGTATCTCAATCTTTTTTAATGCTAGCTTTTGAGGAATACATCTCCCAATGATTACTTCAGTTTTATTCTCATTTCCCACATCCTTTTTAAACTCATGGCATTCATATCTGCCTGAAGAGGCACCCTTGGTGCATAGCCGAGAGCATATTTTGTGCTGCTCGGTGGGAAATCCTTTCACAAACATTTTGAAAAGAAGGTTGAACAAAAGGGTTAGAAAGGTTAAACAGAGCTTAATTAAAATTGATGATACAAATTTAATAATCATTCCTTTCACAAAGAGATTTGGCATGTTGCAAAATCCAAACGAGCTACATCACTGTTTAAAGGGAAAGTCCACCCCAGAAGTTTCACTGTTTCAATAAAAGGAGATGAATTAGAACAGCATTTAAAAAAAGAAATGAGCAAAATTGGTCAAAGAATAAGAAAATTACACTCATTTACATTTTCTAGTAAATTACTCTTGGCTCTGCAAATTTGCAACACTGATGACATCATATGCGAGCAGCTCTCCATTCACTTTGTACATGAAATTTCACATTTTCTCAATTTTCTTGGAAGCTACACATTTTCTCACCCCATAGTCAAAGTATGTTATGTAAAAAGCAATTCTTCTGAACATACATTGACCATGGGGGTTAGAAAATGTGAAATTTCATGTACAAAGTGAATGGAGAGCTGCTCGCATATGATGTCATCAGTGTTGCCAATTTGCAGAGCCGAGGGTAATTTACTAGAAAATGTAAATGAGTGTAATTTTCTTATTCTTTGACCGATTTTGCTCATTTTTTTTTTTAATGCTGTTCAAATTTAACTCCTTTTATTGAAAGAGTGAAACTTTTGGGGTGGACTTTCCCTTTAAATATTATGCAATCAAGGATACACATGTTTTGAGAGTACCAATTCAACATAATTCACAAAATGCATAACTAGAAAATACCCACGTTTGCAAATTTATTCAATGCTGGAAAGAACTAAAATTCATTTTTGAAGGTAGTTTAAAAACATGGTATCTTAGATTGTATCTTTCTTACCTAAAAAAAAAAAGAAAAAAAGAAGGATTAATTTACAATAGTAATTTGAACAATTTTGTTAAATTTGATCACTGATATTCACACTTTTTTAATGTTTCAAACTAAATAGCACAGCCTATCTCATCCTGCCTATAGTGAACATCATTAATTGTTGGAGACTAGGTGTAAATGGTTGAAGGCACACTTACCACCTGTAGTTACCAAACTGTAACTTCTGCAAATATGCTACTTATGTAGAGGTCACACATTATCAAAAAACATTTTCTTTTTGTGCACAAAATGTGTTGCCACACAGCAAAGTAAATAAAGAGTTTGGTTATGAAAAACCAAACATTGTGACAAGACAGACAAGGTGTCATGGACACAGTATACCATTCATTTTGTATCTACCAGGGGGGTGTTTCATAAAGCTGTTCGTAAAGTTATGAATGACTTCACAAATGACTTGAATATGGCAAGCCAAACGAAATTCTCAGTCATTATAAATGGCATCAGCTAAAGGTGAAATATGCAGATGTAGATTAACAATACTTTTGTTTAACATTTTTATTGCAAAGTAAATTTTTTGCCACAATCTAATTGAGATTATTGGAAATGCAGACCCACTTTGTTAAATGGCAGGGAAAAACTTTAGGCATCCTATTTGGCACTTCATATTCAAGCCGTTCGTAAATTCATGTGTAACTTTACGAACAGCTTTATGAAACACCTCCCTGGCTATATTTCATATAGCACATTTATACATGTATGGATTACTATAGCATGTACAACCCCCCTCCCCCCCCTTCCCTCCCCCCCTTCCCTCCCCCCCCCCCCCCCCCCCCCCCCCCCCCCCCCCCCCACCGCTGCCCCACCGCTACAACTATGATAGAGAAGAACAAAATTCTGTGACTGGTGTATTGATAGGAATTATCTCTTCCATAACAATAATGTAATAGCCGAAGGATTTTGTTTAAATTTGTGGCAACAAAAGTTAAGCACCCCTAAAGGGTGTACCCACTTTTGTTGGATACTTTAAATGATAAACTAATGACTAACTGAATACATGAATGAATTATAAAAAAACAAACAATTAATCAATTTAAAATTCAACATAACGAAGAAATAGTGAGCAGATGTGTTTTTATCTGTGTTTTCTGAGAAACAAGTTAGAGGTAAGATGTGGGTATGCCAATTCTGGGATTTAATTTAGAATTTGGGAAAAAAAGTTTACAATACCAGCCAATTGTGCACTTTACTCAAGACATGACTGATATTTATTTCAGCTCCTACAGCAGCAACTTTTGCTACTAGAACAATTGGAACCACAGAGGGTATATAATCACATAGTGACACTTGGAGTTAATGTAATCTTAAAGGGGGTACCCAATGCTGAAACAATGTTAGTTCATTTAAAAGAGCATGATTTCATCAGCATAAAATCATCTGCCTAAATTTTTTTTAAAAGTCCTGTTGCCAAGGAGACCCCCAAATGTAGTAAGATTTCAGGATATTTTTGACCCCTCAGCTGTGTCCCAGTTTCAACTGGGTAGTACCCACGATGACGTCAAAGTGGTTACCTTCATTTACCTTGTCACGCAATTCTAGCAAAATGCGTGCAAGGTATAATACATATTGTACAGTCTAGCACGCAGCACAACTGCAATGCGCGAAGCTGAGTAACCACTTTTATGTCATACCTCATACTCAAATTTTTTTGTCAACTCTTCACTTTTTATGAGAAAATTAGCCAAAATGCATTGATTTCGATTGAAAATCATCAAATTTTTAGTGTTATTCTTCTTAGAATTCTATTCTCGATCATATATCAAAAAATGTCTTACCATTGTGTAATCACTTTAAGATATGACAAATGGTTTATCGATCTTCCTTTACGAACCCTGAAGCATCTGCACACTGGAGGGAACCAATCAGTCCCCCCAAAGATACAAAAAATAACAGCAGTTGATATAACAACGTTATGTACATGATTTTCAAGAGACATTAACAAATTCAATAATTCATTAGTTTAGTACTGGTGCTGTAAAAATGTGCATAAGACAGATTAACAAGGGATATCAAACAGACTAAATGTACTTCAAGGTGTCATCAACAACTTTTGTTACAATTTAGTGACATAAAAATAACATGAGAAAGGTAAATGAACAGTATGGTGATTTCCTCCACTGGCTCAACACAAGACATCGTTAACACTTTGCCAATAAAGAATGTACTCGTTCACATCCATTCAGAAACAGTCTCTAGACATTCAATAGTTTGCATGTGTATGGTGGTGCATGGTACCAAAAAGTTATAGCCTGGGGACCAGGGGAGCGTTTCATGAAAGGGCTTGACGGATGTTTTATCCGACAAAGTCTGTTTTATCCGACAGTTGCCATAGTAACGATGCTTCTCAGCCAATCAAAATCAAGGAAAGATGTCAGATCTGACAACTTGTCAGACAACAAATGTTGATGAAATGCCCCCCAGAGTGGATCAACCCAGAGAAAAAAAGTAACCCTTTTTTTTTTTTGGACCTACTAATCATCGACCGCCTATAATTGAATACATCGCATCTCAGAAAATATTTGTTAGTTTTACCTTAATTTTGTCTCACTTTTGTGCAGAAAATGCAGCGAATTAACATCTCAACATCTGTCTGTTGCCTCGTATGATACGCACAGAAATCTCGTCGACAAACGCATGTAATGTTTTTTACTATGCGCGTGTGTGAGCTCATTATTTAAACCGACCGCCTGTCCTCTGTATTGATTAAGTACGTATTTATCATTTTTCATTATCATTATCATCATCATCATCATTATTGTTATTTCATCCTCATTTCTCTTGGACTTGGGTTATAATAGCCTGTTTGATTACTGTGGCATATTGCACTAAGTTCCATGCGCACTTTGATTTTATACGCAGGAAAGCCATTGTGCGAAGGTGGTCGGTTAAAAAAAAAAGGTGGTCGATGAGTAGTAGAGCTACCATACATAGAAATATTTTATAGACGGAAGTATGCAAGAAAAATATCGTGAGCCGTGCAAAAAGTGGTGGGGGTGGCCAGGAGGGCACTCCAAAGGGCTTGGTCTGAATAGTCACGTCTCCACATTTTGAGTACTTTTCACATGTGAAACAATTTAACTGTATACAAAGAAAAGGATATTTACTTCTCTACAAGAAAGAATTTTGGTTTACAAATCATGGTTTAATAACAGGGAAAGAAGTTCCGACTGTACTGTATGGTGCAGCGCACTTTCATTTTGCGCATACTCAAAAATATTAATGAGCTTTGACTGTTAGGACTGAAGAAATCAGCAAAACACAAAAGCACTACATGTATCACTGGACAATGAAACAAACTTTCCTTATCTGGTGATTGATGGGGAAAACAATGCTTTATCACGTGGTTACCTTTCGACCAATCTTACAGCAAGATTCTTAGTACATGACATGTGTGGAATATAATAGAACTTAACTCAGAGAGAGATATGAGCAGTATTCTCTCACCGTTGGGACAATCTGGGGAGCGTGTCATGAAGAGTCTTGACAGTGATTTTCACTGACTAATTTGCTCTCAGCCAATCAGTGGCTTATAACAGTGGTCAATGAAAATCACTGACATAACTCTTCATGAAACGCTCCCCTGGTACTGAACTACATGACCTTTCTCTAATCTCCAACAGAAAGCAAGCTTGTTCCAAGTGGAGAACCATGATATGTGTAGTGTGTATCTCAGTTTGAAATGCATGGAACTATAGCATATTAAAGGCAAAGTTCACCCCAGAAGTTTCGCTGTTTCAATAAAAGGATTTAAATTTGAACAGCATTTTAAAAAAGAAATGAGCAAAATCGGTCAAAGAATAAGAAAATTACACTCATTTACATTTTCAAGTAAATTATTCTTGGCTCTTCAAATCGGCAACACTGATGACATCATATGCTAGCAGCTCTCCATTCGCTTTGTACATGAAATTTCACATTTTCTCGGTTTTCTTGGAAGTTAAACATTTTCTAAACCCCATAGTCCATGTATGTTCAGAGTTCAGAAGAATTGCTTTTTACATAACATACTTGACTATGGGTTGAGAAAATGTGTAGCTTCCAAGAAAATTGAGAAAATTGTGAAATTTCATGTACAAAGTGAATGAAGACCTGCTCGCATATGATGTCATCAGTGTTGTCAATTTGCAGAGCCGAGAGTAATTGACTAGGAAATGTAAATGAGTGTAATTTTCTTATTCTTTGACCAATTTTGCTCATTTCTTTTTTAAAATGCTGTTCAAATTTAACTCCTTTTATTGAAACAGTGAAACTTCTGGGGTGGACTTTCCCTTTAAATGGTCTCAACTGCACAGAAGAAAGAAGGGGGAGGGGTGGGGGCATACGAGTGAATTCTTAATTCGGAAAGAATGGGTTGGGAAGCAAGACTTCTCTATATCAATATGCACCTATTCAACAGCTAGGAAATTCCCTGACATCAGGTTAAGAACACAAATGATATGGGTATATTTCAGGTGTATTTTCAAAAGGAAAGATACGAATAGAACATAGTGGGAATATCATTTAGGTATACAGATGATTGATCAGAACATAATTGCTACAGACTGCAGTGTGATTGAAAATTTTGAGATTGAAACAAATATATTTGGTATCTTTGGAGAGCACAACTTACAAGTCAGCACACTGCACTGTTAATGCATTTACAGACTGAGATACATGTACATCTAGACTTTGCTCCATTTCCATGACAAAATGCTCCTACAACAATTGCTCTGTAGTTAATATTATCCACTTTACCAAACTCCCAATTTCAGTGCAGGACCAAAGTCTATATTTCACATAAACCCAACCCTAAACCTAGCCTCTAACCCAATGCAGGTTATGCAGCCAACTCTAACCCTAACTAAAACCCAGTTCACCCTATTTCTTTGACAATATATAGCCTGGAGCAATTGCCTCTGGAGCAAATGTTGGCTTAACCTAGAGCTGCCTCTGTTCAAAGTGAAAGCCTTATATTTTCACACACAATGTCCTTATACATTACGTGCCACCCGGACTTCATGCTCAGTCATGTGGGGAACCACTTTAAGTAGTTCCTCGATACCCTGTTTGACTGTGACAGTGGGCTTGAAACCCAGCTTGCGTAGCTTTGCATACGACACCTCATAGTCGCGCTTGTCCTTGTCCTCTCCGCTGCTGGACGTGGTGATCTTGCACTCCGGAACAAGATTCTGGATGGTGTCGGCAACATCCCGCTTGGTCATATTCATGGACTCGTGGCCGACGTTGTATGCCTGCCCGCTCATGGTCTTGTAGTTGTCGATAGCAATGAGGAATGCCCTAGCAGCATCTTTCACATGCAGGAAGGTCCTTCGGAAGCTACCCTGATAGAGGTCAAAGTGCTTCAAGGTCACAGCCTTGTGAGTCAGATCGTTGATCAAGAGGTCAAGACGTAAACGTGGGGATATGCCAAACACAGTTGCCAGTCTCAGTCCAACTCCACCCACTGATCGCGTCAGCTCCTCTCCCTTGGCCTTGGTGCTTCCGTAGAGGGTGAGCGGACTGATAGGAGTTTCCTCTGTGCAGGTGCCATCAACAGCACCGTAGCAGGAGCCGGTAGAAGCGTAGATCAGGCGCTGGTCACGTCGAAGGTTCTTGACGACATTGGCTGTACCTTCTTCGTTCACCTCCCTAGCTTCATCAGGTTCCTTCTCACAGGCCGGGTAGCCAACGATGGCAGCCAGGTGAATTATGACATTGCAGTCCTGCATCTCTCGGGCCAGTTTGTCATTGTCTCTGATGTCACCCCTCACCACGGTGAGGTTGGGAGACCCCACGATAGGCAGGATGGACTGTATTCCCCAGCTGAGACGATCATAAATCTTAACCTTGTGGCCCCTAGCCAGGAGCATGGGTACAATCGTAGTACCCAGGTAGCCTGCACCTCCAGTCACCATCACCTTCAGCACCTCTCCAACATTATTGTTTGTCTCCGTCATGATCTGAGAGTTTCCATTCATCGACATCGTGTGATTCTGAAATATGAAAAAAAACAAAGCCAAACAACTATAAATACTAGGCTTCAGGAGAGATTTCTCATTAAAAAATTTGCAGTATGATCCAGTAGTAATAACAGCAGTCCACGTCTTGCTTGATTGGCAGACCAACATCTGAACACATTTCAGATGTTCGCTGACTTGTTTCCATTCATACCCAAATCATGCACATGTAGCCAATCACAATCCTGCAAGTTACAGCATAATTCTTTCCCCCACCCTACTTGAGCAAATATAACTACAATAATACTGCATGATGCATGAATTTCATCATGGTATAAAACATGTGCAAATACAGTCAGTCCGCAGGTCCACAAAAAGTGGCTTCTTTCACATAACTGGTATGCATGAACAGAACAGGCTCTGCATATTTAATGAGTTGGAACCTGTCAGAACACCATTTTCATTTTGGCCTTTGCTGCTCTAATACTTTATCAAATTTGATGTTTTTGGTATCTATGTAAAGATGAATAATCAGTCTCTTATGTCATGTGTTTAAATTTAATGAAAAATTTGGAAGAAGAGGTGAAATTGTTGATCTAAAAAAGGATACAAAAATGATTTTTTTCGCCTGTCAAAAGTTGCCAGTTTGTAAGGCATTTTATACTTGAGCCCAAATAATTTTTACATGACCACAAAGCTTAATATCTATGCTTTATGAAAATACCAATTTTAACACATGATGCAATTTAATCGGGTCAAGAGCACACTTTACACAGACCAAGTGCAATTATCAGCTCAAAACCATAAATACTGCTCTGTGATTGGTCCATTCAGACCACACACACTCATCCTGGAATCCTAACGGTCACTTGCTGAATCACTGAAGGTCACAATCCCCATGTGGTAATCTAGGTGCTTTCACACCTACCCGATCATGAAAAATACCCATAAATTACGAGAACTTGTTAAGGCCCCAAAATACCCGATAATTGTTTCGCGCTTTCACACCTGCCCGAAACCAGACCTTGTCGGGGTAAGTTCTCGAAGTTACGAGCATGCACACAACGATTTATTTTGCAGACGAGGCTCGCGCTTTTAAATTCACTCAGCTAGCTCAGCTCTTGCTATGATAGCGCTAGCTGGCTCGATGCGATCATATGTATCACTTGCGGTCTGATAATCTCTCTTTAGAACTTTCAGTTTATTTTTTTATTTCGAGAGGTATCCTCTCAAACCTGAGGCTGGCAAGTCTTGCAGCTAGGCTAGCATATCGTAGATAGTCCTATTTCTTTGGCTGGAGGAGGCCACTGCCGTGTACACCTCCTCCTTCCTCCACATCGCTATCAGCGATGATCAGATGATGACATACTACCTTATCGATATATCAGAATAAATCATAAATAAAAAACGCGAAAGGGGAACAAAACTTTACAAACACAGCGACGTAGCTGGAAATAGGCAATACAAATCTCAAATCCAGACTGTGCGGGTACACAAACGATAAAGACGTCCAATACGTACACACAGTACAGTACACGGTTCGTGCGCCAGTGCTTGATGGAATAGAAGTTCTCGTAATTTGCTTTCACATTACAAAAATCCCCGCGACCTTGGAGAAAGTGAGCAGACATTAAAGGCAAAAATGTCACTTTTCAAAAGTCACAAGAGTCATTTGGAGGGTCTGTGAAACAAAACTTTGGCAAATTTGGTCTCTTCCATTGTTTCCACTTTTCACGTTTATGACAGTTGGGTGAACACAGTTTTTTGAGGAAAATGATGTTCAGCCCTCCTAAATCTACAAAAGCCATTCAATTTACGGAAAGAACTGGCATCAACCGACACAAGTCAGCACATTATGTGAAAATACCGGGTAGTCATTTTTGCGGCATTAAACAATAAATTTTTAGCATTTATTGCTTCATCGTTAAAAATTCTTTCACTCAACCATGGCGCAACCCTGAAAAACATCAACAGTAGTTAAACAAACACCAGAAAAATCTCATTTCACAAATCCCCCCAAATGACTCTTGTTGTGACTTTTGAAAAGTGACATTTTTGCCTTTAATGTCTGCTCACTCATGCATAACTTGACAGATCAATCTCATTTTCAATCAGAAGTTAGTCAATAAGTGTAGGAACACTTCTGCAAATATATTTTCCTCAAAGCGTCTTCGTTAAAAAGTTATGCTATTTTGAATTAGGGGAGAGTTACTTTTTTTGTTGTGTTTATATAACGTTGCTATGTCCCATAGAGAATACACGTAAAATGTGAAAAATTGACATGCCACCTTTGATCGGCAAAATTAGACTATGATGCTGTTATAAAAAACAGAGGAAAGCCTAATGAAAGATAATTTTCTCAGCTACAACATATCAAAATCCTGGAGGAAATCGACCAACCGTAAGCGAGATGATGATGATGTTATGACCCTAAAAAAGGACCACTTTTTCTTTATGGATTCAAATCTACAAGTCATAAGCTTTCAGAGAATGTAAAAAAACAACTGGGATGTCTCTATGCTTACTAAGGAGCTACATGTACGGCTCATTCTAAAAGGGCATGTTTTTGCCCGTTTTTACATTACGTGCCCCATAGACGCAAGCATGGATATTAAAATTTGATGCGCGTTTGCGACCTAATAGTCAGTTGAAATCAATTCTAAATTGATGGAAATTGTCGAGAGAAGTATCAGGATTGAAAGTCAAGTGAAAAAACAGCGTTTTCACATTATTCACAACCTGCACATTTTGCGCTTACGAGTGGAAATTTTTAAAATGCTTAAAATGGCCTGAAATGGATTTTAGTTTGATAGATGAGTGATTTAGAGCATTTTTAAACTTTGTGCGCGCACAGACGTATGCGTGCGTGTAAGTAGATGGAATTCTTCAGACTAATGTGGACTTTAATCATGGCAAATATGAATGGGTAATGATTCTCCGTTATGAAGATATGGTCATGACAAGATTTTCACAAAATGGCACCTTGATGACATCACGATGACTTGATGACCCTGAAAACCCTGCTGGAACTTGTCCTCAATAGGTCCAATAACTGACGAAAATTTCACAAAAACTGAATGAACCGATTTTGAGTTATCAACTTATCAATGCCACAAAAAAAGTGGAAAGAATAAAGATAATAATAATAAAATTCTGACAAAATTAAAAGGTGATCTGTCATAGATGGCAGACCACCTAAAAAACAAAGGTAGAAATGGGACCCAGTACTACATCCGCAATCTCTGGAGGATTTGGAAATTCATCAACAAACCTACTTGACATGCCACTGTCCATTCATTTCTGTTATTATGACTGGAGCACTTTTCATGAATGTGAAACATACCCATGTCCAATGTACATGTACTGTAATTACCGCACTTGAAAATTAGTTTCTCATGGAATGTTCGGCTTTTTTGCTTTTGTGTTATTTAAGCTCTTAACCCATTCGTGACAGGAATTATTTAAAGCCTAATTTGATCAGCTTTTATTCTTCAAATTGGCAACACCAACATTTTTATTTTATTGCTACATTTTATTTATAAAACGTCATGTATCAGAAATGAATATAAATTGACAGAAATTATGAGAAGTCAAAAAAGTTGCCAATTTGCAGGGGAAAACGGTGATTTTAAACTTTCTATCACATTGCCAATTTAAGGATTTTAATGCTTCTTTTCCTTTAAAAAAATTTCAGCATCAAACACCAAATATTGATGCAACCAAAATGGGCACAGTTTGTGTAGAATTTTTTACTCTTTCTGCTTGTGTATTTGGTATAATTTTTAGGGCTCTGCATCAAACGTTATTAGGTCAAACCACAAAATGTGGACCTCTGTCACGAATGGGTTAACTACTGGGTGCTACATTTTCCTTAATCTTTCTCCTCAAGATGCAAAGCCATAACTCACAGTTCTCCCACGAAAGCCACACCCTTCTTCACTAAAATACTATTTAAAAGCGAAACAAAACAGATAAGTTGGTTGCTACTTTCATGCTAGTCACATTCCAAAGGACAATGACTACTGCCAGTACCTGAGTGACTACATAGAGTATATTTGTTAATACAATATTTGTTTTTGCCTCCATGCATGAAGGTATTGCTGTATCAAAGCCACTGAACTAACTTGGTTTCTTTCTTCCTACTGAAAAATAGGTCCTCTGGTGTTATGTAACCGAGTGAATGAAGATGCTCCAATACCTCCCAGGCATCACAGTCAGATCCCTGTCCCTTTAGAAGGAGAGTTTGCTCTGAAGATCAGGGGGTGCAACTCTACTTTAAACGGAAAGTCCACCCCAAAAGTTACACTGTTTCAATAAAAGGAGATGAATTTGAACAGCATTTTAAAAAAGAAATGAGCAAAATCGGTCAAAGAATAAGAGAATTACATTCAATTACTCTCAGCTCTGCAAATTGGCAACACTGATGACATCATATGCAAGCAGCTCTCCATTCACCATGTACATGAAATTTCACATTTTCTCAATTTTCTTGGAAGTTACACATTTTCTCACCCCATAGTCAAAGTATGTTATGTAAAATGCAATTCTTCTGAACATACTTTGAGAATCAATGAATCCTTGAAAATACAACCTCTTGTTTCTCCCTCATTTTGGCACCAAAATTCATGAAAATTTCAGATTACATCAGAAATGATGATATTATTCTTCATTTTCATTTTCTCTGAAAAACGGTTGGGTATTTTTTGAAATGCAAGTATTTTTCAGTTCCAGAGGACCGTGGAAAGAGGTGTTTATTTTTTCCCGACACAACCCTAGGAGAGCATGAATATGCAAACAATTGACATGTTACTAGACTTCAGAGTCCAGGCTAGCTTTCTGTGTATTTTCATATTTGCGCAATGAGTAGTTTTATGTAAATCTGCCTTCAAAAATCACGGTTTTAAAACGACTGTAAACTGTCACTACTGCGCATGAAGGGGCTGTGAGCGCATTATGTCATGCATATCCCCAGCACACACTGCATGCACGTTGCACGATGACCAGCGCAGCACTGCTGCAGCCCCCAGCAAGCAGCAAGCCTTTGATCAATTCGCTGTTTATGCGAGGCCAAAATAATTGTATGCACGTAATTTTCTTTCAATTTCCTTTCTGTAAAAATATGCATCATCTGTTTACCGTGCGATGCTTTGTTCTATGTTTTCTGAACCATTTATTTTTTCTAGAAGTGAACGGGTCTTGTACGGTTCGTGCCACAGATAGTTAAGTTAGCTTCGCACAGTCACACTGCGCAGTATACAGTGCGAAGCTTCCAAGGCCGTGCATGAACCGGAGTATGTGGGACCAGGGAAAAAAATACACTGGGGCTCGGGGCGAATTTGCCCCCAAAATGCTAAAAATAGCCCTGGAAATCTAAAAAAGAGCCCATGAAATTCTCATAGGGTCCAATGTAAACTGTAATGTAGAAATTTTGGCAGGTGGGCTCAAAAAGGAGCCACGGAAAAAAATTAATTTTTCCCCTGCGTGGGACTACACGAGATGAATCTTGAAGGGTTTGTGAATGACATTGCCTTGGATTTTATTTCCCGACATAACCGTTCGACAGTAAATTTTGAAAAGATATTCGGAGGAGACTTTCGATACACTTTGATTGTTCATATATGCAGGCCTCGATCTTGGGCAATAAAGGAAAATATGAAAAATAACGTAACTTTTGCTGACTAAAAAAAAAAAGAAGAAGCATCTCATTTCACTAATTTTTCATATAATAAGACATGATTCTGCTACAAATAATTATCATGATGCATTAGAACAACTCCCATTCTTTAATTTGAAGTTTGATTCATTTCATTTGGTGGTTTCTAAGGCGAGGTTTTACAGTTTAGCCAAGACTCCTCCGTAGTGGTTTTACGTAAACAAGTTGTTTACTTTATGCAAAATTAGGCAGCACGGAGTGAAAGCTTTCGGGCAGTTAATTGGGGTGCTACGCTGTGGCTGTTCTGCAAACAAGTCCAAGATTTGGGTTGCTTACTTCTCGAGCGAAATAGCCGGCTAATGCTGTCTTCATATGAGAATTAGCTGGCTATTCTCTGATCGGGCTAATTCATGGGATCAGAAATAGCTGGCTATTCTTTAAACTTGAGGTGATGACGACGCACCTATCTACTGTTTACACAGTGACTCGGCTCGAGTATTGAATCCTCAAGCAGGGTCGAAGAGGGCATCTATGATCGTGTTTATACGGAAACAAAAAAGGCGAGTTCAACATGGCCCGCGGATCACGAACGGAAGTAGAATTTTTTGTGATGACTTGCCGAGTTCGCCCAATGACCTAGGTCAGTGGGTTCGACACAGCTTTCTGTTTACACACGAAAAAATAGACGAGTCTGACTCGGCTCGCGGATTGAAACCTGCGATTCTGGCGAATCAAAAAAGTGGTGTTCAACACGGCTCGCAGGTCACACTGATCCCGTTTACATGACATAAAATTGCCGTGTTGAGCACGGGTTGCGTGTCGAACCCCCGAGCCGAGTCACTGTGTAAACACGGTACTAGTGTTAATCTGGTCTATTGACTCTTCTCTGTAAAGATGTATTTGCTCAAGCTACTGCACTTTATTTGTGTTTGCGGGTACTTCAGATAAGCAACACAAACTCTCACTTGCAGCAAATGGGAAAAAGGCTATCAGACAATTTTGCTGTTGCTTGGTAAAACATAATGGATCTTAATGTATTTCACCAAGGAATACAATGCAACTTATTATTGCTTTTAAAATCCTTTGAATCTATTTTTCTGCTTTGGTAGCCCGAGACACTTTCATTTGCTAGTTTATCAAAATAACCCCTTATATTTATGATACAGAATATATGATAAAATCAGGGCTCTACAAACCCACTTCTCCGCTTGCCCCGGGCAAGTAAAAATCATGAAAGGGCAAGTCGATTTTGAAGTCGCTTGTCCGAAAGGGCAAGTCAATTCCATCAAAGCTATCATGAGAACAAATGAAAAAATCAGTTAATATGATGCTCACAGTGCAAGTACATCTTCAGCAATGGCTAACAAATATCAATGCTGCAAAATTTAATTCAAACTTATGAATTTTCTTATTTTGTGGAAACAGAGCAAGTAATATGTGATGCGTCACGTCAAAATGAGTCATAAGTCGCAAATCAAAGATCCTAGTAAATCGACAAACTAATAAAAAAGTCAAAATTTTGACGAAAAAATGTTTGTTGATTTTTTTGTTCTTCCATGTTTCATGTTTACTCTGTAAAAAAATTGAGTGAAATTGATAACGGGAAAGTGATAAAAAAGCAATTTTTCTGCGAGTGTTTTTTTCGGTCAGTTCGAACTTTTTCTGAAACTCCGCTCGCTCGGCTAGATCGAATTTCGCTCCATACTAAGCTCCACCCCTAGCAACATACACCATTGTTGATTGGCTATTTATAGTCACGTGTAAGCCACGGAATTTCCATGCGACCAGCTCGCTTGATCGATCGATAAGTCCATGATACAGTTTCAAAAAAGATCAATCAAAGGCATTGCTTTCATTATCATTCTGAAATGCGTGCTTTTTGACAAAAGTTTACAAACGGGATGCGAATTCTGAAGGGTAAGGTTAGTGATAATGGTAACAGGTGGGAGCTTAGGCTATGTATTGATTCCTGATTTAGAGTATTTGGCTGGCTATAATTGCGAAATAAAAGCCAAGAATACAATGGGCGATTACAGGAGCGGAAACAATTCATAAGTTATTTATTCAAGCCGAGGAAGCAGAACTGGAAATGTTTGCTATTCTCGCTATTCTGTGCCTTGTGTCAATAGAGTCTTCATTATTTCAAACAATTTATAATTCAAACGCTTTTGCCGTCAATTTCCCTCATGTTGTTTGAAGGAACAACAGAGAAAGCAAAAGAATACAATACAATATTGGCATTTATATAGCGCTCTTCACAAAGTATCACAGCTCTGTACAAAACAAATACTCATAGCAAATTATAAATGATAACTACATACATACAATGACAATAATTAAGTATTAAAAAGAAATGTATA
>CM057158.1:26389513-26401488 GCA_029962745.1 Echinometra lucunter
ACAATGATCTGATTAGATTTTTGGGTCTCAAGGTCAAAGGTCATAGAGGTCATGTACATAATAATGGTTCATTCTCACGATAACTCGACAACCATTTGACGGATCAACTTCAAACTTGGCTGATGTATGCATATGGGAGGGATAATGATCTGATTAGATTTGGGAGTCTCAAGGTCAAGGGTGAAAGGTCATAGAGGTCATTATGTACAAAGAAATGGTTCGTTCTTGCGATAACTCAACACCCATTTCACGGATCAGCTTCAGACTTGGTTCATGTATGCATATGGGAGGTTTAATAATCTGATTAGATTTTTGGGTCTCAAGGTCAAAGGTCAAAGGTCATAGAGGTCATTATGTACATAATATGGTTCGTTCTCACGATAACTCAACAACCATTTGACAGATCAACTTCAAACTTGGCTGATGTATGCATATGGGAGGGATAATGATCTGATTAGATTTGGGAGTCTCAAAGTCAAGGGTCAAAGGTCATAGAGGTCATTATGTACAAAGAAATGGTTCGTTCTCGCCGATAACTCGAACAACCATTTCACGGATCAGCTTCAGACTTGGTACATGTGTGCATATGGGAGGTTTAATAATCTGGTTAGATTTTGGTCTCAAGGTCAAAGGCCAAAGGTCATAGAGGTCATTATGTACATAGAAATGGTTTGTTCTCGCGATAACTCAAAAACAGTTTGATGGATTAACTTCAAACTTGTTTCATGTATGCATATGGGAGGGGCAATGATCTGATTAGATTTTTGGGTCTCGAGGTCAAAGGTCAAAGGTCACAGAGGTCATTATATACATGAAAATCGCTTGTTCTTGCGATAACTTAACAATTCTGTGACGGTTCAACTTCAAACTTGGCTCATGTTTGCATATGGAAGGTCTCATGATGGTGTCATTAGATTTGGGGGTCACAAGGTCAAGGTCAAAGATGTCATTGAATACATGAAAATTAAAAAAGAAATCACCATAAATGTGCCATATATTTCTGTCCTGGCAATGGCGGAGGCATATTCGACCGCGCACTGTCAAGGATTTATCTAATTTTACCCTTGTTGCCACGCATGGTGCAGCACTTTCACACATGGTATTGGAACCATGGTGTTATGTACTGGCGAGAACCATGATGTACGTAATACATGCTCATTGTTGATTTTATATTCATCCTTGTCTCTGCCACTTCAGGTATCTTTATTTTGCTTGTTGTATGATTTGTTTCATTCTACATGTAGATCAACATCCCTTGAAAAAGGAAAATTGGCCAAAAGCTTGGGCCTTGATAAAAGTAGTGCCCAGCTATGTCATGTCTTGTCATGATATTTTGATTGCAAGACTACCCCCTCGTGCATTGTCAAGCAGTTACACTTCTTTCAATGGACCTGTGTGTGCTACTTCTTGAGCAAAATGTCCTCTTGCAAACGTTAAAGATTTCCCGAGGACTGTCAGACATGGTAACAACTTTACATGCAAAGTGAATTCAATGCATCGAGGTGCCATTATGCAGGGCAGGTTTTATTAAGTGATTTATAAGTAGGGTTTAAAGGTAGCTAGTCCCTTTGCAAAATCTACGAAAATCATATACAGCTTGGCATGGGTTTAGGATATGCCCTTCTGATACTGTCATTTAATCTTACGGTCATACGTTGCTTAAGTTATTAATGTAAAGGGAAAATCTGGCTACCAACCTTGAATAAGCAAGTCAGATCAGTTCACGGGCAGTAGTGCAGCCAGCAATATAGCTAGCTAGCTCAGCGTGCGCAGCTTGCGGCCACCACACGTACCGTACGCCACTCTGTTTATTGTGTTATTATAATTGTCGGCTATGTTCAGCCTGGGTTCCTAATAAAGAAGGAATGTTCTCTCGCAAGTTATCCTATGTGTGTAAATTCCACTTATTGGCGTGGTGGCAGCGCTACGATCGTTCTCCAGCCAAGAAAATAAGATTTATAAGCCAAAAAGGGCTACCACAATGACAGCCAGAATCATTGGTTGTAGTGATATTTGCGGTTGAACTGGCTGTTCATCACTTACCATCAAGTTAGTGCAGTTTGACACTTCGGATAGCCCCACGTATAGAACCGATATGATGACGCAGTCTGCCGTGGCAGCGCCCGCGCATAGGCGCTTAATGAAGACGAATCACTCGATTCCTTCATTGAGTGGAGAGAGAGTCTCCTTGTATTTCGTAATCAGTCTTGTTCTGAGTTTGCTCCTTTCTTGAGAGAGACTTGTCATGGAGGAGAAAGTCTTAAAGTTAGACCCTTTGCGGGGTTTTGTTGATGATCCCCTCGATATACCTGGTGGTAAGACTGCTGCTCAGAAAGTAGCGTTATTGGAATTGATGTTGGGGCAAATTTCAATCTACTCCCCAATCATTTCAAGGGGCACTATTGTTAGCACTTCTATATCGCTAGCACCTATTTGGAATCTCATATATGTTCATTTTGGATTCAGTCGGGAAGATGAGAGTGATGTCGATGATTATGAGTCTAATTATGGTGATTATGAGGATGGAGATGTTTGCGACAAGGATGAGCACGATGATGAGCTTAAACTTAAAGTATATGAAGAAAGTGCGTGGCATGGGAAGTGAATATGATTATGATCATGAGCTAAAGACAGAACCGCATTTAGAGAGTGAATATGATTATGAGCTAGTACAGACTGAACTAGAGAGTGAAAAGGTACTGTCAATCTGAGAGGGTTGCCTGATCATTTCTTTGATTCTTCTGATGATCAAGATGGATTTCAGGTTTCTTATGAATTAGATAATCTATCCCTGGTCAATGAGTTCCACAAAGATGTGGCTGAAATTTCCGGTGATGATGCTGTTGATTGCTCATCAGGGTCAGATGAGGCTCAGGGTGACCTCGAGAATGTCTATGGTTGTGAACTCCTGGATGAACTGGGTATGTCCCCCCTTCTGAGTTTGTGACGGCAGATGCTGACCTGCCAGTAATCAGCTTCATTGAGTCTGCTGCTGATAGCAATCCCTGTTGTGGCTCATCGGTGAGAGATGAGACTGTCGGAGACCCTGAAGCAATGAAGGATTTATAGGACAGAAAAGAGTAAATAAGTCAAAATGTATTGACACGATTTGATAATAGAAGAGCAATACAGAAGAAGCTATTTTAATGTTGTTGGCATATTAACAGCAGGTGAAGAATTTATAGGACAGGAAAGAGTAAACACTATGAACATGACAGACAAAGAAAGCGGACAAAATAAACAACCCCTCATTCTACCCTTCACAATGGTTCTGGTAGTCAAAAGAACATCCCTTCACTGCTATTATCTAAATATGTGGAACAGGTGTCACATGCATATTCAGCCTGGGTTCCTAATAAAGAAGGAATGTTCTCTCGCAAGTTATCCTATGTGTGTAAATTCCACTTATTGGCGGTACATAATATAGCAGCGCTGTAACGTGAATCCTTTCGTTGTACGCTATCTCGAATTTCCAGGTCTTTTTTCGTGGTACGAAAAAAGAAAGCTCTGATAAGATTATTTCCTTAAAACTTAATTTCACACTTTGTCAATTTCAGGGATAGGTTATATAGCCTTTCTCTCTCAAGTGATGACAGAGTCAGGGAACTTTCAGAATTAGGTCTGCAAAAGGGACGGACTACCTTTAAGCTGGAGAGAACCATACATGATAAATTGAAATGCACTTGGTACTAGGTAAACTGGGTCTGTACATATTTTACAAATCATTTTCTCCCAGCCTTCAGGTCAAGTACTGGCCTATTATTGATGTTGTCTTCTTCCTTTTGTTGTATAGTAACTTGTCCCACTTTCCTGCTTCTCTGTAGTGCATTGTTCGCTTCCAGACCCTGTTTGCAGGCAAACCCTGGTCTGTCAAAACACGTTACAGAGGTCTGAGCTGGAGACTAAGGGAGGTCAATGGGGATCGTGTATAATAGCTGCCCCAGACCTTATATTGACACAGCCAGTAGGCAGTCTTGCTAGGCTTCTCTCAAGATGCAGTGCATTTAAACAAAGTGTAAGTTAGGGTCTGTACCTGCAGACTATCCAGAGCCCAGGTGCCACTTTGTTGAATGGCATGATAACAATATGCACTGCACAAATAAATGCCTGTTATATTGTACGATGTACATGTAGTACTATAGGCCAAAAATGGGGTCGATTGGCTGGTGAGCAACATGCCATGCTCAACAACCAATCAAAATCCAGGATTCCATGAAGAGTTACTATGATAGCAAAGTTTAAGTATAATAGCCAAGTTACTATTATAGTAAGTTTTATGCAACAGGCCCCAGATATGGAGCAATCAGATTACAGAACATTCTTGGAAGTTTACGTCTAACTTCTTGGCAAACTCAGCACTAATTGTCTTCTACGTGTTTCACTAAGCTGCCTTTACCAAGATCAGTGATAATTTTAGAGACAAGGACTTAAGAGGCCTCCTAACCCATCATATCCCTGTCATATCTTTTTTTTTTTTAAATTCAACATACAGCCCCATCACATGTCATTGATTGGGTGGATTACATGTATGACTGGCCAAAAGGGACTCTCCACAGATTTTGAAATCATTTCAGGGCCCTCTTTTCTGCATCAGGAATTAATCCTCGCAGTTGCTAATTGATGTATGAAAATTAAATTTCATTTTTTTCTGTCCAAGTCTTTTTTCAACCAAACTAACCAGAATCAAACAATTTTCCTCGCATTCTAAGATGATAGATCAAACTTTTGAGCTTTTCCCTAAAACTAAAAATTTTTAAATAAAGAAAACAGAATTGAAAGAAAAAACCCCCCCAGAAAATGATAATAGGCCTATAAGAACTGTCATGAAATCAAAAAGTTAAATGACAGTTTATATTGTTATCCCAGTGAAACCACTGAAAATACCCATAAAACAATAGACAAGACAACATACATGTAAGGGCTGGCAATCAAGTAAGCCTTGCAAAGTCACCAACAAAAAAAGGAATTTTTCTTACTGTTGATAGGAAGGTATAGATAATACACCTAAATGTAAATTTAGAATGAAATTGCAACTTCAGATGACAAACTATTCTATGATGATTATTGGTCCATTTTTGTCTTAAGTATTGACTGGGGTCGAAAATTCTTGAGACCACAGACTTTAAAATCATATACAATAAGCCCCTGAAATGATGAGTGTGCAGGTTGTGTGAGATTGATTATCAAAAGATTTGGTAAAAGGTTTCCCAAAAAGGTTTTTTCGGCAAACGTAACATCTCCCAAGAGAATGCAAGAGGGCATTACAGGCAAGCATAGTCAAAGGCATATTCTTTAGTTTTCAGACCCATATTCATTTAAAAAAATTTATCTTTAGTTTTTAAATTACGTGTAAAAACATTAAATTACTTGTACCCAGCTATTAATTTGCTCAAATTTGCAAATTTAATGTTAAGGTTAAGCCTGTGAACACTAGAAAAGACTTTAATTTTATCAGGGCTCTACAAAAATTTGTCTTCCTGCTTGCCCATTTGGGCAAGTTTCTTTGAAAATTGCTTGCCCAAAACATTTCTTGCTTGCCCAGAAACATATATGTGATGCATCACGTCGAAATGAGTCATAAGTCGGGATTTTTCAAATCCAGTTTTATTAGTGATTATTGTTCCCCGTTTCGTTACCTTTAATTTGATATATAAACCGACTCTTAAGAATGAATATTAGTGGAGATATTAACCTTTGAATGTGAGAATAATTGGGCTCTTGAAAATCAAAATCAAGAGAAAAACGCCTGCGAAGTTTGACTTCCGGTTTAACTCCGCACCAGGAAAAATCTTGTCACCTCTATATTTACCGAACGGCCCATAGCAACCGCCCGTCAATATAGTGAAACGATTGACCAATGAGGAGGCTGCTTTAAGTTCGCCGAGCACAATAGTTTACTCGTAGGCCACGCGCGATCGCGGCAACAGCGACATTGAATTTGGTTCGATGTTATACCATGGACGTATTACCAGGGTTTTATATCTCCGTCAAAGCCGGGCGTCAAAGCTATAAAAATGTAATGGTCTTTAATTATTGAAAGAAAAGGTCGGATCTAAAAACATTTTGGGGGTTCATTCCGATGGTTTGATTGTGTCAATTTGATGTCTGAATATCACTCACGTGTACGTCATGTATAAAGCGAGGCATAATGACCTAAAAACTTGTAAAAAATTTGTAAACACATCGTCCATGAAAATAAATTATCCTTGTACAATGATTTACTTAGAATGTATTTGTATGTATTCTTTAAATATGCACGTGTATAAAAGAGATTTGTCTTCATGTTTAAATTTGTTCCTCGTGAATTTACAATACAGCTTGATCACGTTTTATGAACGATTGTGATTGAGACAATGAGAATAAAAACATGAATCGATCTCGTCTAGTATTATCGGCCATATCAATGTGTTTGCTCTGTCACTGTCCCACTGTGTTCTATAATATCATCACAATCTACTGGTTTGAAAATCAAGCTTACGTTTAATGTTCCGCCATGTTGATGAGTATAAAAACGCTCATTATGCGCCCCTTAAAAAAAAAACTGCCTCTGCCACATTTTTTCAGGAACGCGCATTCTTGGTAGGCCTACATCGTTATGGAGTCTCCTGAATTAACTTGCTATAAACTCTTCACTACTTTCATGTCTGTTATCAATCTCTTCCTTCCCTGCCGCCTTATCTTTCTTTTACGTTATCAATCTTTTCCTTCCCATCCTCTCTATCTTTCTCTCATGTTATCAATCTCTTCCCCCCCCCCCCCGCTTTATCTTTCTACCCTTTCCTCCTCCCCCCCCCCCTGCTCTATTGTTATCAATCTCTTCTTTCCCTCCCGCTCTATCTTTCATGTTATCCATCTATTTTTTCCCTCCCGCTCTATCTTTCTTTCACGTAATCAATCTATTCTTTCCCTCCCGCTCTTATCTTTCTTTCATGTTATCAATCTATTCTTTCCCTCCCGCTCTATCTTCCTTTCACGTGATCAATCTATTCTTTCCCTCCCGCTCTTATCTTTCTTTCATGTTATCAATCTATTCTTTCCCTCCCTCTCTATCTTTCTTTCACGTGATCAATCTATTCTTTCCCTCCCGCTCTATTTTTCTTTCACGAGATCAATCTATTCTTTCCCTCCCGCTCTATCTTTCTTTCACATAGCCGCTAGAACATCCCTCTCCTCTCTCTCTCTTGCCCGATCACGACAGGTCATTGTCACAGTATACCAAATCGAAGGCGACACGCGGAATTGCTTGTTAAATAATTCAGTTTGATCGAAGACGAAGACTTGTATGAATACGATGATAACGTTGCGATAACTAATCAAAAAGCAACAATTGCATGGCTTTAAATGTAATCTCAGTCTTCGACATCGCACAATTGACGCCATGTCTACGTTGATTGGCACCGGGGATTGACAACCCGTTTGAACAAAAACCCGGACATAATTAAAAGACCCAATACATAGAGATGCGATGGATGGGGCCGTCGCGTCGGCTCGTGTCACATGCACAGGGCACGTTCTCCTTTGATCAAAACAGACAATGTATTGTATGAATACTTTTTGTGGTTGGCTTTCATATTGATCGCCAACGCACCCCTTTGGCTTTAGAATTCGCATCCCGTTTGTACGCTTTTCAGAATGTAAGCGATGCTTTTGATCTTGATTTTGATACAAACAACATTTCAACTTGCACGTCGACCTTTAATAAGCTCGCACTTCGCCATCGCATTAATTGTTTGCGACACACAGTTTGTTCTTTATTAATCAAAGCTATAAAAATGTAATGGTCTTTAATTATTGAAAGAAAAGGTCGGATCTAAAAACATTTTGGGGGTTCATTCCGATGGTTTGATTGTGTCAATTTGATGTCTGAATATCACTCACGTGTACGTCATGTATAAAGCGAGGCATAATGACCTAAAAACTTGTAAAAAATTTGTAAACACATCGTCCATGAAAATAAATTATCCTTGTACAATGATTTACTTAGAATGTATTTGTATGTATTCTTTAAATATGCACGTGTATAAAAGAGATTTGTCTTCATGTTTAAATTTGTTCCTCGTGAATTTACAATACAGCTTGATCACGTTTTATGAACGATTGTGATTGAGACAATGAGAATAAAAACATGAATCGATCTCGTCTAGTATTATCGGCCATATCAATGTGTTTGCTCTGTCACTGTCCCACTGTGTTCTATAATATCATCACAATCTACTGGTTTGAAAATCAAGCTTACGTTTAATGTTCCGCCATGTTGATGAGTATAAAAACGCTCATTATGCGCCCCTTAAAAAAAAAACTGCCTCTGCCACATTTTTTCAGGAACGCGCATTCTTGGTAGGCCTACATCGTTATGGAGTCTCCTGAATTAACTTGCTATAAACTCTTCACTACTTTCATGTCTGTTATCAATCTCTTCCTTCCCTGCCGCCTTATCTTTCTTTTACGTTATCAATCTTTTCCTTCCCATCCTCTCTATCTTTCTCTCATGTTATCAATCTCTTCCCCCCCCCCCCCGCTTTATCTTTCTACCCTTTCCTCCTCCCCCCCCCCCCCGCTCTATTGTTATCAATCTCTTCTTTCCCTCCCGCTCTATCTTTCATGTTATCCATCTATTTTTTCCCTCCCGCTCTATCTTTCTTTCACGTAATCAATCTATTCTTTCCCTCCCGCTCTTATCTTTCTTTCATGTTATCAATCTATTCTTTCCCTCCCGCTCTATCTTCCTTTCACGTGATCAATCTATTCTTTCCCTCCCGCTCTTATCTTTCTTTCATGTTATCAATCTATTCTTTCCCTCCCTCTCTATCTTTCTTTCACGTGATCAATCTATTCTTTCCCTCCCGCTCTATTTTTCTTTCACGAGATCAATCTATTCTTTCCCTCCCGCTCTATCTTTCTTTCACATAGCCGCTAGAACATCCCTCTCCTCTCTCTCTCTTGCCCGATCACGACAGGTCATTGTCACAGTATACCAAATCGAAGGCGACACGCGGAATTGCTTGTTAATAATTCAGTTTGATCGAAGACGAAGACTTGTATGAATACGATGATAACGTTGCGATAACTAATCAAAAAGCAACAATTGCATGGCTTTAAATGTAATCTCAGTCTTCGACATCGCACAATTGACGCCATGTCTACGTTGATTGGCACCGGGGATTGACAACCCGTTTGAACAAAAACCCGGACATAATTAAAAGACCCAATACATAGAGATGCGATGGATGGGGCCGTCGCGTCGGCTCGTGTCACATGCACAGGGCACGTTCTCCTTTGATCAAAACAGACAATGTATTGTATGAATACTTTTTGTGGTTGGCTTTCATATTGATCGCCAACGCACCCCTTTGGCTTTAGAATTCGCATCCCGTTTGTACGCTTTTCAGAATGTAAGCGATGCTTTTGATCTTGATTTTGATACAAACAACATTTCAACTTGCACGTCGACCTTTTAATAAGCTCGCACTTCGCCATCGCATTAATTGTTTGCGACACACAGTTTGTTCTTTATTAATCAAAGCTATAAAAATGTAATGGTCTTTAATTATTGAAAGAAAAGGTCGGATCTAAAAACATTTGGGGGGTTCATTCCGATGGTTTGATTGTGTCAATTTGATGTCTGAATATCACTCACGTGTACGTCATGTATAAAGCGAGGCATAATGACCTAAAAACTTGTAAAAATTTGTAAACACATCGTCCATGAAAATAAATTATCCTTGTACAATGATTTACTTAGAATGTATTTGTATGTATTCTTTAAATATGCACGTGTATAAAAGAGATTTGTCTTCATGTTTAAATTTGTTCCTCGTGAATTTACAATACAGCTTGATCACGTTTTATGAACGATTGTGATTGAGACAATGAGAATAAAAACATGAATCGATCTCGTCTAGTATTATCGGCCATATCAATGTGTTTGCTCTGTCACTGTCCCACTGTGTTCTATAATATCATCACAATCTACTGGTTTGAAATCAAGCTTACGTTTAATGTTCCGCCATGTTGATGAGTATAAAAACGCTCATTATGCGCCCCTTAAAAAAAAAACTGCCTCTGCCACATTTTTTCAGGAACGCGCATTCTTGGTAGGCCTACATCGTTATGGAGTCTCCTGAATTAACTTGCTATAAACTCTTCACTACTTTCATGTCTGTTATCAATCTCTTCCTTCCCTGCCGCCTTATCTTTCTTTTACGTTATCAATCTTTTCCTCCCCATCCTCTCTATCTTTCTCTCATGTTATCAATCTCTTCCCCCCCCCCCCGCTTTATCTTTCTACCCTTTCCTCCTCCCCCCCCCCCCCCCGCTCTATTGTTATCAATCTCTTCTTTCCCTCCCGCTCTATCTTTCATGTTATCCATCTATTTTTTCCCTCCCGCTCTATCTTTCTTTCACGTAATCAATCTATTCTTTCCCTCCCGCTCTTATCTTTCTTTCATGTTATCAATCTATTCTTTCCCTCCCGCTCTATCTTCCTTTCACGTGATCAATCTATTCTTTCCCTCCCGCTCTTATCTTTCTTTCATGTTATCAATCTATTCTTTCCCTCCCTCTCTATCTTTCTTTCACGTGATCAATCTATTCTTCCCCTCCCGCTCTATTTTTCTTTCACGAGATCAATCTATTCTTTCCCTCCCGCTCTATCTTTCTTTCACATAGCCGCTAGAACATCCCTCTCCTCTCTCTCTCTTGCCCGATCACGACAGGTCATTGTCACAGTATACCAAATCGAAGGCGACACGCGGAATTGCTTGTTAAATAATTCAGTTTGATCGAAGACGAAGACTTGTATGAATACGATGATACGTTGCGATAACTAATCAAAAAGCAACAATTGCATGGCTTTAAATGTAATCTCAGTCTTCGACATCGCACAATTGACGCCATGTCTACGTTGATTGGCACCGGGGATTGACAACCCGTTTGAACAAAAACCCGGACATAATTAAAAGACCCAATACATAGAGATGCGATGGATGGGGCCGTCGCGTCGGCTCGTGTCACATGCACAGGGCACGTTCTCCTTTGATCAAAACAGACAATGTATTGTATGAATACTTTTTGTGGTTGGCTTTCATATTGATCGCCAACGCACCCCTTTGGCTTTAGAATTCGCATCCCGTTTGTACGCTTTCAGAATGTAAGCGATGCTTTTGATCTTGATTTTGATACAAACAACATTTCAACTTGCACGTCGACCTTTTAATAAGCTCGCACTTCGCCATCGCATTAATTGTTTGCGACACACAGTTTGTTCTTTATTAATCAAAGCTATAAAAATGTAATGGTCTTTAATTATTGAAAGAAAAGGTCGGATCTAAAAACATTTTGGGGGTTCATTCCGATGGTTTGATTGTGTCAATTTGATGTCTGAATATCACTCACGTGTACGTCATGTATAAAGCGAGGCATAATGACCTAAAAACTTGTAAAAAATTTGTAAACACATCGTCCATGAAAATAAATTATCCTTGTACAATGATTTACTTAGAATGTATTTGTATGTATTCTTTAAATATGCACGTTGTATAAAAGAGATTTGTCTTCATGTTTAATTTGTTCCTCGTGAATTTACAATACAGCTTGATCACGTTTTATGAACGATTGTGATTGAGACAATGAGAATAAAAACATGAATCGATCTCGTCTAGTATTATCGGCCATATCAATGTGTTTGCTCTGTCACTGTCCCACTGTGTTCTATAATATCATCACAATCTACTGGTTTGAAAATCAAGCTTACGTTTAATGTTCCGCCATGTTGATGAGTATAAAAACGCTCATTATGCGCCCCTTAAAAAAAAAACTGCCTCTGCCACATTTTTTCAGAACGCGCATTCTTGGTAGGCCTACATCGTTATGGAGTCTCCTGAATTAACTTGCTATAAACTCTTCACTACTTTCATGTCTGTTATCAATCTCTTCCTTCCCTGCCGCCTTATCTTTCTTTTACGTTATCAATCTTT
>CM057158.1:26401988-26542842 GCA_029962745.1 Echinometra lucunter
TTATCGCAAGAACGAACCATTTCTTTGTACATAATGACCTCTATGACCTTTGACCCTTGACCTTGAGACTCCCAAATCTAATCAGATCATTATCCCTCCCATATGCATACATGTACATCAGCCAAGTTTGAAGTTGATCCGTTAAATGGTTGAGTTATCGTGAGAACGAACCATTATTATGTACATGACCTATATGACTTTTGACCTTTGACCTTGAGACCCCAAAATCTAATCAGATCATTGTCCCTCCCATATGCATACACGAGCCAAGTTTGTAGTTGATCCGTCAAACGGTTCTTAAGTTATCGCGAGAACGAAAATGGGACGGACGGACAGCCGTACGGACGGACGGACGGACGGACGGACGACCCGAAAACATAATGCCTCCGGCAACCACCTACGGTGGGCAGAGGCATAAAAATATTGGAGTATAAATATATTCCTAACAATAATGATAAATGTCAGATTATTTTGCTTTTTAGCAATTTTTTTTTACTTTTATGCCATTAGTAGACAACTCCTGCTTACCAAGAAGTATTTTTCATCCTTTTACTACAGCATATACTGCCGCCACACCTAACTTTAGGTGTTATTCTGTAAAACTTCCGAAACTTCCACGCTTTGCGCGGAGTGGGGAACCGTGTGTGGATTTTTTTCTAGTGAGAACCCTGACGTACATGTATATCAATAATCGCTTTTACTAAGCGTACATGGGCAACAGCAATACAAATATTCACCAAAAGGCAAAAGCACACCCCTAATTCGACTCATTTGAAGTCTTGTTATACAAAATCTGTAGGTCTATACCAGTTACAGCCAGACCAGAGGAAAGAAAGTTTCAAAAACCCTCTTTTCAAAGCAAATTTGCAAGATGTTTGAATTATCAATTCTACCAGTACATGCATGTATGTAGATCCCTTATCTCTGCAAAATCAAAAATATGATTTGTATTGTAAACAAAATTAAGGTTTTCCAGGTGTTTTTGTTCCAAATATCAGAAGTATAGAGGCAAACCCAGAGAATATTGCGACCAGACATATGTGCTGTGGAAGCAAATTGTAGACCAGTGGCAGCAGGGATGATGACATGCAGAAGATTCAGCGGTGAAACATTTGGGATTTTGATGACACTTCTGGCAAATATCAATTAACTAGGAATCTTGAGATCACAGAGGACAGTGCATAAGAAAATGATTACCTGATCAAAATATTTGAAAGTAATTTTGAGCTTGATTATGGCCGTGTCACACACCTTAGATTTAGGCTGTCACTGTACTGGATGATCTACAAATAATCTGGATGGGGGCGGGGGAATCCCCTGACTTGTCATACATGCTTACATGCACCCAATTACCTGGCAATAACAGAGGCTACTGAGCCATATCGCTATATCCTTACCGGACTGCTCTGCCAGCTGTTTCAGTTGAATGTATATGTGTACATGGTGTAGAAGAACATGATTACCTGATGAAAATATCTGAAAGTTATTTTGAACTCGATTATGGCCTTGTCATGCTTGTCCCATACCTCAGCCTCAGCCTCAGGTTTTGGCCGTTTTCATGCTAAGGCAGCATTCAAAAAGAACATTCGGATTCCTTTTGGTCAGACTTTGCAATTGCAATCCACGCATGCACCCATTTTTATAAAGACTCATTTTCTATCTTCCAAGTGATGAGAAGACCAAGACGGAGAGAGACTTACACAGTAACAGCCTAGACTCTATAGTATAGTACAGGGTAGCGTTTCATGAAAGGATGTTTTATCCGACAAAGTCTGTTTTATCCGACAGTTGCCATAGTAACGATGCTTCTCAGCCAATCAAAATCAAGGAAAGATGTCAGATCTGACAACTTGTCAGACAACAAATTATGATGAAATGCTCCCCAGGACATCCTACATTCCCACATTCCCTTACAGTGTAAGTTACACTAGATCTAGTACTAGTAGTCTATGATGGTGATGATTATGATGATGATGATGATGATGATGATGAAACTGATGATGACGATGATGATGACGATGATAAATAACGCCATTTATTTACAATGACATGACAGAAGCAGATCGTCTGCATTTTTCTGCATGTCATCTTGATCATGTATGAATTAGTGTGCATGCACCATCCATGTAACTGTTAGGCCTACTTACTACTTGCACACGTGGGCGTTTCGGAGGTGGAGGCGATGCCGATGCCGATGGTGTCACTGATTGCGGAGCGACGGAACATCTGCATGTCATGCATGCCATGGTCTGATGCTTTGATCCAAAACCCGCAAGGACGTCGGATGCAAGAGAAATGTCATCATCACTTGCCATGCTCACTCTACTTGAGGCAGAGCACAGTGGATTGCCTGGCATTGAGGCTGCAGCTAAATTGTTGTGATGACTAACGATATGTTTCACAGTGTACAGCACGTTGATGAACTTGGTCTTGGAAGTTGCAATTTTAGGCAAATAGAAATTAGATTTGAGTTGCCGTAACTTCTTGTACGCGGAAAAGTCAAGGCAATGTGCTAGTGTCAGAAATCAGCATTGACTCAGCACATTCCATTCAAAATTATCCATTAACGTTAGTCTTTTATGTCAAATAATTCAACATAATTTGCCTTCAGCGGATTCTTTTCAATGGTTTCACAATACAGCACGGTACGTACACGTGTGAGCGCATTTTCTAGTTCTTCCTAGTCTCGATACAAGTCTGTGCTGCATTTACACTACTGCCCGAATTAGCAGGAATGAAGAGGTTGCAAACTCTATAATAACCGTTTATACCCATGTAATCATATTTGTTCGATACCATATACACATTGCTAAATATTAAAAAGACAGTCTTTATGAAAAGCCTCAGTCATGTCAGTGTGAAATTCAGGTCTGATATTTGAGACCAACAACCCTCACACGGCACCTGCACACCAATGAACTGAAACCACAGAACTTATTTGACTGAAATGCGTGAGAAATTAAAGAGCTCCTTGAATTGACCCATAATCCAATCCGGTCCAAAAGTTGAAATGAAAAAAAAAAAAAAAAAAAAAAAATCGGAGAGAGAGAGAGAGAGAGAGAGAGAGAAAAAAAAAGTGAGAGAAAAAATGAGAAAGGAATTGATGTTAGCCCAGGCCAGTTGTGACACCCCAAATCATCTAGTGGATGTCCCGGGTGGATGTACACCGGCGTAAATCCATTTTGAGGAGTGGGGGATGATCGACTTTTTTTGCCGAAATTTCTTTTTTTTTTCTTCCTTTTTTCCATACTGTTTTATTCTTATTTCATGAACAAAAATATATAACATTTTAATTTAACATTTCAAATCACATATAATATTTTACATTTCATATTTTGACTTTCTTTGAATCATATAACTTAAGAGAAACAATGAAATCAGTTATTATAAAAATATGTTGAAACACCACTCCTTCCCCCCCCCACCCTTGCGTGAACTCCACTTAAGTACACACACACACACACACACCCTTACTCATCCGAGCAGACCCTAACACATTATAATTCCTTTATTTTGCGAGCGAGCGAAGCGTGTGAGCGAAAAAATAATCACTTTTTTGTTTTTAAGAGCATTTCAAATGAAAATTCCACTACATATTGACCTCGTTTATGACATTTTAATGAAAATTTCACCAACAGATTAATTACAATATCACTTTTCCTTTATGGGGGGATATTTGTACACGCCATCCCCCTCTCAAAAAAGTTGGGGGATATATTCCCCCATCCCCCCCCCCCGGGATTTACGCCAGTGATGCGGATGTATATTTATATTATATTGACTGGCCTTGAGGGGAATATCGAAAATGTTGCCCGCAAAATGAATCATATTGTCCCGAGTCGAAGACGAGGGCAATATGGATCTTTTAAGGGCAACATTTTCGATATTCCCCGAAAGTAGAGCCAGTCAATATAATTATTATTACCTTCAGCTATAGGATGATGCATAATTCAAGCCTATCATTTTGTAGCAATGACAAACATGTCTGCTAATTGCCTGTCCGTCCCTCTGATTTCAGCTTATTCAGGTAGGTATGTAATCCTGGCTAAGCGATTGTGACGTAAATGGTTACCTCGCGTATCCATTGTTTTTAACCTCTATCGCGTACACAATACTGCGCGTTTGCACTTTGCTAAATGCGCGCTTATACAAGAAAGGTGGAATATGGATATTATGGACCGATAATTTAGTACATAGGCGCAATAGGAAAATGACAAATTTCGCGGAGGAGGGGAATATGAATATTATTACCCTATAGTCATGCAGCTGAGCCCTGGCTGAACCATTGTGACGTATTTTGTGTTGAGTGAAGCAATTGACACAGACAAAATACGCGCTTATATCTTGTCTCCAAAATGCCTCATTTAGGTAATAATTATATAATATTGACTGGCATAGAATGAGATACCAACCTATATTGCCTGATCTGAATCCAATATTGCCCAAGCCGAAGGCGCGGGCAATATTGGATTCAGAGAGGGTGATATAGGTTGTATATCATTCAATGCAGTCAATATTATTATTATTATCTATACCCCACAGTAAAGTAATGTAAAATTCAATTTAAAAAAAGATCCCTCCGACTATACTCATTTGACATGTATGCATTAATTCTAATCACACAAGTACGGCTTATACCTTTTTTTATGATGTCATCTATGTATTCGCGCACTGCATGGCTTGTGTTGCTTCTCACACCGGTTCAAACCGGATTTCGTGAATATTGCCCGCTGCTCAATTTACACGCAAAGTCAATGGGAAAACCCGGAAGAGAGAAAATATGGTATAATATTGACCGCTGCGATATTAGAGAACGCAGAATATGGGAAATGATTGCCACGGAAAAACACCTCGTATAGGTAATAATATATTGTATCTTGATGTTTGCATTTAATAGTCATCCTGGTCATATAGCTGAGGATGTTGGGGCGTGGCACTCTATCTCAGTTGTTTAATTAGATGTTTAAAATATGAATCTACCAACCATTGGTTTTAAAAATCCCCATATGTTTTACCAGGGGCAGAGCCATGGTATTTTCAGGGGGGGGGGGGTTGGGGGAAGGGGGCAAGAATAGATGACCCATAGGTAGTTCAGTTTGAACGTTCTGTGTGAGTTGTCTTCGCGCTGTAAAACCTATACACATACAGATTTATACAAATTATGCAAATTGCTCAAGGTTGCTGTTTGGGCAACCAAGCTGAAAATGTTCATGAACTACAAACCTAAATCAATGAAAAAACTTCAGTGGAAAGAACTTTTCTAGGTTACACTGTTAGCTAAATAGGATTGTCCAACCGATATCGTACATACGGCTTATTGCAGGTATCACTATTGGTATCATATAGCGAGGCCCGTGATCTTTGAGCTACAAAGAGACAAGTTATGTGCGGCCCCGTTGCATAAAGAACTTATACCTTATGCAATGGGGCCCCTCGGGTCAGCGCTGTTCTGCTCAACCATGGGAATAGTTTAAATTTTTCCAGCTCGCAGCATTGGCACAAAGCGTCATTATGGAACTATTTGCAAATTGCCGATTAAATGAGAAGTTAGCAACAAATAGAAGACAATAGGCTATAGACCTGGAAACTCCACTGCAGAATTACTGCATTTTTCCAGTATAATTATATAGGCCTCCAGTAATTTTGTCTTAGAACATTGTCTTTAGCGGAGAATGCACCAGAGCGAGCAGGTCATGTGCGGCGGAGTCGGGGGGGGGGGGGAAGGCACAATGCCCCACTTTTCAAAGCACCCAAAAAAGTGCCCCTTCCCTTTTCAAACATGTTGAGTGCCCCTTTTTCTTCTTACAGGGGCCCGTTTTCTTTCTTAATAAGTGCCTTTTCTTTCTCTAAGTGCCCATTTTCCCTTCAGAGAACTTCCCTTCTTAAATCCCGCACCCCCCTTTTTTACACAAGGTTGGCGACACTTTCCCCTTTTTAAAACTCTTTTCCTTTTTCAGAAGCATGCGCCATTTTCTAATGTCCCTATTGAAATGAGATCAGTGCCCCATTTATCTGCCCATTTTTGGCTCTAATAGTTCAGTTCCCTTTCAGCTGAGTGTCCCCTTTCACCTCTGATAAGTTCTCCTTTTCCACTTGGGCCCCATTTTGAAATCTGATACATGCTCCATTTTACTTCGGATAAATGCCTATTTTCTTTTCTGGCATGCATTATACCGTAGTCTTAAGCAAAAAATAAATAAATAAATAAATAAATAAATAAATAAAAATAAATAATTAAATAATTAAATAATAACTTGATGAAATAAAATCAAATTGCTTGCTCGCTTCGCTCGCTCTCAAATGAGTAATCAGAACAGCTTCCACAACTGCAAAGTAGTTATTGTATCGAAAATGATCCTCAAAGGTTGGTTTAATAGAATTAAATTAGGGGTAACCTGTTACAACGCCCTCAAGATGTTATTTTCCCTTTTTGTGTTCACCCTTTGTAAGTACCCCCTTTTAACAAAAAGAGCCTTTTATCGCTGGTGCCCCCACCCACTTTGAAAGATGCTCCGCCACCCCTGAAAGCGAGTCACCAGCTGTTGACATGATAGAATTCAATAGCCTCGAATGTAGTGATCTCAACTTTCCAAAAACAAACAAACAAACAAACATTTCTCCGATCGCATGTCATGCACCGGCTGGTTCTATTCCCACGAACCTTCATCCCCGTTCGTGAAAGGAGCTCCCATATAGCATGAAGCCAGCAGGCGCAGCAAGGTTAATCAATATTAATGAATAAATGAAAAAAACATCGGTCCCAATTTAGCTTCCAAGATAGTTAGTGACAATTAGAATTTTAAAGAGTATCTTTCCCAGCCAAATGAAAACACAATGTTTTTTACTCCCACAGACCGACATGAAATAATTAAAATAGTAAAAGCTTTAACACCCAAAAAGTCAACAGGTTACGATGGCATTAGTACAAAACTATTAACGCAAATTATAATTAATATTGTTTCTCCACTGGAACACATCTTTAACTTATCACTCTCCACTGGATGCTTCCCTGATCTGTTAAAAATAGCCAAAGTAATTCCAATTTATAAAAAAGATGATCCTACCCAAGTTACAAATTATCGGCCCATTTCCCTCTTGCCATGCATATCAAAAATATTAGAAAAAATCGTTTACAAAAGATTGGATTCTTTTTTGTCATTTAATAAGATTATTTCACCAGCCCAATTCGGATTTAGAAAACATTTTTCTACTGATTTCGCAATAACCAAATTATTAGACAAGGTTGTAAACTCACTCTCCCCAAAAAATCACACCATTGCTTTATTTATGGACCTAAGTAAAACTTTTGATACCACTGACCATGATATTTTACTTCATAAATTGTATAATTACGGGATAAGGGGCATTGTTTGGTCATGGATAAAAAGTTATCTCTCCAGTAGGCAACAATACGTTTGTATTGATGATGTCAAATCTCCAATATCGTTTATTAATTGCGGCGTCCCGCAGGGTTCTATTCTGGGACCTTTGTTATTTTTAGTATATATTAATGATATAGTAAATTCATCTGCCATTCTTTCTTTTATCTTATTCGCCGATGATACGAACATTTTGTTATCTCACAAGAACTTACCAGAATTGATAAATATAATGAATTCAGAACTAAAAAAAGTTTCATCATGGTTAAAATGTAATAAGTTATCTCTTAACATAGATAAAACTCATATTATGCATTTTCAAACTTCTCATAAAAATGACAATTTTACACAAGATATTACAATTGATAATGTGTCTTTAGATAAAAAAGAATACGTTAAATTCCTTGGTATCACTATAGATAGGCATTTATCGTGGGCTCCGAACATAAGCAACGTGTCTTCCTCGGTAGCAAAAGGAATCGGAATACTTTACAAATTGAAATATTTCTTACCAGAGAAATCTCTTGTAATGATTTATAATACATTGATTTTACCATATTCACTATTGTAACCTCATTTGGGGAAATAGCTGCAAGACTAGACTTGATCATATACTTTTATTGCAAAAGAAAGCGGTTAGAATTTGTTCCAAATCTGCATATCTCTCACATACAGACCCTCTTTTTTATCGTCTGAAAATATTTAAGATAAATGATATTAATACTCTACAAGTAGCACTTTTTATGCATAAATATAATTATAACATGCTTCCCCCAGTACTCACAGATCTATTTTCATATAATAGCAATTTACATTCATATCCAACAAGAACATGCAATTATATTCACTTAAATAATCCCAGGACATTATTTGCACATAAAACACTCAGACATCGTGGACCTGATATTTGGAACGCATTGCCAGATTTACTCAAGCAGACAAGATCATTTTATTCATTTAAACGAGCCATAAAAGAATCGCAGTTAAACCAATACCTAGCAAACTGAATGTTATTATTATTATAATTATTTTAATGACACTTTGACTTTTGTCTAGAAAATGTATACTTTTAAAAAGAAAACAGCAACAAAACTTATTTTTTTCTAAAATTTTATTCTAAGGACCAAGCATCACCCCTCCCCCCCCCCCCCCGTCGCTTCATGCACTTGCACGTTTTATGACAGTAGATAATTATTTTGGATATTTTCCAGGGCTGTCACGCTTTCAAGCTTTGCTTTTGTGACGACCCTTGCAACCATTTTAATCATTGTGTAACAGAAAATACCGCTTAGAATGATGTATTTGATGATTTACATACAAAACCATTTGTTCATTATCTTTATGTCAAATTCCAAATATGTATTTTCTTTTCGAGATCTTTGTTATGAAAAATGTTACAAAACCAATAAATGAAATGAAATTAAATGAAAAGCTTTGGGAGTCCCCCCCCCCCCCCCCGATTGACGCCCATTCAGTGGATGGCCTTGTCTTTAGAAAAGAGATATAGTTTGCAATTCACTGGTTTGAGATATATCAATGAAAGATTCTTTTTCAAAAGTGTTCTCATCGGAGGCAGTGAACATGTAAAGCCATTCATCGGAGCATGGGAATTACAATAGAAGTCAAACGTCCTGGCCATTCATACGCATGATACTTACGTTCTTCACTTCTACAGTAAAGTAGAATTTAGCCTGCAGGGCTGATGCAGTGAACTTGCCCTCCGTAATAAACAATCCGCTTTGAAAACTAGGCGAGCAAAAGTTATGAAACCTATCTTGCTTCCGCATGCACTAGTAATACATGCCGCGGAGTGGTGGCGATTTCATGTAACGAGTGGGGAGTGGGGGGGGGGGGGGGCGGGCGGAAACACCGAAGGCCACCAACGAAAATCTGTTTCGAGGAGTGAAAGGGAGATGATCGAAATAATTATTTTGCCGAAATTTTTAAAGCACAGTTGAGTGTACATACCCCCTCGCCCGCCTTCACACACCCACATCTTTTTTCTTTTTTTTCATTTTGCGAGCGAGCGAAGCGAACGAGCCAAAATAACCGCTTCCTGCTGTAAAAGAAGCCTTATTTTGCCATCAAAATACACTCTAGGCCTATAAGATGTTTAAATGGTAGGCCTATATTTGGTTACCTTACTCAAAATAGAAAAATAAGCCTTAAAAGTCGAGGGGGACACCGCACCCGGATCGCCGCCTATTATGTATCTACCTTTGTCTGAATTGTTTCAACAAACAGTAAGTTTGAAATATGGGGCAAAACTGCGTCCCCAGGAAGGTTGTTCGGGACGCGGAACCAAAATGGTTTATAAAACGGGACCGTACTACGTGACGTCTGGCCACCATGCTTGGTGGTGGCACATACCCACCATATTCTTGGTCGAGTGCACCTACAGTATACCTGTTCGGTTTGGGTTTTTTTATGATAATGTCCATTTCAACCATAACTGGGGGGCTTCAAGTATGCCTAACAATAGTTGATGTATGCACCGACATAGCAATGCACCTGACTGACTGCATAACCCTTGAATCATCTTTTCACAGAATCACCTTACTAAGTTTTGGAAGCAACCCCCCCCCCCCCTCCCCTCCCCAAGATATGGCCGACGTAAGTTAGGCCTACAGTAGTTATAGAATGGGGATTGACAAATAATTAAGTTTTGAGGGTCTGCTGCTGTTCTTGAATTTGGTTTTTACAGACGTGTATCAATCAGATATGATCATTTACGTCTGGACTGACATTTAACGTCACCATCCGAAAGACGTGACTCAGACTCGATCCTGGGTCCGCTGAATCAGTTTGTAGGCGATGGCAAAGAGTTGACCATTGACGTCATATACCTCTTACAAAAACTGTGCATAAACTTTAATTCCTGATGCCTCTGGTGTACTTCTCAACCGTCATTATGTACACAAGGCTTATAAACTCATCCAATTCATCGTCTTCACTAAAATCAAAACAAATGCACATCAAGTTTCAAAAAAGAAACATTAGAAAACTTTTTTTTTCAGGATACGACTCAATTAATGCACGAATGCAAGATTATCTTAGATAACGGATACGACTAATATTTTGAATATTTCTATGTAAATCAAAATAAACAATTTTTTTTTTACCTTTAGTTTGACGATAGCTAATTCCTCTGCAAGTCTGTCCCAAACGATTAAAGTGTCAGGAAATAAAAGGTGTGCGGCAAGCAGAACTGGACCTTTTTGAAAGTAAAGCAACTATTCACTGCTGATTGCACTCAACTGCACTACTTCTCTCTCGATCTCTCTCTCACTCCTTTTATCTGTGTGTGTCTCTCTCTGCAAGCAGAACTCTGCATTGGGATTGGGTTTCCGCGGGAGCAAAATGAGCGGAACAGTTTCTTCATCAACCAGTGGAGCCGGAGGATGTCCTCCAGCGATCGATGGTTTCGTTTCACATTATAGAAAAGCAAAGAGAGCTACTTGCCATCTTTTCTTATTCAAATGCGACTCTGTTTGTCTTTTCCAATTCAAAGAAGAATCGTTACTTTTCGATCGACCATCTTTTTCTTCGCCCCTGTTACGTAATCGACGAAGCCCCCTCCATTTGTTTAAGTTCCCAGCGTTCTTTGTGGGAAACGTAGCAACGAGGACTCTGCCCCGAAACTGGTCATTGAACATTTGGGCTTCAGTCCTTCGTTGGTCCCAGATGGAACAATCGAGATTATTCACGGAGTATCTCGAAGAATTTTTCAAAGGTTTTCCTATAATGTGAGAAGAAAGATTCTGCGAAGGAATGTGATATGATGGTGATCAATAGACGGACGCCTGAGAATAGATGCTGGGCGCACCTCAGCTGATTATTTGTCACCCCGTTGCTTTACCCCTAATAACCCCAATCCCTGTGTACGTGTCATCTTTCTTTTCTTCTTGTTGTTGTTGTAATTGGGTTTTTACAGAATTGTGTATCAATAAGATTTAGTGCATCGTCCAAAAGGCGTCAGTTCCGAACCTACATCAGAACCAGTTGTTAACTGATGATGAAATTTCATGATGATTTAAAAAAAAAACATATTTTTAGTATAAGGTAATGATATGAATATAAGACTGAACGTTCGTTCCAAATTTTAAAGAAGGCAGTATTACTTATAGCCATTTTCAAAAGGTGGAGGGATATGATGATTTTTTTAAAAATTTATTGTTCCTGAAACTTAATTGTAATGCATTTTGGATGCTTCTGTTCATAGATTTAACATTGATTTTCGAGAAGAAACGATGAAGAAACATACATAAAGCAAAATTACAGAGGAATTATCTAAATTCCCAAGGAGATGGAGTGGGAAGATTGGGCAGATGCCACTTATCTCTGTTGAAAACCACCACGAAAATTGAGTGATATTTTGAATGTTTATTTTGTTTCTAGGTTTTCAGTTGTCATTTTTCTATACAATCATTTATTTGCCTACTGTGATGTAGAGTCAATCTCTAACTCAAACAAATTTGTATTAGTAGTGAGTAAAGTAATTGATAACATAGTACCAGTATAACTGATTATTCTATACAAAACACTTATTTTGAATCACTTTTTTCATCGACGCTTTGAAATTTTCAATAATTCCTTATTGATGATTGATATATCATTTGAAGTGTTTATCGTACCTAGTCCATGTCTGATTGTGAATTATCAATTGTAATTATAATGTACTTTTTTTGTAACCCATGTTCAATCAGGGGCGACGCTGGAGGGGGTGTGACATCCCCACTCAAAATTCTTGTCGGCAAATTCGCGATGATCGCGAATTAGCAGAATATGACTCTGTTTGGGCACCTTACTTCTCTTTCCCTTTTCCCTCCTTCCTCTTTCCTCTCATTTTTTTTTTCTCTCTTTTTTTTTCCGACAGCGATGATCGCTGTCGGAAAAGAAATCGTATACTATATAGATACAGGATGGTTTGGGAAAGCGAATGAATTCTGCAAGCGAAGTAACCAAATATAATAATTTAGATTTCGTATATGCCCATCAGGTATTTTGATGAAGAATTATCACTTCTAAAATGAAAAGGAGTATATACATGTATATATATTTTCTTGGCTCACTGCGCTCGTTCATATAAAAATCACCAAATCTAGTTGAAATCGACTCAAATGTGTAGGAAAGACGAAGGAAAATATGATAGAGGCACAATACATGCCTAGTGGGCGTTATACGGTTGGGTTTATAGATGTTGGTCGTGTAATCAGTGATATTGTTTGTCGACAATCAGTGGCCTCTACACCCCCACTGAAAAAGGTCTAGCGACGCCCCTGAATACAATTCAACCTCTGATTGCAATGCATGAGATTTTTAATAAAGATGATTTTATCTATCTATCCATCTATCTATCTATCTATCTATCTATCTATCTATCTATCTGAAATCTAAGATTGTAGAACTGAAGCGTATGGACCCACCCACCCCCACGCCTCCTTATAGGATTTCCCGGGTTTTTTTCCTTTTAATCTTACTTGTTGTATGTAATGTTTTCTCTTGGCAATTATTTATTGCTTCGTTCAGATATACGTTTATGTTTCATTTTTGTTTATGTACTTGTTCCGGACCCCACGGAAGACCAGATGCCTATATGAAGAAACATACATAAAGCAAAATTACAGAGGAATTATCTAAATTCCCAAGGAGATGGAGTGGGAAGATTGGGCAGATGCCACTATCTCTGTTGAAACCACCACGAAAATTGAGTGATATTTTGAATGTTTATTTCGTTTCTAGGTTTTCAGTTTTCATTTTGCTATACAATCATTTATTTGCCTACTGTGATGTAGAGTCAATCTCTGAGAGGGACTGTTCAATATTTCGAGGGAACACTCGAGCGAAGGTTTGGGAGGGGTGTACCCCTCTCGCAATTTTAGAATTGAAATTGAAAGATCTGGTGCGCATTTCGAGTGAAATTTTTGGAAAATTTAAAAAAGAAAAGAAAAAGGGGTTGAAAATTTCGGGGTGGGTGCAACTGCCCCCTGCTCCCCCTTTACGTACGACCTTGGCCCAGACGAAAGCTCGCATGTATATAGACCCATTGTCATGCACTTTCTATCCATGACATGCATTATCTTTAAATTGATCTTTTTATGTATACAGATTCCCGTGAACTGCCAGACATGTTTTGCATCAACTCAGCCATTCATAATGACTAGAACCTCTTCAATTATTATTGTGACCTGGAATAAGGTCTAATGTGACCCAGAAACAAGTCATTTTTTGGCCTGGAACGGAGTGTGACCCCAACGGACTCTTTTCCGGATCATCAATCTGACTTGGAATTTTCAAGAGTGCAGAGCCCCCCCCCCCCCCAGTGAATTTGGGGGGGGGGGTATTGTTTTTCGAACCTATTATGAGCAATTTGAATATAAATATTTTTAAACTTTGTTCAGAGATGGATCTTTTTTTATTTTTGTATTTTTACTTTAACCGAAATGTGGGGGAGGGGGGGGGGGACTGCAGCCCTTAACCCACCACCCCCTCCGCTTCAGCGGCCCCTGTACTGGCCCTCTGACATCTGCAATAATTATGTACTCTGCCCCTCGATATTCGAATATCCCAAAACCACTCTATACATGTATCATGATTTTTATTGCTGTTATTAAGAGGCAAGTAAAGAATGCCCTCTTCTGTAAATATGCATCGCAAGCCTGTTTATTTATGGATATTTCCTCTCCTTTTATATTGATTGCTATTTTGTTATACGAACCAACAAAATTATATAGGCATACATAATAGTGACGGGTCATTTTCATTTCCATTGTCGGATATCGTTCTTGAATTTGTATCTTTAACAAGCAGGGGTGTCAATCAGGGGGAGACAGTCAGGGGGACATGCCCCCTCCCCCCAAAAAGAAATAAGGTTGATAGACACAATTATGTCCCTCCAAATTTCAAGCTTAGCACCTTTGTGTGTGTGTGTGTAAGTCCCCAAAATCTTATGCCCCAATATTTCTATAGTACTCCCCCAAACTATTAATAAACGGATTGATGCCCCTGTTTACATGACATTTTACCCTTCTTGCTGCAGTTGCATTTGGTTTTTACAGACGTGTATCAATCAGATATGATTATTTACATCTGGGACCGACCTTTTACGTTACCATCCGAAAGACGTGACTCAGACTCGAACCTGCGTCCGATGCAGAGTCAGTTTGTAAGCAAAGACAAAGAGCTGATTGCCGACGTTATACCGCTAGACCAGCTCCCGCTCCCCCTTTTCTCTCTGTGATGCTCTTAAGTAATCTTTACCCCCCCCTCTCTCTTTCTCTCTTTCTCTCCCGTAATGGTCCCCTCTATCTGCCTTTATACATTTCAAGCTATTCCATATCCTCTTTTCACTTCATGAATTTGCATATTTATGTTGTTAAAAGTGGATAATTAATTCTAACAATCAGTAGATCTGTTTTCTTTACATTTTTATGTGCTGCTCTGTTTGTGCAATTATGTACATAGTTTTGTCCTGATTTTGTAACTGCATGTGTATAGGCCTATATTTACAATTTGATTGATTATCACTGAACCAAAATCAATTCATTTTTTCTTTTACTGTTGCCTTTCATAATTATTACTCCCCTTACTCTTCTTTCATATTTCTTCTTCTATTTCTTCTTCTTCTTCTTCTTCTTCTTTTTCTTCTTCTTCTTCTTCTTCTTCTTCTTCTTCTTCTTCTTCTTCCACGGTCTCTGCCAGTCCGCCCCTGCTTTTTAGGATCTAAATTTTTGCCAGTATGCTTGTGTACTATGCCTGTAAACATTCAGGGGTGTATACCACGGTAAATACACCCGTACTTTAACTTCACTTATAATGTTGCCATTGTCACGAATTTGTTTTACACGAACGTCATAATGCAGTTTCCTTTTCATCATTTTTTTTTCCTTTCCGGTTATCCTTCTTTTAGTCTCCGATTGTCTGTCCCACTCTCTTCATTATTTTTGAGTTCCCGGCGAGCCGGTGTCCTAAACGATTTGTTCCGGGTTCGGGAGGAACGAAACGACTAGTCGATTCGTTCCCCGGAATAGCGTTGCCAGGTTCAAAATGCTGTATTAACGTACTAGAGAGTAAAAATTATCGTAGTTTTGAGAAAATTATCGTACGCACAGCTGACTCTACAGTACATACACTATGCATACGATTAACGGCCCCTTAACTTTAGGGAAACTCATTTTGATTGGCTGCAAATTCAGTGTAGGGGCCTACAAGACGCGTAGACAGGTTAATTAACTGTTAGGTATGCAAAGTAAGCATGTACTTTGCAGAGACTTTGAGTAGGTTGAAATGACTATAACTATCGCATCGGCTGGACCGAGGCGGATCCAATGGTTTGAATTGTTTGAATTTATACACACCCACCAGAGCACTGAGGTCAGCCAGTGATCCTCTTCGTCTCACATATTCAGTTACTCGTACGTTAGCTGGTGATAGGACATTTACTGTGTCAGCTTCAAAACACTGGAATGAATTGCCACTGTGACTCACAATTAGGCAGTATCCATCAATTACAACATTCAGAAAGGCATTAAAAACCCATCTTTTTGCAGTTTGTAGTTTAGGATATACATTTGATTATGTTTACTGTTTGATTATTGTAAGCGCTTTTGGAAAAGCGCAGCATAAATAATAAGTAATAATAATAATAATAATAATAATAATAATCGGCGGGTGAAAATTCAGGCGATTGGTTTCAAAGGATCCAATCGCCTGTCCGGAACAAATCGTCTATGACACCGGCCACAAGCTTTTGCTTCAGGGACCTCGCCTTACATACAAACTGTAGTTACTGTACAATTTGTTAAAAAAAAAAAAAAAAAAAAAAAAAAAAAAAGGCTATTAAAATCTGAAATTCATTGGAAGAAAATAATTGTTTACTTGAAATGAGGGGAGGGGGGAAGTGACTAAAAATAAAAAATAAATAAAAAGAGAGAGAGAAAGAGAGAGAGAGAGAGAGAGAGAGAGAGAGAAAATGGCCCTACGAGATTTTGTCTTGTGGTGGGAGCAGGGTAGCAGGAATTAAAGTCTAGTGGTAACGTCCGCATGGGATCAGTTCTTTCTTTTCGCCTTCAAACTGACCCAGATTCGAACCTGAGTCACGTCTAGCTTGCAGTTGTTGACGTTAAAGGTCGGTTCAGTACGTAAATATAGGCGTAATCTGTTTATTGTCACTATTGAAAATGTGGGAGATGCATGCCCGCACCTGATCCGGCGTTTCTGACAACACTCGCCCAGTTCCATTTTTTTTTTTTTTTGTAAAGGAAGCCCCCAAATTGCCCCTCTTTCATGATTTCACTTATCCTTCAAAGAAACCTTACAGTTTCTTCACCTATCTAATCAATGACTGGTTTCATGATACTTCCAGCAGTCAAGCAGTCATCATGTATCAAGCACAAGGGAGGGGACGCAACTTATAGGCTTGGTATAGAGCACTGGCATGCAGATGGGGGGGGGGGGGGGGGGGGGCTTGGGGGCAGTTGCCCCCCTCGAATGAAATTCAGATGTTGATTATGCATAAATGATTTTGTTACAATATGCAAATGGTTAGACCTGAATAATATGCATTTACACCCACAAAAGACGAAAGTCATGGCATTTGGTCATAAGAAAAAACTGGGAAATGATGTTTTGTAAATAAAATTCAAAAACTTACCTTTAGAAAATGTAAAGAATATCAGATACTTGGGTGTTATGCTCGACTCCGGTTTGACGTGGTGTGAACATGTTTCTACTTTAATTGTTTGTAAAATCTCTCGGGCAATAAGTTGTATACGGAGGATTAAAAATTTGCTGTCATTCAAAATAATGAAGAATCTGTATTTTGCTATGATTTTATCTTATTGTAATATACATCTCGGGGGAGCTGTGCAAATATCCACAGGGATAAGATACAAAAACTCCAAAATAAATATGCCAGAATGATTTTGAATAAAGATTATCATACATCTCAACGTTCCTTGTTACTCACGTTGAAATGGCAATCAGTTGAGCAACGTATAAAATATCAATATTGTATTCTTGTTTTCAAAATACAAAATAATCTAATACCGACTTATAGAATCATTATCTGATTATGTAAACGGACTGTAAATTATAGGACACGTTATTCTTTGAAATGCCCCCTCCAACTTCCCCGCCCAAGGAAAGAATATAAAAGAAATTCTTTTGCATTTTGTCGGAGCTAGTTTATTTAATGCACTCCCTGTAAATGTTCAGACATATTATACATCCCTTTTATGATTTTAAAAAACGATGCAAAGCCTTACATAATTGATGCAATAGATTTATAACAGTGCTGTATATCTATGTATCTACTTGTTGACAATACCATTAATCCACTCTAAGTGTTTAACTTATGTATTTTGTATTTTAATGTAAAATGGTGTTTGTTATTACTGCAGGGCACCTTTGGAAAGCAGTTTTACGAAACTACAGGCCAATCCTGCAGTATAAAATAAATAAAACAAAATAAATATAAATAATAAATAAATTCGATACGAGTGATTTACACAAAAGTTGCTGAAATGTCACAATTTCCCAGTTTTTCCACACTTTTTGTAACTTATAACCTGAAAGCTCTAGCTCGCTTCGCTAGCGAGCATTATTTTGAAGTAGTAACCATGTCTATTGCCGGCTGCAATAAATTCCTTGTGGAAGAAAATTGGCTTGCATCTTGTATGTATATCTAATGTTATACTATTCTTCCACGAACACTAATTTAAAGTATTTTAGCCCAAACCGGTTTTGTTTCTATTCTTGCTTTTTTTTTTTTTAAATAAAAGGAAACTCTCTCTCTCTCTCTCTCTCTCTCTCTCTCTCTCTCTCTCTCTCTCTCTCTCATCTTGTCTATCTCATGACATAATATTTTCCTACTCAAACGACAATGAGTAGATCAGCAAGTTGACCAAATTTTCCAGTTTTCAGGACATAATGGCCTGTGATCAATAGCCTAATACCATTCTATCCATTCTATATAAAGGTGCCGATAATGTACGTTGATAAAAATCATCAAAATAGAGTAACAATATACTGTACATTAAAAACTATTCTCAGTATTAAAAATATATATATATTTTTCTCCCTCATGAAATAACAATACACATTAGAAACCGTTCTCAGTATCAAAACATATATATTTTTCTCCCTCATAAAATTAATTAAGAAACAATCTTTGAGGTCAGTTTGGCTGAAAAGGCTATACTCACTGTTAATGATTTTCATTCAAAAAGTGAATCTCCGATGTGTAATTTTGTGGTTAGAGTCCTATAGGCCTATGGGTAGGTGCTTGAAATTTTTGCTCACTTGCTTCGCTTGCTCGCAAAATAATAATAACTAAGAAGAATTTTCCTTAAAAAAAAATCAAAACAAAACACACACACACACACACACAGTACGCCAAGACGAAAACGTAGTTTGTGAGACCCCATATTGACCGTTAAATATCGTTGATATTCGAATTCCACCACCATAAAAATTACAATAACCCATTATGCCCCCTCAAATTTTTCAACTCATTGAGACAATGGTATAGAGTATAGCTTGTTTATTTCGTTTTATTTATACAGGGTGGCGCCATTAGTAATCAAGTACTGTTTTCATGCAGGGGCCCTGTAAACAAAATACAAGATAAAGCGGCCGTGATCGGGAAGATTTTTTTTTTACCTTTTTAGTTTTTTGGTCTATGATAATCTAGAAAACATCATGTTATGTAATAAAGATTTGTCGTTTTAAAAGTGTTGACGCCCTCTACGTTTGTTGAGCAAAACTTGATATCTCAAAGTTTAATTGCCAGATCATTATGCTGGTGAGTATGCTGCATTCCCGGGTTGCATTGATCTGGCAGAACTACGTATCTTTTAAAAAACTGCAAAATATTCATAAATAGTTGATGAAGAATTCGTATTTTGAGTTAAGCAAAAATAATACGTTTCCCTCTTCTTATAGAACACAATTCTAAGTTATAAAAATAAATACATGAAAAAAGGCAAGCATTTAAACTTTAAACGTGAATATCTCGAAATCGCTAAAATAGAAATAGTTTTGCCAGATAACGGAAACAAAATAAACATAACTCAATATATCAAACAAAATAAAACAACATTTGGTGAAAATAGGAAAGTGAGGAATGAGACTAAACATAATAGTTTGCAACCAGCATTGAAAGGAAACGAAGGCTAAATGACTCCCCCCCCCCATAATAATCTAGATAAAAGTGTGGATACGATATGCCAAAATATATACTTGCCTAGAATGCAAACTACAAAAATAACACAACCCACTACATTTTCTGTTAAATTACCAGGACAACTATTATAAGTAATAACAAACTTTAATAATCAACTTAATCGTTATTCTGTTCTATATTACGTAAATCAACATGTTCATATCATAATGTGATATAGACCAATTTCACCTCCAGTTTATGTATTTGGCCCTCTATCGGCTACGCCATTGCTGCGGTGGGCAAGCGCGCTGACCGCGATTGGCTCTGTGTACAAAATGAATGTAAGATATGAGATATGCCCCGATATTGTTCCATTTACTTTATTCTAGATCTATAAAACATAGCATGGATACATGGGTAGATGAGGTAAGACAATGGTCATATCTGACGGATGAAGGTATGATGTATTTTTGTATTTTCGATGGTTTTTCAACTTAGTTTTGTCAGTAAAAGTTCGATTGCAGCATAGAAGCCGTAGTAAATGGGAGCCCTAAATCTTACCTGTTTACAAAGTCATGTTTTCACTCATTAAATTTTACGCCAAAGTACATAATGATAATGTTTCTTGACTTCAAAGTCCTTTCTGTTGATGTTTTTACCCACTGGCGACGAATTCCTTCACATTGCTTACGTAAGCCTGTGTAGGGAGTACGGCTTCTCACACAAACAGGCTTCATGAGTCAAAAGCGAGTGAATTTCGCACTCAGTTAGCTTCCAATTTTTAAACTTCGTCCAATTCTTGTGGCATTTGAGCACCGCATAGCTGCGACCTGAACTTCCCTGATAATTTCTCATTGCATATATTAAAATAAATCTGCATATACTGGTCAAAATAGACAAAAAATTGAACGAATGTACATAACGCGCTATTGACTTGTGTACTATAAAAGTTGGAGCGCCCACCGCAGTATGTCGAACTGCCGCGAACAGTCTGCTGCCCTCTTGCGTTGTGAAATTGGTCTATAAGTTACCAGGTAGGATTTAGTGTTTTTCCACACATGAAAATCTATATTTAACAACTCTGTTTCATCTGTTTTCATCTATTTCACCTTGGTTAACATCCTTTGAAGGTTTCGGGGTTTGAACAAGAAGGATAGGAGCCAATGATTATATATTATAGTCTTTATAGAAACTTTTGAAACGTACGTGCATATACATCCTGACTTTTGGATCCTGCATGCGGAGTATTCTGTAGAAGTACTGTCACCCCTTTAACCCATTCGTGACAGGAATTATTTAAAGCCTAATTTGATCAGCTTTTATTCTTCAAATTGGCAACACAAACATTTTTCTTTTATTGCTACATTTTTCTTATAAAACATCATGTATCTGAAATAAATAATTGACAGAATGTATGATGAGAAGTCATAAAGTTGCCAATTTGCAGGGAAAAACGGCAATTTTAACATTTTCATCGCATTGCCAATTTAAGGATTTTAATGCTTATTTTCCTTTAAAAAAATTTCAGCATCAAACAACAAATACTGATGCAACGAAAATGGGAACAGTAAGTGTAGAATTTTTTGCCCTTTCTGCTCATGTACTTGATATGATTTTTAGGGCTCTGCATCAAAAGTTATTAGGTCAAACCACATAATGTGGACCCTCTGTCATGAATGGGTTAAAGAAGAATATGAGCCCTTTCGCACTTGTAAATAAAAAAAATTCAAATGAATATGAATATCTTGTACAGATATCAGCTGTTCCTGTGCTATTCCTATGCCTTTTTGTGTTGTTGTTTGTTTGTTGTTGATTGTGTTTGATTAATGTCTCGCATGCCTTCACTGTTTTGCTTTTATACACTATTTTTGGCCTTTGTTTTTGTTTTTGTTTTAGATTAGTTTCCTGTAATTAGTTAATTTGCCTTTTGTTATAATGTTTAATCACACGCTTTAGTCATGAAAGACATTGCTTACATATTTCACATACTGTACCGGTATTTGTGGTATACTGTTATTCTGGTTCACTCGCCACAAGCTTGATGCAACTACATTGTGTAAATTCAGATGCAGGTCATAGGTTACCCATCAGTATCAATCGATTTTCTCGAGATTCAGTGAATGATAATTTATGTACATTATGCTCGCTGAAGGAAGTTGGAGATGAGTTCCATTATTTATTTGATTTGTGTGTTCTTTCTTTAGTAAAGAAAGACAGATGTACATACCCAAAGAATATTTTATAAGACCTTGTGCTTACCAAATGGGTAGATTGTTTAGTGTAGATAAAAGGTGCAATTTAAAAAAATTGTAAAATTCATTAGAATAGTAATGTTATACTTCTCTAAATCATTTATTGATGAAAGGTTTCTTGATAGTAATACAGTTACCAGAATGAATGTAACTACTAGAAGTGGCAGGGTGGTTAAACAACCAGTGCGTTTTACAATGTAACTGTGCTAAACACAACAATACATTAGTTTATAGTGGGTTTTGTTGTTGTTGTTGTTGTTGTTATATTAGCCTTTTGCAACATGTACTTCCACAATGCAAACATTTGTATTCATTATGTAAATATGTTCATTTTTATACACATATTCATTATTGTAAATATGTTCATTTTTATACACCAATTCATTATTGTAAATAATTTCTTGTTGAGACTCTCACACTCCCGATCGTAGGTCGATAGAGTCCCATAGAGTTTAATCAAATCTTATCTTATCTTATCTTATCTTAATATCTGATGCTTTTCGAGTTGTTGCCTTCCATTATATTTTGATGCAAACTTGATATTTTGTACGTATTTTGTTTATGGTAAATAAATATCATTTTGAACTGAGTCCGAACTGAACTGAAAAAGAAAAAGAAAAAAATAAATAAATAAAAAATAAAAAATGATTGAACGACTGGTACATAAAGGCTATACACCTACCGTAAACTATGACCCAGTATCGATCGAGCTAGATCATTGTCATAGATGGCTCAATTGTAAACATTGACGATACCAGTTCGGAAATCCTACGATTTATCTGTTTAAACGTTTTATGGACACTGTTTTTATTGTTCAACTACATGCAGATGAGGGTAATGTAAGTGATTATAAATTGAAGGTACTTTATTACTTTATTGTATGTTTCACTCTGACAGCGAAGACGAATTCACGAAATTTCATTCGTCAGTTGACTGCGCCTTCTTGCTTTGAAAATTCAGAGCACCGTGTATTGAGAGTGGTTTAGTGGGGAAGTCGCGGCGGCACAGTCGGATGTCATGGATGTAGACCGAAAAATTCTGTCTCTAACAAGTAACATTCGTCGTTAGCCTCTAGAATTTTTCGGTCTAAGTCGGATGTGACTCTGAGCACTCATCCTGTGTATTCGGTCAATGAATTGACCTCGTCCCCCAAATGTCTGTACCGACATGACCGAAGAAGAAGGTATTTGACCAATTGTGTGTATACTCTTTTATCATGTTTATAATTTCTACAGTTTATTTGCTGGAGTTTGTGAGCTGAGAGCATAAAGCTGTCTTGATCTGTAAGTACTGCACAGGATCATCATGTTAGATGTGGAGGTTGTTCCGGGCCGCTCCCTAGGCAGTGAGCAATGGGAATTTGTCCTGGGTAAGTTCATGTCAAGGAACCATTTGCATGAAAAGTATGAATCTTATGCCATAGTTGGATTTCAACCCTTAAAGTTAAAAGAAAAGGAAATCCTGGGGACAAGTCGATTTTAATGAAAAGAGAGGATGTGGAGAAGCATGTCAAAAAAATTAAATCAAAATTAAGTTACGAAATAAAGTTGTGAAAGATTGCAAAGTCTCCTCAAATTGGCAATATCGCTTCAAAATGGCAGCTTTTTGTGGACAACTCTCCATATGTTTTGTACACAAAATCTCAGATTTTCTCCAAAATCTCTCAAGGCGCGGCTCCTCTTTTTGAGACCGTTACATATGATGTGTCAAATGCATTTTTCCATGCTAATTGAGCTAAGAAAGAGACAAGCTCCTCAGTACAGAATTATTTGCGTAAAAATTGTCACGCAACATCAGTGGTACTAAAACCTGCCGTGATTCTGACAATATTTACGCCAATATAGATGTATTGGATACAGTGAGTCCTCTGCATGGGGATGCTAGCAATGCTCAAAATGCAGTGTCTATTAGGAAAATCAATGCTATAAACAGAAGTTTAGAAGATTTTTTACTTTTTCTTTGCATTTTGACAATGTTATTTGAACTGTTTTTGCATGTTATATGTACATGTATAATACATTGTATGTAATTTGAGAGGGTAGTTCTATCAATACCCTAGTTATAGTATAGTGGGCTAGCAGGCATTACACATTTTCATTCACATGTGGGCTAACGTAGATGGTGTTAGCGGTGGGGCTATTCTCCATCTCCATCAGATGTACTGGAAAACATGCAGAAATCTGTAATTGAGTTTCCAGAAATATCTATCATCCAGTGCACATCTTCTCATACGAGTCTGTGGTTCTTCTTTTGCTGATGTGTTGCAGTGTGATAAACAGATAATCAGACATTTGCATTGCAACATTTGCCAACCCTACCTCCAAAGGTTTAAAGTTAGAATTGCAAGTAGGTTGGAGGCAACATGAATTTAGACTTCAGACCATAGCTTTGTCCAGGTTCAATCTGCAAAGTAATTCAAAATATCTTCAAAATCACCAAACATATATGTGATATTATCCCTGTTTTTGACGAATGAAGTTTTTATGCCTTTGGTTTTCTTGATAATGTTCAGGAATGACTTTCACGCAAGCGGTGAATATTCTACGTAGACAGTATAGGATCATCAAAGATGTACAGGTCATCTATTGTGAATCGGTAAGTTCTGACATCATAAAGCCTTTAGGCCAGGTTGAAAAGAAAATGTTATGGCAAAATTGAACCATTTTACACATACGGGAATAGTTGCACCTTCTGGTTGCCCTCTGTTTGTGCTCTGCATGCTGCTGTGGTTTTCAGTGTTTTGGAAGCCTCCTGTTCTGTAATTTGTTTGCCAGTCATTTCATATGGTGTCAGTATTCTTACATTCGTAATTTTGTTTATGTATTTCTGTTATTTATTTGAATGTAGACTGTTATATATTTATCTGTTTATGTTGTTTAATTTGTAAACTGATCCTTACAGCTTGCTGCTGATCAGTATTTCATATACCAATAAATAAATAAATAAAATAAAGTACACTAGGTGAGGATTCTGAGGAGGAAAAGAAACAGTTGAGTCTGCACAGCAAAGGACCTCAAACTTACCTGCTTTATTGGCTGCTGTTAGATATAGGAATGTGAATCAGACTGCAGTGTCATGTTCTTTTGCCACAGCATTGTTTATTTCTTACCGGTATTTATTTATCTATTTATTAATTCATTTCTGTATTTGTTTATGTTTATTTATTTGATTATCATTTCATATTTATTTATTTATTTTTAGATGATTAACCATATATTATTTATAATTGATGCTTAACATATTACTTCTTTGAAGGTTATCTTGAGCTGTAATAAGGAAACTAGATTCGAAAAGTGTAAAATCCTTTCTTTTGACTTTTGTAAGAGTTTTATTTTGATGCATTGGATTTTCATGTGATTGTATGGAACAGCAATGAGAACTGGTCTGGAAATACATGTATGTAAAGAATTAAGGAAATTGAAGAATCACCAAAACAGTTGTGGGATAATACATTTTTTTTCAAAAACATAACTATTCTGTATTTCTCCTGCTATTATTAGGTCCTGTAAATTTAGTATTGCATTCTGTAATAATTCATTTTCCTTAGTAATACTATGCTATGTGCAGAGTGTCTATGTAGTTCTATGATTTTTCTCACTGCTAGTCAAAATTTGTGATATTCAGTGCTACATGTATGTTTTGGTTTTGTTTGTTTTGTATTTGTTTTATTTTTGTTTATTTGTTTGACATTTATTTGTTTTCATATTCTTGTTTTAATCCACCTTATATTAAAACTTTGTTTTCTAGGTCCCTCTTACATTAGATCTGGTGCTGAATTTGACACAAGATGGAATCAAGTTGATATTTGATTCTTATAACCAGAGGCTTAAGGTAAGTATAGTGATGATCTTGATAAAATGGCTCAAGGGCTAGGCAAGTTGGACATGAATGATAATGATTAACTATTCAAGTATCATATTAATTTCGCATATTCACATAGCATGTTTGATAAAACAATTTACAATAAAAGTTGTCCCACCTGATCTATAAAATCATTAGTTTCTGTCAATCAAACATGGTGGACACTCCCCACGTGGGATCTTCTGAACTGGTAAATTGCATCAATTTGGATGAAATTATGAACTCACAGATATTATCTTGTTGGTCTGTCTTAAAGGAAAAGAAAACCCTGGAGGAAGAGAGAGCTGCATGTTGAGCAACCCCAGTAAGGCAATGAAATTATTGGAGAAGGCTAATGAGTATGAATTATTGACATCTATTAAAGACATTTGTTAACATTGTTATGATTTTAAAAAATCTTTCGTTACATGAAAATGGGATAAACATAAGGGTTATAGTGTAAAAATACCAGTCTGAAAGTTTCAAAGTATAATATCCACAGGAAGTATTTTTAAATATCAATAATGTGAACCAAAGTTTGAAAAATATACGAGGGTCAGTTGCACAGAATAGACATAAGGAGTGCGCATGCGCATGTGACTCACCTTACCGTACTGTGTATATTGAAAATCGCAGATTGTAGAAACTTTTCATGATTCAGTTATTTTTGTGGCATGAATCATGGAATTTTCATTTCTGTCATTTCCAGATAATTGAGATTTACGATCTTCACAAAGTGAAGCTGAAATACTGGTAAGTATTGCATTATGTTCCCAAGCATTATTATCATGTAGTTTCGATAGGTTTCTCAAACTGGAAATAAATTAAACTTAACTAAAAGTATACAGACTTTATACAAATAGCGAATAGACATGAGTGCGATGGTATGAGATTTCGCCTGAGGTGAAAGAGCGACCTTCTATTCAACGAGGCGAAACTGAGTTGAATAGAAGTTACGTCGTGATCTTTCACCGATGCGAAATCTCGTACCATTGCACGAATTAGAATATTGTGCAACGCCTCAGAAGTCAGAGAAATTGATGAAAATCAAGAAAAAACAGTCACATTTTGTTTAAGAAATTGAGGTTTGTAAAGCAGGGAAAGAATTTCCGACTGCAAAATGCAGCTGGTGCCTTTGCCGGCATGTCTGTGCGCGTGCGCGTATCTATAGCAGTGCGCGAACCCGACTTGCTGGCATAGCCTGAGCATGAGCTGAGCATGCAGAAATCAGTACGCGTATAGGGTCTACAACGCAAGCTACTTGTGACATCACAAAAGAAATAAAAGAAGTAATTTGTGGGAATCTACTGTGACGTCACACTAACCGTGCAATGGTGCATTTTGGATGGTACGAATATCGCGCTTTCAGCTCCCATAGACTTGCGTACAACAAGCTGAGTAGGCGTTGTACAATGACCTCTGGTGGGATTTCTCTTATATTTGTCAGTGGAAAGCACTTCAACTCACCACTCGTCTTGCCAACTATCGAGCAGATTGATGGTTCCTTTGGTGCTACCAAGCCGGCCGTCTATGATGCAGCCCAGCAGCTCTTCACCATCAATTTCAGGGGTCTATCCTTTCTGTTCCCCATCCCAGCTGATGCTAAGTTTGAGGTCAGTGCTGACGTTCCTATTGCACATTCCTATGTCCACTTTTGGAATGATGGTCCTACAGATATACCACATTTATGTCATGTATAGTAGAAAAAGCACTTTTTGTGTGCAACTTGCAACTTGTGCCCACTTTTTCTTCATTTCTTAAACATTGTTGCATATTGTAATGCTTTTAAAGCATACACTCAGCTCTTATCCCTTTAACTGGGTCCAATCCTTTGCAAATAATGTAGAAAATATAGTTTAATCAACCAGCAAATGTCATTATATAGGTGCAGAACGGCTGTACAGTTACCCAGCAACAACCAATGGAAGACTGAAAGGCTCCTATGTTTCTTGCTCACGTATTGTAGGTCTCATGAGCATGTTTGATGCCATCAGAAGAAAAACTCAGCTCTTACAAATGCTTACTCAGCCTCCTTCTGTTCCCTCATGTAGTAGAATTTTTCACTGTTTGTCAGTTTGTTGCTGGTGTAGTAGGGTTTATGGGGTAATTATGTACAATGTGTTCCATGTAACATGTCTTTTTTAAATTGCTTGATATGACTATCAGTGAACGAATATGATACCCTAAGAATCTTTCGTCAGTTGTCATATGGAAATATTTTTGACTTTTGTATGAAATAACAGAAAAAATGTTGTTACTGTAGGGACACCTTGCTCTAAATGACCGAACAGTCGTTAGTATGGTTGCCAATGTCATATTTGCTTATATCTCACTTTTACAGCAACCCAATGTGCACGGTCTTGGGTCTATACCCCTACCCAGCAAGACTTCCGTGCAGGTCAGCCGTATCTACATCTATGGAGGCAGTAGTCCTCAGGAATCAAAGTATGTCTTTTTAAATTAGTAATTAATTGTAATCAGATGAAAATTTATGGGACAGAGATGTTTGATGCATAAATAACATGAACCAAGATGAGATAAGAGTCTGTTGAGACAGCGCAGTAGTCTCATGATGCAATATTTGCCCATATAGGAGGACTTTGTCAAGCTGATACAGTTAACGAGGTGTGACTAACATGCTTACAAATAGTCTTGATGAGTGTCAGCTCAAGATGAGCAAGTAAAGTCAAGGAGGAACAGAGAGATACTTTATATTCTGTCTTGTGAATGCAAACAGAAAATACTTTATGTGTCATGTTACAGTGAAAATTCATTATAACAAGGCAAGGATGTTGGGACCATAAAAATTACCTTGTATCAGGAATGCTGTTATATCAGGGTAAAAATCCCCCCCCCCCCAAACACAAACTTCTAGGACCACCCAATTTACCTTGTTATGGAGGTCTTTGTAACAAGTTTCCACTGTACTTGGCTACAATCTGAAGAAAGCAGGTGCTCCCCAAGACAATTTGCTTATATGCGGGAGTGAAGTGACCCTTTCAACCCACTCCTTGATTGTCTGTGTGCAAAATTGAATTGTCTGAGTGATTAAAGGGCAAGTCCCCAGCAAAATGAAGTTCAATTAAAAAAAAAAAGTGCAAATTTCCAAACAAAACAGTGAAGGTTTGATGAAGATTGGATGGAAATAAGGAAGCTTTGAATTTTTCACAGTTTTGCAATTTTTTCGTGAAAGAAGAATTGTGGAACTGTTGATATGAATATTCAACAATTGAACTCACGATGTCATACCCTCACTATTCTCCACATAAAGTAAAAAAAAAGGAAAAAATGCCTTTATTTAAATCTTGTGCAGCCATGTGTGTCAAGTAAAGGTCGATACTCACTAGGGAAAGACGCAATCCACACTAAACTTTTTTACATCTTTCTTTCATTCTACAGAGCGCCACCCATTCCGAGCAGCTGTTTCTGCGGCAATGTGTTCTGTGAGAATGTTGAGACGGTAGAACAAGATGGGGTTCCACAGGGTCTTAAGTTTCATCTTCTAGTTGATGGTAAAATAATTTGGTGCATTGCTCTTTTATTGCCAAGTTCATTCATATTAATTCATGATATGTACATGTAGAACTTTATGGTTGTTGTGGAGGTGCCTTGATATAGTGATCATTCACTTGACTCTCAATCTAAAGGCAAAGTCAACCCCAGAAGTTTCGCTGTTCCCATAAAAGGAGTTAAATTTGAACAGCATTTAAAAAAAAAAAAATGAGCAAAATCGGTCAAAGAATAAGAAAATTACACTCATGTACATTTTCTAGTTGATCTCGGCTCTGCAAATTGGCAACACTGATGACATCATATGCGAGCAGCTCTCCATTCACTTAGTACATGAAATTTCACATTTTCTCAATTTTCTTGGAAGTTACACATTTTGTAACCCCCATAGTCAATGTATGTTCAGAAGAATTGCTTTTTACATAACATACTTTGACTGTGGGGTGAGAAAATGTGTAACTTCCAAGAAAATTGAGAAAATGTGAAATTTCATGTTCAAAGTGAATGGAGAGCTGCTCGCATATGATGTCATCAGTGTTGCCAATTTGCAGGGCCGAGATCAACTTACTAGAAAATGTGTATAAAATGAGTGTAATTTTCTTATTCTTTGACCGATTTTGCTCATTTCTTTTTTAAAATGCTGTTCAAATTTCACTCCTTTTGTTGAAACAGTGAAACTTCTGGGGTGGACTTTCCCTTAAGGGTTAATGGTTTCAATCCCAGCCCATCACTATAATATATAATCCACATTTGCCACTTTCCACCCGGGTGTAAATGGGTCCCCGGCAATTGCTGGGGTAATGATAATTGCAAGGCCCTCAGGAAGAACAGCAATTATGCTGATGAAGCTTCCTTGGGTAATCAAAATTGTCATTATCACTAAACGAATTATCATGGTTGATGTGTCTTTCTTTCCAAAACATGATGATCTTTGATTAAAAACAACTGTGAAATGTGAGGTCTACATGTACCAGCTGTGTGTTACAATAAATTGATATTTGAGCAGACTGGTTCTCAGTGAAGAGGGCATCACAGCTTTAGTTCTAAAGTGCATTGTGGTACTAGGAAGCAAATGGAGCAGTCATTTAGCACACACACATGGTACAGGCTCTCTATTCGGGGAAAATAATTGGACTGCCTGGTGATATGAATGCTTCCGCTAGTATGCATCACCATAGGAAGATGATCTGGTTAGATTTTAGGAGATGTTGATCAAAGGTCATGGAAGTCGGTTCCAAAATTTCGGGTTTGAATATTGTTGACGCAATATCTCAAGAACTGTTTGAAGTAGGATCTTCAAACTTAGTACTAGTATGCATGGCCAAAGGAAGACAATCTGATTAGATTTTGGTATACAATGTTCAAAGGTCAAAGAGGTCATTATCAGAGCTACCAAGCCATACATATATTTTTGTATTTGTTTCTAAAAATGTGAGGGAATACAAAAAATGAATTCCCACCCCAAAATTATGAATTTCAGGCTCCTTATCCTCTATAAGAATGAATACATGATGATTTCTTGAAAATCCTACGTGCTGCAGTCCAAAGCCATATATATGTTCAATCTCCTTTCTTTATGTTATGTTGCTGTGATGCGTTGCTGTGATGCAGCATCTGGCCAGAGCCGATCACCTGATGCCAAGCGCCAGACTGTGGTGAGGACAGTGATGTTTGGAGATTCCTGTCAAGACGTAATGAGCAGCCTGGGAGCACCAAACAAGATCTTCTTCAAATCAGAAGATAAGGTGAGAGATGACAGAAAGAGTAGAGGAACTGATAAGTTTAAGAGGATCAAAGGAGAGGGGGGGGGGGGGCAGACTACTAGGAAATGTTTAGTGCTTTTACCATTACGGAATCTACTCTATTTATAGTGAATTTACATACAATTATTGATATTCAAGTATGAGTTCAATTTTAGCTTTTCATTTTTTTTTTGTCAAGGTATAGAAAGAAAGAAAGAAAAAAAAAAGAGAAAAAGATCTTTCCACTAATCCACTATTCAATTTGAAATATGAATATTGAAGGTCTTTTAAATTTTATTGAAAAAATTGAAGTTCATTATGTTTTTTTAAATTCAATCAAATGTACCTGTAATACTATTGCCATTGTTATTACTACTATTTGTTATTGAAATTATTTTACTGTTTGTTTGAAGTTCACTTCTTTTAAAATTTATTTTTCTCCCTTTTTATGTTGTTTTTGTTCACTTTATTAAAGAATTCTTATGCTCTTTTGAGTGTTTTGTATGTGTCAGATATGTATGTTATATTTTGTTTTTATGGAAATGTGGAAAATAAACTTTCAACTTTGAACTTGAACTTGAGATTTGAACTTTGAACTGTAATGAAGATATGATTATTTTGAGATATTCTTGTCAAGGTGTCATGAGCAGTGCATCATATACAGATAGCTTTTTCGAGTACTGATTCTTCTAAATATACTGAAGCTAAGAAATACAGGATTTAGGGTATCTGAATTTTTTTCTCTCGTCTTAATTTTAGATGAGAATTCACTCGAAATCATTCCACAAGGACCAGCCCAGGACATCAGACTACTTCTACAATTACTTCACAATTGGAGTGGTGAGTTCAATGTTACCGCATGATGCAGTCAAACCTGCTTTAGTGACCACCTGTATAGAAAGACCACCTTTATAGCAAATCTCCCCGGTCTACAAAGACCACAATTTTGTGTTTGCCTGGTACATTTTATTTCATTACAACATGTATTTAAGAATGCTGTACATAAAAAAACCACCTGCTTATAAAGACTGACTTTCATGTCGTCCTCGGGTGGCCGTTATATGCAGGTTTCACTGTACCAGTGATGCTGTGGCAGCTTCCCAGTAGGCATATTTTTATATGGAATGTACTGTCATTGCAATGATAAGTTTATAATTGAACCAAGAATCGTGAAATTTGCTTTATTGGAAAAGAAGGCCTTTGGGTTATACACTGTATATAGTTTCTTTTCTGGGTATCCATGTGACTCTCCTTATATTCTAAAATTGTTTTTTACCCTGTTTTCTTGGTAGTCTTTGCCCCCCCCCCCCAGTATTATTAATAACAACAATAATAGTAATAGCAATGATTATAAAAGAAACAACAACAACAACAATTACAAAAATAATTATAATAATACTAACAAGAAGAACAACAATAAAACAACAACAACAACAATGATATAATGATAATAATAATAATATTAATAACAACCTCTGAATATGAAGAAACTTTTGTTTTTTGTTGTTTTTACAAACAGGATATATTGTTTGATGCTTCTACTCATTGCGTCAAGAAGTTCATCTTGCATGCGAACTATCCTGGCCACTACAACTTCAACATGTAAGTTTTCCCTACCATCATGTCAGGGTTCTCACTAGAAAAAAATCCACACACGGTTCCCACTCTGTGCAAAGCGTGGAGTTTCGGAACTTTTACGGAATAACACCTAAAGTTAGGTGTGGTGGCAGTATATGATATAGTAAAAGGATGAAAAATGCTGCTTGGTAAGCAGGAGTTGTCTGCTAATGGCATAAAAGTAAAAATACATTGCCAAAAAGCAAAACAATCTGTGACATTTATCATTATTGTTAGGAATATATACTCCAATATTTTTTTACCCTTGTTGTCACGGATGGTGCAGCAATTTCACACATGGTTCTTCCTTGTCTGAAACCCTTTATGCATGGTACTGGAACCATGGGTGTTATGTACTGGCGAGAACCATGCATCATGTTCAGTGGCTTTTGTGAGCTTTTTACTTTTATATACTACTTGCCTAGAATCTCGGCCTCTGATTGATCAAATTTACTTGCATGAAATTCACTCCTGACTGCTGGGCGGTATAGCGAAAAATATTGAACGGACATAGTTCTACTTGCCGGTAAAAGAGTTGACTCAGCAGATGAGTATGACATTAACAATGGATAAGTGCAGTTAGCATGGTAAGACACGCGCACGACTTTTAGATTGGTTTCCACTCAAATGAATACATTTTGACAAGCATATTTTCTAGAAATATCCTCATTTGGGGAAATCACACTCATGATGCGGTATATAAAACAAATATTGACTGCTTATTTTTCAGGTCAAAGTTAAAACTTCAGCTCCTCGGTGATCTTGAGACTGTACTATGCCCCTCAACTTCATCTCAGGGTACAGTACATTTTCGGGATCACCTTAGGCAATAGTTTCAACCATGCCCCCCAAAGCAATCAATATTTGTATAATGCAAGGATGCCAGAGTTCCGGCTTTTTCATTTTTTTGACCATAAGTTCCGGCTAGTCGTGTTTTCTCAGGCCGGAGAGAACAATCACCGGCCGCGCACAACCGTTCAGAGAGCTGTCTTTGCTCTGTGTGATCGGTAAATAAGAAAAAAATCCCGTCTATAGTTGAGTTAGACTCGTACAAGCCGTCAGTTAAATGCTTATTTTAGCCAAGCTTTTATGCGCGCGTGTGCGTGTGTGGTCTTATCATGCCAGTCCTCAGTGTGCTTATGTGATTTATGATGACTGATAACCGTACATAAAATGTATGGATTCTGAACGTAACTTTCAATTTTGACAAAACGACTGTATTTTAGTCTAGCGTGGTCGGCTCATGGAAACTTCCATGGGTCGGCTTTCCATGTGTTCGCTTGCGCGATTGATGTGTACACAGTGCCGTACATACACAGCTCAGTATAGTACAGCGCTGCGTTAACGTTCGTTCACTTTGTGTGTACATGCAAAGTTTAAGTTTCTTTAGCGGTATCGTTTCACAGTACATGTATGTGGATTTTACGGGATTGTTGATCATTTTCTACAAATATGGATGTCGAAAGAGGATCCAACATCAAGCAAATTGACAGTGGAATAAAAAACAAATTCCAGTGGAAGTGGTTGGAAAACAAAGACGACAGTGGAACGTTTCTTTCGGACTACTTCCGAAAAATCAATGTCGCTGGTAAAGCACGATGTATTGTGTGCAATCAAACTATTGCGTACGGAAGCAGTGGAATGAAAGCCTTGATGAAACATGGAAATTCAGATGCCCAGATTCCCAAGTGTAAGCCTCATCTTATGCATAAGTAATTGTATAATTACAAAGTTTGATGCAGTTGAAAATTTGGAGCTGATTTATTTTTACTCAATCCTTAATAACAGTCACTTAGATAAATTTTAAAATAACAAAAAACTCTGAATATTGAATAAGAGTGTGCTTCAATCAAACTCTTTGTTTATATTTTTGGCACCATTTCACTGCAATAGAGTCTGCAGACTACATAGTACAGTAAATTCTGTTCCTATAAATTTCATGAATACATCAAATTATAAATTATGTGTAAGATGAGGCTGTTCAACACATTAAAATAACCCCAAAACTTGAGCCATATTTTTGGGAAAATGATCCCTGAAATAGGCTCAGATTGAATTAGAGACCATCTAGAACCCCAGAGCTTCCAGGGCCCTTAAGCGGGCCCTGGACCCCGGCCGAAAGGATGTCGCGCTTCACGCTCGTGATGTGCGCTTTGCGCACATAATTTACCTTCAAAAAAAAAGTTCAGGCCCTGGAACCATTTGCCACTGGCATCCCTGATAATGGCTTCCATTAAAGATGAAACTGTTATATTGTAATTTTTACCAGTAATCATCGATGCAACTTGAATATTCTACTGTCACATGAGATTCACGCTCATGAATAAAAATCTGATTTCATTGCAATTTTTTCTTTGTTGTTTTTGGTTATCACATGTTTAACCTTGAATCTCAACCTTCTCCAACACAAGATTTGAATTTCATGCAGATTACATATTCCCATTTCATGGTATTTTCTTATTTCCAACTGTCAATCAAGTTCAAATTTGATTCAAACCAAACTTAAAGATTTTATTGTATTTCATTCATTCTTTCTATCCAGCTATCACCGCTGTAACTTTGAAATTCTACTGCCCAACACGAGGTTCAACCGAGAGGATGAGAATAGCGAGAGCCCTCTATCTATCACAACGTTCACCAAGGTAGGTCAAAGGTCAGGTCGAGTACCTGGTAGAAGAGGAAGGTGTGAATGCAATATGAATGACTGATTAACCCTTGGAGTATGATTTGATTTCAGTTTTAATACACACTTTCCATAGACTCCAGCCGAAGTTATGTGTATCTTTGGCCAAGTGTTTTGTGGGTTAATGTGTACAGTAACTTGATTTGTTGATGAAAGTGGATGAGTAATAGATGTAATAGTTCTTATCTTAACCCATAGCATTACTGTGTCTCCTTTTAGTGACACTTTTTCAGTATTTCTCGATCCAGAATGCCTGGAATTACACATTTATTCATCAGCAGAAAGAGCAAAATTTCCCGAAAATTTTAAGTCCATTTTCAATGAAGTACATTGTGCCGTTCTTGAATAAGGGTGATTTAATTGTAACTTGCATCAACCGGCAAATTTAACCAGTTGGATACTGAAACTGTGTAGCCCCTGTATAAGGTGTATGGGAAAGAGAAAATTCAATATTCAATGGGTTAATGCCAAATTTTGCAGTTTTCTTTCACAGTAGTTTATGTTATATACATTTTAATTTATTTCAAACCACAATTGGCAAATAAAAATAATTGTTGCCAATTTGAGGATGAGAAGCTGATTACTAGTAATTTAGACCTTAAGAAAAACCATGTACTGCTATGGGTTGATAGATAGTGACATATTGGCAGATAAGTTTATTTATAGATGGATAAATTGGTTTATGGACATATTAATATGGTTCGATTAAGTGATAGATCCACTGACATAGTTTGGTAAACATTGTCAAACATGAATGGAAGCAACACAGATTCAATGGTGAATACTCTTATGAATTGTCTTATGTAGGGGAGAATCTGTACAAAGTTAGATTGTTTTAATAACAGCATTGAGGATCAGCAGGTAGTTTAAAAAAAGATGGAGTTATATTTTCCAACTGTTTATCTGCTGTATGCGTGAATAATTATATTATATTGACTGGCCTTGAGGGGAATATCGAAAATGTTGCCCGCAAAATGAATCATATTGTCCCGAGTCGAAGACGAGGGTAATATGGATCTTTTAAGGGCAACATTTTCGATATTCCCCGAAAGTAGAGCCAGTCAATATAATTATTATTACCTACAGCTATAGGATGATGCATAATTCAAGCCTATCATTTTGTAGCAATGACAAACATGTCTGCTAATTGCCTGTCCGTCCCTCTGATTTCAGCTTATTCAGGCAGGTATGTAATCCTGGCTAAGCGATTGTGACGTAAATGGTTACCTCGCGTATCCATTGATTTTAACCTCTATCGCGTACACAATACTGCGCATTTGCACTTTGCTAAATGCGCACTTATACAAGAAAGGTGAAATATGGATATTATGGACCGATAATTTACTACACAGACGCAATAGGAAAATGACAAATTTCGCGGAGGAGGGGAATATGAATATTATTCCCCTAGTCAGCCCTGGCTGAACCATTGTGACGTATTTTGTTTTGAGTGAATCAATTAGACAGACAAAAATACGCGCTTATATCTTGTCTCCAAAATGCCTCATTCAGGTAATAATCTGCCATATTTCAATGTAGTGTGAGGTTGAAATTGCCTGTGCCTTACACTAATGTAGCACATACAGTGTATGTAAGAAAAAGTTCTTACTCTCTGGATATGGTTAACCCCCCCCCCCCCTCCCCCTCACTCACAGCCATGACCCTTAAACCTTCCTTATACCGTTAAGCTTCCTAATACTCTTTTTGTAAACACTCGTACAAGAGTATTATTACATGTTTGTCTCCTTTGTGTTCTTGCTTGACTGTGCAAGAGTGTATTGCATTTTACTCTATTTAGCATTACCTTGTAGAGTTTATTCAGTTGCTGATGAACCTTCGGGCAAAACAGTCTGTACAACTACTAGAACATTGCCATTTTATTAGATTGTGTGATTGCATTTTTTTCCTGACCAATGACATTCTCCTTATGATCCACCTACAGTGGGATACCTTGAACCATCGACTAATACGCACCTCCCAGAAACCAGTGGTCCTCAACAGAGCGTCGGCCATGAATACGACCAATCCGTTTGGATCTACCTTCTGCTACGGAGTACTCAATCTTATATTTGAAGTGAGTTTGAGCAAGAGACATTGGACATATTCATGTATCTTTGAATGAGAAAAAAGACGGAGAACTCTACTTCTTCTATACAGTTTTTTTATACCCCCACCACACGAAGTTTGAAGGGGGTATATTGGAATCATTGTATACTGGTAGTCGGATGATCGGTTGGGTGGTCGGTCAGGAGGTTGCAAATCTTGCGGATCGAACTACTTCCTCATTTTTTTCAGGCAATGCTCATGAATTTTGGCACAAACATAGGTCTTGTGGTGAAGAAAATCAGAGGGAAATATTGTGGATCAAATTACTTCCTCATTTTTATGAGCATTGCTAAGGAAATTTGGCACACACATTGGGGCGAGGGTATTATTTACCTTGAGTGATATTTCTAGTCGTTGTTTTTCTTTTTAGTTACTGATGGATAATCAATATTTTAAGAAGTCTTGCTAGGTCTTGCATGTTTAAACCCGTTCAGTGCTGTGCAGGAGATATCTCAGGCTTTGGTCTTAAGAAAATGCATGTTATAACAGCAAATTATTTAGGTTTTACAAAGTGCCTCTTTGGTTTGTAGTTGATGTTATTTTGTTTTAATGTCCCTCTACTTTTTTTGTTTTCCATCAGGTGATGCCCAACAACCATCTAGCATCAGTCACCATGTATGACCCTACTGTAGCGTCCATGGAAACTCTGGACTAAAGGAGCCTTACATGTAGACATGGACAACTTAGACCAGTTATGCTAGAGTACCAGTTCTTCTCAGTTGTGATGTAGATACGGAACCCGGTCTAAGTCTGGACTTTGCATCCTAGTGTTTAGTAATATTTAAACTAAAGTTTTCTCTCTGGTCTAGGACCTGGAATGCTAGTCTTTAGATAGACCACGGAGAAGGCAAGTGATGCCTGTTCTAATCCTTAGACATGGAAAGTTAGACCATTTATGCTACATGTAGAGTACCAGGTCCTCTCAGTCTTGATATAGACCAGGTCTAGGTCTGGACCCTGTAGCCTTAATGCTTTAGTATTATAGTTGTCCTTCTGGTCCAGGACCGTGAACTATGGGACTTGATTGGAAGACTAGTCTTTAGATCACAGAGAGAACAGGGAATGCTTGTTGAACCTTCCCAATCATCACTGCTGTTACCGGTGATTACAGCGGTGCATCATATAACTTTACGGGCAACTGATTCGATGATGACCAGTAGCCGTATTCGGTCATTGATTTTTCTCTTTAGCATACTTGCTAGAGTAGCTTTTAGTATCTAGATTCAGTTTACAAAAAGTGGCCGAGTACACCAGGTGATACTTGACAGTTAAGACTAAAGAAGGAAACTTTTACGGTCAAGGCATTCTTAGTATATTATTCTTGAAAATGTAATCTTCAGTTATCCATCACATGTTGCTGCACTATGGAGGATTGGTTTGCATATCTGTGGCAATCAGGCAGGGTTCTCACTAGAAAAAATCCACACACGGTTTCCACTCTGCGCAAAGCGTGGAAGTTACGGAAGTTTTACGGAATAACACCTTAAGTTAGGTGTGGCGGCAGTATATACTATAGTAAAAGGAGGAAAAATACTTCTTGGTAAGCAAGAGTTGTCTACTAATGGCATAAAAGTAAAAGTACATTGCCAAAAAGCAAAACAATCTGTGACATTTATCATTATTGTTAGGAATATATACTCCAATATTTTTTTACCCTTGTTGCCATGCATGGTGCAGCAATTTCACACATGGTTCTCCTTGTCTGAAACCCTTTACGCATGGTATTGGAACCATGGGTGTTATGTACTGGCGAGAACCATGGTGGCAATGCCAGTCATGGATTGGCTAAAGAGTGATGAATATGCATGTCATGGTCATGTATATCATCTGTTTGGAGCCAGAAAGGCATTAACTCATATCATTTTATACCGACTTAACGCCCTTCTGGCTCCAAACAGACAATATGCATTGTTTCCTTCTGGGTATGCCAATACATGTACCTGCATTTGCTTGATGGGAGCATCTTAACCCATTCGTGACAGAGGGTCCACATTATGTGGTTTGGTTTAATAACTTTTGATGCAGAACCCTAAATATCATACCATATCATATGATGCTGAAATTTTTTTAAAGGAAAATAAGCATTAAAATCCTTAAATTGGCAATGCAATGAAAATGTTAAAATTACCGTTTTTCCCCTGCAAACTGGCAACTTTATGACTTCTCATGATAATTTCTGTCAACTTATATTCATTTCAGATACATGACGTTTTATAAGAAAAATGTAGCAATAAAATAAAAATGTTGGTGTTGCCAATTTGAAGAATAAAAGCTGATCAAATCAGGCTTTAAATAATTCCTGTCACGAATGGGTTAACAGAATGATTTATACTTGGGGGCTCAGTATCCCCTTCCAATGGGCTGGAACAAAATGGCATGGCGTCATTTCGATGGCCATTTAGGTTTGTTTTGACTGATTTACTAATCCTGGTTTTGTACACGGAAATGGGAATTTTGTCACTGTGCCCCCAAAGCAAAAACAAACAAACACCCAAACCTCATGAATTGTACCTTTGAAAGAAGAGCTGAATTGACAGAAAACTGCACCTAGACAGCCTCAATACTAGGAATCGAATCAAATACCAACAATCCGCAACAACGTCACTGAATTTGCAGCAATGAATTAAAATTAACTGTGATTGTTCTTTCTTCAGTGATATTGTCATATAAATGCCTGCAGGAATGGAGTGTCTGATATTTGGAAACAGTCCTCTTCTGATTTTGATCCTGTATTGGCAGTTGCTAACAACTTCTGCAAAACTATGGCATCTGTGATTTGAGGTATTAAGTCTATGGGAGTGGTTTTTTTAACTCATTGCCTGCAGGAAGTGGGTGGTTCCTGTACTAAGTCTATGGTAGTGAGTGAATTCAGTAATCAACAAGTTTATTATCCTTTGTAATGCAACTGTACTCATTCATTTGATTAGCAATTCAAAAGTCTTGTAAAGAAAATATCCCATTGGGGTCAGGCACCACAAGATTGGAAAGACTGAAATTCTGGAATGAAATTCGATTTTGCTCACAAATAAAATGAAATTAAATGGAGTTAGATCATAGATTCTGAAATACTCTTGCCTCATTTGAGCTGTTCATATCAAAAGGTTCAATTGCCTTGTAAATGAAATTGGTATACGGTATGATAAAAGCCATCAAACATAGATGTGTAAATGTATTATGATCTAGATATGTTATATGAACGTGATATGTAAAATTTTGTCAATTTTATTGGACTAATATTTGTCATGCTTACACGTACATGTATATAGACATTTATTTATCTCCTGTTCATGGTCTTACTAAATAAAACAATTTATGAATTAATTATAAACTGGGTATGGATTAATTATTTGGATTTCTTAAAGGCATCGGGTAACATTGTTATGATTTTAAAAAATCTTGTTTTGTTACTTGAAAATGGGATAAACATAAGGGTTATAGTGTAAAAATACCAGTCTGAAAGTTTCAAGGTATAATATCCACAGGAAGTGATTTTAAATATCAAAAATGTGAACCAATGTTTGAAAAATATACGAGGGTCGGTTGCACAGAATAGACATAAGGAGTGCGCATGCGCGTATGACTCACCTTGCCATACTGTGTGTATTGGCGTATCACGTGGCGAGAGGCACATAACAGCATTTTCAAATTCAAGCAAAGTGTTCCTCTTAGTGATTGTCTCGTGAGACAAAGGATAATAAAATCGCCGTTTGCGTCTAACTTACAGCTTTTCATTCCAAATTATGGTTGGTTTCAGGGTTTTTGAGTACAAATACAAGTACTCATACACATGTTTCATCTTAGTTTGAGAATTTTTTAAATCAGCTACTCACAAAGTTAGCCAATGCCTTTAATATGTTTTTATTGTTATCTATGATTTAATATTCCCCAATGAATTACTTTTTTCCATTTCTCTTTGCTACTATTTTTTTTTTTTACATCATGATCTTTCAAGTCATGTCTTTTCAGGTTACCATCTAAAAAAAAAAGTTAAGATGATCCACATAGACCCCAAGTCCTACATGTATAAGTAACAGAGATACTCTTATCACTTGTGTCAAATTTGTTAGTGATACTCATGTAAAGTTGCGATCAATCTGATCAACAACAAATCTTCACAGGATGGAGTCCAGGCATCTCCTAAATTCAGCAGTTCTCTCTACCCTTACATTCTCATAATGCCCCCCCCCTTTAATCTGTTCTTTTCTTCCTTTATCTCTTCCATTCTCCATCTTTCCTCCCACATTCTCTAGGTGAATTGCCACTTGGTCTAATGCCCGTTTGGTCTTATCCCACATGGTCTAATTATATTTCGTCTACAACCAGTTCGTCTAATAACCATTTGGTCTAATTGCCACTTGGCCCTTTTACCATTTTGTCTAATTTCCAGTTAGGCTATGCCCATTTCATCTAGTACCCACTTGGTCTAACACCACTTAGTCTATCTGATCAGAAGAACTGGTAATGGTCCAAATGTTCATGAGATGAAATGAGGAAAACAAAATAGAAGTGGCAATTAGGCGTTTTGATCATCGGACAAAATGATGAATAGTCCAAGTGGGTATTAGACAGTGATGATTGCACCACATGGCAATTAGACCAAATTGATAGACCAAATGGGTTTAGCCATAGTAGTGTTAGACAATCTGGGAATTAGACCAAATTGATAGACCAAATGGGTTTAGCCACAGTAGTGTTAGACAATCTGGGAATTAGACCAAATTGATAGACCAAATGGGTTTAGCCATAGTAGTGTTAGACAATCTGGGAATTAGACCAAGCGGCTATAAACCATTCTCTTACACCATACACTCCACATCCCATTCCTTATTATCTTCTTAGGCTCCTTCCCACCCCCAATAAAAAAAAATCCTTTCATGCAAACATTCACAACTAGATGATAAACAATATACAGATAATGAATGTTTATGCGTGCAAAGGACAGAATATTTCATGAGGTGAAAGATGAAATGATCCATTCAACTCGACTGCATCTCGTTGAATGGATCAATAATTTCATCTTTCACCACATGAAATATTCTGTCCAATGCACGAATGAAAAAACATTCATTATTTGTTTTATATGACACCTAAAAATAGATCAAATCGCAATAAATCAATAGCGCTATACGCTAGTGCGCTGTTCGTGGTGCACATTGCAAACGCAAGCGTTTTACGTACATAGTGTGCCGGGCTCTTGGCGTTCGTGCAATGGAGCAAATCATATGGATCCAGGATTGCACGGTAAATGGAGCCACAATTGCACGAATTATGACGTCATAGTGCAATGGGGCAAATGATCAATATCAAACAACCAATCAAATGACAGGGATCTATTCAGGTGTCATGTAATAGACAATATTACAACTTTTTTCTTTTTCTCCCTTATGAACATGTATCTCCTACTCTCCGGTCTCAAAAAATTCTCTTTCCCACTCATTATTTCTTGATTCAACCCCCACTGTTTGCACAATAAATCTCCCATAATTCCATATTCCTTCTTCCTTCCATAGCTTCACCTCTCCACCAATTCTCTTCCATTCACATTTTGCTGGTACTCCCCATTTAATTTTTTTTGTACATGTTGCAATTAATTATACAAAAAAAAAGATGGGGGTTGGACACAACTGGCTGTGCACATTTCAGTGTGTGGTCCATGACAGATTTCATAGCAAATCCTTGGAGTTGGACGGTCTGTGCATTTTTGCACAACCCCGTCCGAAACCAAATCTGAGTACCCTTCCCCCCTGGACTTGTCTTGTCTTTAGTTCATGAGTTTATAAGGAGGGTACAAGGTGCCCAAGAGGAGATTCAGAAAGTAGCAAAGCTGGTTGTGATCATGGCAAATGAAGGATGTACGAATCACAGTATGAATCACGCACATGAACGTGCAAAAGGATGCACAGCCAGATGCGACCATGCCAACAGACAAACACATACACCTGTACATTTGCTTGGGTTTTTTTTTGGCTTCCAACCAATATCCAGTTTAATCAAGATAACTCCAATTCCCTTCACGATTAATTTGACAAAAATTAGGCAAACACTGATTCATCTGGACTAAAAATAAAAAACAACCCAAAACAATTATACATGTACCGCCATGATTTCAGTCCAATAATAACAAGAACAAAAAGAAAAAGAAAAAGAAAAGAAGTCCAATACAGCCACACTTAGAGAACAAGACATCTTGTGAGGGCTAGAAGGCCATTAACTCCATGTTATATAATGAAAGTTAATATCATAGCTCTAACAAGATGAAATTCTGAATACACAATGATATAATGCTTTTGCACATGTGTACATAATTATGATATAAAATGATAGATTGTTTCATTGATACAAAATCATTTTAAAAATCACAAATCAATTTGAAATATTACTGCAACTTTCAAGTGGAAAGCAAAGGAATACTCTATCTCGCAAATATAATGGTACTTGTATTATGCATGTAGCTCATACTTCCACTTTAGTAATTAATTTAATCATAAATCTCTTGATATTGAAATTGATGGTAAAACTTTTCTAACTCTGATCATCTGCCTTAGCAAGTAACCATATTTTCCCTTCCCCCTTTTTTATCTTTAATTTTCATTCACCTAGGGGGATATTTTGTTCGTTTTCTCATTAAAACATCTTCTTAATCATTTGAGCATGATTTCATTCTAGTAAAATATGTATTTTGCAGAGAACCCAGCCTGTGTCATCTAGGGCATTGTATTCAACGGATTAATTTATACACAGTAATACAGTAGTCATTTCATTTGAAATATTGTGATATGTTTTCTTCCAAACATCTGGTGATTTAACCATTGAAGAACAATTTCGGAAAATTGTCAGATAATACCTTCAATATCATATCTCCAAGCAACCAAACAGCTGGAATCACTGAATTAATATATCTACATGTACATTACTCTATCAACCAGCAAAATAAAAGGTTGTATAACAAAAGTAACAAAAACAAAACAGGCATGTCAACAATTACGTCAACAAATCAAAGGCAGACACAACACAAACAATACCTTCCAACATCTCACTGAGTTTATGCACAGAATCATTATTGCACACTATTCTTTAATTACATAATACATGTACAATACACCTGTGATCATCCTGTATTTTCCATATATCATTTCTGAAGTATCTAACAATTTCAAAGGCGCTTTCACATATGAGGCGTTTTTGTGGCGCCACTTTGTGTGCACACATTTTTTGTGTTCAGATATGAGGCGACTTTGTGTCGCCACTTATGCTAATGAACGCGCATTAGCGCGTCAACTCTCAAATAAGAGGGCATTTTGTCCAAACTTGCGCAAACAATCTCATGGCAACAATTTTTGTGCTAACTTTTTAGGAATTTGATTGGTGCGCATTTTATGTAGCCAGGCAGCAAACAAAAATGTGTCCTGCCTCGGCGACATTTTTTTGTCGCCCTATACCCCATAGAACTGTACACAAAAAATGTGTGCACACAAAGTGGCGCCACAAAGCAGCCTCATATCTGAAAGCGCCTTTAGTTCTAAGGTTTGTTTACATATGCCAGGGTATACATTGGTGCTTTACCACCAGTTCTGTTTTTTTCCCTTTCCTAGAACATAACTACGCTGCACATTTATGTATCAAATAACACCCAGGCCAGTCTTTTCACCAATGAGTAAAGGCTATCATATTTGTTGAAAATGTAAAATAACTGATATTTTGATTTATCAAGGTGTTTTGCCTGGTAATGTGTGTTTTTTCACCAGCAGTTCCCTACTGCAGTATGATATCTATATGTTTTTTAGATTGTGGGTACTGGTGGTTGTAAATTGACTTGAGTGTTCTGCTAAAGTCTGCTAAAGACTTGACCTGGCTTGTCGACAAAGAAGTTTGTTTGTGATGACCTGCACGACTTGCCCTTCAATTAAAGCTTGTTGATGTTCACATATGCAGCTCCAACAGCGCCCCCCCATATTTTTTATGCGCACATAAATGAATTGTACCTGAGGAGGTTAAAAACAAAAGCAGAGGCAAATATTATATTTTGTGCCTTCTGGTGGGAAAAAGGTGTGGACCAATCAAATAATTATAAATCTAGTGTGTCACGAGTAGTCTATGCCGCTTTTTGCAAAAACTCTCTTTCAATTAAAGGCATTGGCTAACTTTGTGAGTAGCTGATTTAAAAATTTCTCAAACTCAGATGAAACATGTGTATGAGTACTTGTACTTGTACTCAAAACCCTGAAACCAACCATAATTTGGAATGAAAAAGTGTAAGTTAGACGCAAACGGCGATTTTACTATTCTTCGTCTCACGAGACAATCACTAAGAGGACCACTTTGCTTGAATTTGAAAATGCTGTTATGTGCCTCCCGCCGCCAGAGTTCGCCAATACACACAGTACGGTAAGGTGAGTCATATGCGCATGCGCACTCCTTATGTCTATTCTGTGCAACTGACCCTCGTATAGTTTTCAAACATTGGTTCACATTTTTGATATTTAAAAAGACTTCCTGTGGATATTATACTTTGAAACTTTCAGACTGGTATTTTTACACTATAACCCTTATGTTTATCCCATTTTCAAGTAACAAAACAAGATTTTTTAAAATCATAACAATGTTAACCAATGTCTTTAAGCATGAACTAATAGTGAGGTGTATGGCAAATTTCATTATCATGTAGTGAGGCGATTTATCATGCCATAAGTAAACATCTACAAGAAACTGTCCGGGTGGATATATGTGAATGAACCTTTGATATGTACCATGACATGTGCAAACAAACCTTAAGAAAAAAAAATAATAACAGGACCATGAGACATATCTACTCAAATTTTTAGCAATTTACAAGCACTCCATCTTTTAAAAATACACATTCTTGTAATAGGAGAATTTAAGACTAGAGTGATAGAACTACATTCCAGCAGAGTAATCTCATCAATTTTGCTCTTGATAAGTACATGTATTTTTATACCTTATGCATAAAGTTAGAAAAGTACAATGATCGACAAGGCTGTGAAAATATAGAGTACAAGTTAAGAGGTTAGACTATCGGTATAATCAAAGTTATGAAATAATATATTACATGAATATTAGTGACTACAAAGGCATATATAGTATAATAGTTGAAAAGTTGAAAATACATGTATGTATAGTGTTCCTATATTTTGATTTATAGCTAGAGAGAGTGAATAAAAGGTGTTTCTGTGGCTTTGGCAGTTCATATTCATAAGTGCACTGAATTCAATTGGCTTATTGATTCATCACAATATTTATTTCATTTCTAGATGACAGATGAGACATAACATGTCTACTAATAAAACTATATAACTTCATTACTTTTAATATAGGTGTCTATACATGTCAATGCATTTCATTCAATACACTTTTTTCTGAGCTTCTTTTTTCATTAAATGTAGAATAGATGCTGGCATTTGGAATAAGTCTACACTCTAGATTTTTGCGCAGCTAGATTGCAAATGAAATACCAATATTCTACAGTAAAACCTGTACAGAAAGACTACTTTTTGAGGGACAAGAAAAGAGGTCTTTGTGAGCAGGTAGTCTTTAAGTACAGGTTTCGTTAAAACACATTTCAATGAGAAACACCGATAAAGTGAAGCGAAAATCAGTCTTTATTGGCAGGTGGTCTTTCTATATAGGTGGCCACTACAGCAGGTTTAACTGTTGTATAAATTTCATGAAAGCATATATAAGAAGCTCTAAATGAAAATCATGTTCACTGTAATCAGATCGGGTCTAAATCCCCTGGGTAGTTCGCAGTAAATTACAACAAGAAGCAAAGTGTATAAAGTTCTGAAAGAGTTAGTAAATTTACAGTGCCAAAACTAACTGCTTAGTCTTGAAAAGAAGTGGAAGTGTTCTTTCACTCTTTGAAATTACATAGTACCAAAGCACAGAAACACAAAAAAGGAACCAAAATAATCTTCTTTACTGACAGTGCAAGACTTCTTAGCCCTGCAAAACTTGGAATATATGGGGTTTGTAATTTTAGGCAGTTTATTTTATTCACGATCCATTTCCATAAACCCTGAAAAGAGATAAAAACATGAATGTGACAAACAAAATGGAATATTGTTATGAAAGTGCAAAGTAATTAATCTGCAGAGATATTTTCACTAAATACCCTGAAAATCTTTGTGCACATGTAGCTCATTTCGTAGAACATGTACCATATTTTGTCAAACATCATATCGCAACCCTGCTAATCTCCTGCAGATATTGTACAACAACCAAATGTGAATTTTCAGACCTGTTGACATTCTGTGGCTGATATTTCTACTATTCAGTTACACCTGATGCTTGATATTACGTCGTTTCAAAAGAAGGACTTCCTTCTTAAATGGTCAACTTTAGACAAGGGATGGGTTAAAAGTTTAGCAATATACAAGCATCTTATTAAAAGGCAGAGCCAATTTGGAATGCAGCCTTTAGCGTCTTTCCCACTCAGCGTCTTTTTCCCTCCGATCCTCCTGTTCCTCCATAGACAAAACAGTGGGGGATCAGGAAAGCCGGTGTAAAAGAACGGTCGGGGAAAAGACGATCAAAGACCCAAGATGAGACTTATGATAAGTGACTACTTATTGAAGGCCAGGAAAGAATTCTCGCATTTCACAATGCATGGCGCCACCAACGTCCGTACCATGAAAGGCCTATTTTCCCACTCGCGGGTCAACAACTATTTCAAAGATAGCACACACTGCGAGGGAGAGTTGACCAATTGAAGAAATATTTAACTGATGGAGGGATTCCAAGTGCAGGGAAGAAGAAGGGTGAGTTAGTAAAACTAGCAGTGAGAGCTCAGGGAAAATATGAAGTGTTAGAAGTCTGTAATCACTTAGAATAGAAGCAGAAAGGCGACTAGTGCAAGGTGTTGATGGTACTGTTGACTCATCTCCCAGAATTAACGTGCTAGAGTGACTGTTGCAACTGTTGAGGGCCAGGAAAGAATTCTCGCGTTTCACAATGCATGAGCCACCAGCATCCGTACCATGAGAGGCCTATTTTCCCAAATGAGGGCGCAAGGATTGCAAAATGCGAGAATTACATATAATATCTATGCAAAATGACACAAGTCAAATAAATGTACTACGTTTACTGGTATTATAGACTGATGCTGATGTATGTGTATGTGGAATAAGCTGAAACAGGGCAGGAAAATCAAGACCAACAACTAAAGGAATGATACAGCATATTAGAATGGTAGACAATTAAAGGTGGATAGACTATAAAACATAATTGTTTTATAATAAAACTCTGAAGAAAGACTTTCAAATCATTTTGCACAAAAAAATTATTTCTGAATCAACCAAAATGTACAGATAAGAGTCTTCAAACATGTACATAACATAAATCATAATATATATCTAATACAAGAAGAAAATAGTACCATGATTAATAAACTATAACACCACAAAATTCCTATCTGCTGTGTGAGTCAATAAAATTACTTCACATCAGTGCAAAAACGCCCCTAACTGTATTGTGTGCACAAAACCCCATAATAAAAAATGAAGCTCTCTTGATGAAAATCCAGTTGTGACACTTTGACTATTATTTCGGAATACTGTTACTTTTCTCCTGGATAGGTTTTGAAGACAAACTGAAGTGTTCATGGCGAAATTTTCTTCCTTCTTTGATTTACGAATGAATGCTTTTGGCATCACATAAGGGCGTTTCTGTGCTAATGCGACAACTACACTCTTCAATTGTTCAGTGTAACACAAATTAGAGTGTAAACATAGATATGTGACATGGTATGGTTGATAACCCTTTTCCATTTATTTTCATACATTTTTGTGGACCATCTTTTCATGGTCATATAAGCACAGGATGAATAAAGAGGAAAAAAATCATGAAAAAATGCAAAGGAAATCGAAATGTTATGCCTTCTGGGTATATCAAGGCAAGGCTGAATTGGGCGATTGCAGTTTTGACCCGGTCACTTCATTTGCCCGCTGTTTATTCAACCATGAAAAGAAGGTGCACAAAAACAGTATCAAAATACTCGGAAAGAGATACTATTCCCAACAATGTCATATAAATTTACATTTACACTTTAATTCTTAAATTATAAACAATAGAAAAGTTATGCATTTTATTGACTCACTCTGTACTAAAGTCAAAAGACACATGATTGTGGCAACTTGGAGATGATCAGGCAAATTTCAAATCAATTATTTACAGAAGCATGAACAAACACTTGATTGATTACAAAATACCTGAAAAATAATATATACAATTAGCACTGACTTGGGAAGCAATGACAGCTATTTTAGGGAAGTAAATGAGTTTATAATTTATATTTCACAAGTAACAATCTACTTTTATAGTAAATTAATCTAATCGAACAAACCTACAAAAAGTACAAAAATATTTATCAATGGTTGTACTATGTATTATGGTACCTATATTTCATCTATTCAACTTATATTATACAAATATACAATACCTTTCGAGGGTCTAGCAAAAACTATCAGCTAATGAAGAGGCATAACTAGTAACTTTCCCGAGGGCAAATTTATATCCAATTTACTATACCCTAGGCTTGCCAAGGGTATAGTAAATTGGATATAAATTTGCCTCAAGGGAAAGTTAGTCTTTATGCCTCTGAATGCTCATAGTTTGCTAGAGCCAAGAAAGACATTGTATATTTGTTTTATATCCCTCATGAGAGTCCCTACAAAGAAACATGAGAAGCCTGCATTGTTTTCTTGCTGTAATCACGTTTTGATTCCAAGCTCCAGTGTAGAACTGCGAGAGAAGCAGGTCTAACACTGATAGATCTATCTAACGTTAACAGGTTGGACTGGGCCGGGGCTTACTGTCGTTGTTCTTCACTCATCATCAAAATCTGCTTTTATTTCTTTACAAAACAATGAAACACAGAAAGTCCGTACTTGACCTGTTTCTTCGTGTTTTTGCTGTCATTTCCTTCGCTGAATTTGAACAATTCTCCCACTTTTAACAGTAAAAACGGGGATAATTTGCAGCCATTTTACCACGGTCACTACTGGAAGCAGCCATTTTGTCGATTAAGCATGACGTGCTCAGCTCAGTTACCCGTACCCTGGCCCTGGCCCTAGCTGGCCCCTGGCGCGGCCTGGCCAGCTATACGTGCTGCGCTGAACAACATGCATGCACGCGCACTGCAAAATAGAAGAAATCCAGATATCGATGGCCGAAATATCGGTGATCGCGGCCTTCGTGGGGGGAAGGTGGATTCCGAAATGTACTATACCATGCCTAATAGTAGATGACCTCCCGCTCTCAAATATCTACAGTAAAACTATCCATTTTTCGTGCTCTGTACAATCGTAATGCAAAAAAACTATACATGAGGGATATAATAGCACATGGGAAACTAGCTATACATGACAAGTGTAATAAAATCTAGTACAGTACTACGGACACTATCAAAGTATCAAAATAAGATAAATAATATTTAAACACATTTAAACATATCAAAGTGATTTTTTTTTTGCTTGATCAAAATTTCCATTGCATCCTTCAACTTAAAAAGGAAGGAAATTTAGATTAGGGACTGATAATGCAAAAATGTGCTGTTTTTTTAAACTCTTGCAATCAATTATTCAGCAAAAATCCCCAAACAAACAAACAAATAAAAAAAGACAAATAAAAATCTCCATCCCAATTCATGATTAAATGTCATTACTCTTCAACAGAGTGCAAATAAAAGCAATATTTTTAAACAAGGAATCATTCATCCCGACTGTGATTTTAACACCCCCTCCCCCTTCAACATGTGGCAAAATATTACATGAATTTCTAAGCATTCAACCAATCCCAACTTTTCATATCCAATCTCACATGACAAAACTTGGTGTAACTAGTTGCTTGCCATTCTGACAAATCTTGAATGTAATGTATTAAGCTGTTTTGGTTTTGCAGCATGTTTTCCATATACTTCATTTAGCACAGGCTATGGCACCTCTATGTCATAAATGTATGTACATTTCTGACAAGAGCCACTGCAGGCACAATAAAGGCCAGAATATACTCTGAATCATTAGCAAAAAGCACACTTCTTAGTTTCATTTGACTCTGTAATGCTTTATAGGTGAATTAAAAAAAATTAAGAGCAGTACTGATCAAACAAAGAAAAAATGAAAATGAAAAAAAAAAAAATTAAAAACAAAATAAAAAATGAACATACCTCACTAGGTTTGGTCAACACTATCATTCCCAAACAATTTCCCTGAAGTTATAATCATCTAATTATATCTAAGTACATGAATTCTTGTAATAAATCCCTTAAGTTTATCTCTATGTTTAACCTTTCTTCATCCTGCTACACTAATTTCCAAAACTTACAAATTTCCACCACTTTAAATATTTTCTGATCTCTTTCCTAAACTTCTTTTACTGTCAACTACAGCAATAATTGTGACAAAAAATATAAACTAATGAGCACATCGGATTCAGAGAAAAAAAAATACTTGTGTAGTTTGTGACATTTCATACATGCATTTCAAAGATACAAATTAGTACACTTTATGGGCATATACAAGTACATTGTGGAGGAATGTGAAAGGGGAGAAGATACAATATATACAAGCTGATTCTTGTTAACTTTATATTTCTTAATGTTTGGTGATGTTTTTGTGGAATTTACAAATCTATTTCAAAATATAGAACTATTCCTCTAGTACAACAATGGAATATGTCATTTATGATACAGTACTGCAAGCAAAATTAATCTAACTTGAAGTTCTCATTTTTATCAAAAGTCATTTGTCCATTTTATAAAACCATCTTGTCAAATCTACACTTCATTATTTTGTGGTACAAGCTACTTTCTCAATTGTTTATTGATGTACATGTTAAAACATTTTTTTTGTTTTCTCCCAATCAAAAAAAGATGGGTTTGGTCATTTTGGCACAGGAGGAGTTTTCAATCAGAAATCGAGTGCCCATCTCACCCTACATTATGGGATATGGCTAGGTAGTTAAAAACAAGAGAACAAATTTGTAGATCTAGGTTCAAGTCCAACCCATGGGGAACACAATCTCACCTCCTCTTAATACTTTCACTGGTAATCGGTCTGTCTGTGCTGGCATTATTCAGATCTTTCAAGTTTCTAATCTGCCACAAGAATACTGTCAGAAATATTGATGATTCAGTATTTCAAAACAACCTTCAAATCATCATTTTTCCAGTAAACAATACCTCTCTTGCCTTTGCATGTCAAAATGGTGGTAGGAGGAATGCTCAATCACTATTGCAGGACAGGACCAAACTTGGAATCTATCCAGTAGATACTCAAATCTCTCCTTTACTCCAAGAGGACATAGTCCCCATCAGGGTTCTAGAGGTCCCTGTGTTGTTACTAAAGCAGGACAGAATGAAATTTTCATCTTGATGGACTGTTCCGAACGATATACCCATAAAGAATCCTCTCTTTTCTCCAACAGAACATGCTCCCTACCGTAATCCTAGGAGGTGCCGTCATATTATCATTGGCAAACAGGACCAAACCTGACAAAACTTTCAATTGTTCTGGATGCAGCTGCACTGAAGCTCCTTTCATTTTCATTTCTCTTGCAACATCATGCTACCATACCTGGGTCCTGAAAGTAAGGACATGGGCCAAATTTGACGATATCTACATTTGCTGCGGAAGATACTGCACCCCAAATTCTTCAGTTGTCATTTCCTCTGCAAGAAAATGCCACTCATCATGGTCAAAGGGGTGCTGTACCTTACTCTGCCCCTGACGATACTGCAAGGAAACTCCTTGATTCGTTACCCCCAAACACACTACCGAAATAGTGTCTTCAAGGCGCAAAATGGAATCTTGCCAGACGATACTGCAATAAAAACTCCTCCAGTTTTCATTTTCCCCACGAGAATATGCTACCCATCATTGTCCTTGAGGGCGCTGTCTTGTTAGCTGCTGATGGCTTGCCATCGCTATGGTTGACGCTGACCATGTAGGGTTGGTAGAAAGGGTTGTTGTTCCTGGGAGATGTGTCCTTGCTGTATACAGAAATAAGAGATCCTCGCAAGGGTCATTAAGGGGTCAAGGATCAGGGGTCAATGGAACACTTAAATCAAATTATTGACGTATAGAGTATGTAGAATATTAAAGCTAGGGTTTCCTTTTCTTTTAGAGATACAATGTTGTATTCTCTTGGAGAGAAAGGAAAGTCAGTCAGGATGTAACAGGGATATACAATACTAATAGAGATTGCATGATGGATCGTTGATCAAATCAGGAAAGGTTCATAAAAAGTAAAAGAAGAAAGAAATCCTATATTTTCCTCAGTAATTCAACTATATAATCACCACTTACTGACAAAGCTGCAAAGGGATGTAGAGGTATAAACATCACAACCCAACAAACCAGAAAAGGGCTGAGGACAGAAAGAGCAGATGTTAACCCATTCGTGACAGGAATTATTCAAAGTCTTATCAGATCAGCTTTTCTTCTTCAAACTGGCAACACCTATATCTTTTTTACTGCTACATTTTTTCAAAATAAAAAGTTATGTATCTGAAATAAATATAAATTGGCAGAAAGGATGTTGAGAAGATAAAAGCTGCCATTTTGCATGGATAAATAGTGATTTTAAAATTTCCATTGCATTGCCAAATTAACAATTTTAGTTTAAAAATGTTCAGCACCAAATGACAAACCAAACGGGCATAGTATGTGCAAATTTTTTCTCTTTCTGCTGATGTATTTGGTATATTTTTTAGGGCTCAGTATCAAAAGTGATTGAGCAAAAACCACACAGTGTGGACCTACTGTCACAAATGGGTTCAAACCATACCAATGGAAAGTATTCCTTTTCATTTTCAAGATGGGTGCTTTGTTGCTAAAGTGCATGAAGGGGTTACCAACTTCAGTGATATATGCATGTGGAATGCCAGGATCTTAAAATTTTAGCTTTATTAGTTTGTACATTTGTGGTTCCAATCATCTCTTTCCGGAGAAGACATTCTCTATCCTAGTCTTCTGGGCACTGATCTTGCCAGCCATCTTCTTTCCGGCACTTTCTCCCCAAATGGTAACTTCATTCACAAACAGATAAAGAAAGACGAAAGTACAACTTCTTTTTTTCAATCCTTTTCCTCTACCATTTCTTGTGACAGATAAAGAAAGATGAAAGTACAACTTCTTTTTTTCAATCCTTTTCCTCTACCATTTCTTGTGACTGACTGAGTGTTGTGGGCTTTGATCAAATACCAGCCACCTTCTTCACCACATCTTTCCCCAACTGGCAATTCAGTGACTCATAAATAAAAGTAAAAACACACATCTTTCAATCTACAACTACACTTTCAACCTTTTGTTCCAACTACTTCTAACAAGAAAAAAAAATTCCCTTGGTTTCCCTTGGTTTTCTGCCTGTTCTGCTTATAATCTTTCCTCCAATACTTCCCTTCCTCCCAAGTGGTAATGTAATTCACAGATAAATAATTGCTGGTAGATGGATATCAGACTATAAGTCCAATCATTATCTGATTCTGTGTCTCAAATGGCAACTTAATTCATGCATGAATAATATTAAGTAAAACCATTTTTTTGACCTTTTGTTCAAACTATTTCTTGCGTGAGAAGACGTTTCCCATTTTGGTCTTCTGGGCACTGAGCTTGCCGGCCATCTTCTTTCTGGCATCCTCCCCTAAGTGGGCCACGTGCCCTTGGAGGTTTTGGGCCATGTTGTTGAATGACGACGATCTGATGTGGGCACAGATTGGGAAGAGGGATTCGGGGGGGGGGGGAGGGGGAGGGGTGTTTTGCATTGTTTGAATGATAGGATGAGGGAGGAGGGAGGGAAGCGTTGTTTTGAAATGGGATTTTCATGGTTCATGATGAAATTTTGCATTTAGCAATAAGCACAGATGGATGCATTTTATCATTTTAGAGCCCAGCAGCATACAGGGAAGATGCAAAAAACAAAAAAAAACAAACAAAAAAAAAACCAACAAAAAACATGCAACGGAGTACAATATGGACATGCAATTAATATGCATGTTGATTTTGATTTTGAGATAATACAACGAAAAATCATTATATATAAATCATACAATAATACAAAAAATAAAATATGCATAGGCAAAGAAGGAAAAAGTATGATGAATTAGGCATTGCAAAGTTTTTGTTAGTAAAACAAATTAAAAAAAAAATCATAATAACCACAGTGAAAGTGGATCAGAGTGAATTGAAGAGTGAAACAAAAAGGATAAATAATAAGTAAAGAGATGCAGGAAAAGAAATAATAATAATAATTATGCACGATTAAAACATTAAATAAAATGTATTCCAGTAACAATAATTAATAGGTGAATTAATACATGAAAATAAAAATATGTTAAATGCATCAGTGATGATGAGATTGGTTAAAGTAGAATCAATGTTTAAATAAGATAAAGAGAGATGAAGGGAAAGAGAGACCGAGAGAAAAGGGACAAAGAGAAAAGTGACAGAGAACAAGGGGGTGATGGCGAAAGAGAGAACGAAGGAGAGAAGAAAGAGACAAGATAAGAAGACAGAAAGAGATTAGGAGAGAATCAGTTTAAGGAACAATGAGTAAAGAAAATGGATAAAAGTATTAAAATCATATGAGGGATTATGAAAGCATTAGAAAGCAGTATTCATAAATCATCAACGGTGTAATATGGAGGGTTTTATTACAGTTATGGCCATTTCATTACGATTCAGGCCATATCAAGATGTTCGGTGTAAAATGCAAGTGTGGTATTGGTAAATTATATGGGGCAGGGGACAGGATAGGACACACAAGGTGGGACAGGCCAAAACAAGAAAGGGCATAAAAATCATGAGTTGGTGGACAGGTGGAAGAAGGGAGGGGAGAGAGAGGGGGGAGAAAAGGAAAAAAGCAAAAAAGGATGAGAAACCAATTAGTGGGCCTTCATACTTTCACACACTGCTTGTCACCAGATAAAAACACAAAAGATTTCTTTCTCATATTTTAACAATACAAAACCTAAATCAACAAACAAAAAATAAAAGAATGAATCGATAAAAGTAATAAAATCTAAATAAATAAATAAATAAATAAAAATATTAATGAAAAAAAAATAAATGAAATCAATTGATAAAAGAAATATATAAATAAATGAATAAATATATAAATATATAAATAAAGAAATAAAGTAAATAAATACATGTAAATCAGTGAAAGCAGAGCATCAAAGGAACTGGTATCTTTTATAAAGATGAGTAAAATTTCTTTCCCAAAAGAGCAATTATATAATAGTGAATGCTTGACAATGTTCAAAATAGCAAAATAATCATGCAGCAAAAAATATATCTGAGAGTGCCATAAATTGATGTTCAAATTGTTTTTCTCCACATAAATGGAAGCAAAAGTTTGTAAAATGCATCAATTTAAGGGAAGAATTTACACACATATACATATTTCAATCCCTACCTTTATACTTCAATGGCAATTTCACCCATGACTGAATTGTACCACCTGAAATTTTCAGTACATGTAGGTTCAATTTTCTTTTATTATGATTGCATGTAAAAATGTCAGATCTTATGTCCATCAGTGCATATACAAATAAATTAGAGTTTTCTAGACTTTTCTTAATGGTTAATGTATGTAAATTTCTTTTCTTGTCCTTCATATTAATTACACAAAATAATATAAATGCACCCTTGAAAATTTTTCTTTAACCTGTTAGTTCATCATAGCCTTATCAGTAACATCTGTGTATAATTCTTGATAACAATTCACATTGAAAAAGTCACAGCAAATGAGAAGAAATCAAATTAGTCTCACAAAAAAGAAAAAGAAAACACTGTAAACATGGAATATTTCACAGTGTGGAAATGTTCACAACACTTACGCGAAAATAAAACCACGCAGAATATTTTATTTTGCACATGAATACAGTTACGCTTACTGTCCACGAAAATTAAAGATGCACGATTGTGTTTTAACCCAGCTGAGCACGAAAAATTAAATGCGCAAAAATTTCCACTTTTACAGTACGTTAGTCTCATGGCTTCCCGACATAAATCAAATTTGTACGTTTGGACAGTAGCATATTTGACCTGATTAGAAGAGATTGTTTAATGCAAGAATGAATGTATAAAATATGGAATATTACATGGGGTGAAAGTTACATGAAAATATGTATTCCTTCAAATCTCTTCATTTTACAAGTATCCAGGCAGCACTTCAAGATATGAAAAGTCACCCTTAAAGTTGGACAGACTTGGTGATAGATGGCGCTTCACGCAATGCTTGCAAAAATCCCAGCGGGCAGTGCCATGCCACGAACCAGCCTAGTTGAAAATGGATTAATATTATGCCGACAACTACGAAAAACTACTGCATGCACTGACTGAACCTATGGACCAAACACTGACCCAGCCTAGATTATACACCAAACCTGCACTAGCACTGCGACAGCGTGGCTTCTTCATCAGTAGGCGTGTGTTATGCATCGCTGCACTGCATTGCATCACACACGAGAGAGTGAGTGGGAGCGAACCTAAGTGATATGTCCCCTCCCCCCCCCCCCACCTCCCTACACCAAAACCCTTTGACGAAGCTGGGAAACGGTCATGGCACTGCACAGTGGAATTTTTATGAGCATGGCATGAAGCGTTATCTATACACCACGTCCGGCCAACTTGAATTGTTATTAAAGGTAACAGCTTACCTTTCTTTTCCATGGATCTTAGACTCAAAATCTTTGATCATTGACGAAACCACACCCTGCATCAAGAGTAATGAAGAGGAGAAAGACATTGAGAGAGATAGCATGGAAAAAGGATGAAGAGAAAAGAGAGAGAGAGAGAGAGAGAGTCACAGACACAGGTAAAGATGGAAAGAGACAGGTGGACAAAGAGAGAAGAGAGAAAAGTGAGAGACAGAGTTGCAGACATGAGTAGAAATGGAAAGACAGGTAGACAAAGAGAGAAGGGAGAAGAGTCAGAAATAGAGAGAGAGAGAGTTGCAGACATGAGCAGAGAAGGAAAGACAGGATGACAGAAAATAGAGGAGAATGAGAGAGAGACAGGCAGAGAGAGAGAGAGAGAGAGAAAGAAGGAAAGAAAGAAAAAAGAAAAAAAGAAAAAAAAAGAAAGGAAGAAAGAAAGAGATGTTAAATTGATGTCATCAGTATACTGAAATTTATAACAAACAAGAAAATTATAATCTTGCAATTTATTTCTTGAAGCCCACTGGACAACCTAAGTGCAGTATACTCAACAGATTAAGAGCAAATGCTAAACCTTAAAAACAAGTTGTCCAAACTCCATGTAAAAGAAGGCTTCATGAAACAGTATGGTAATTTTCACAACTGTGGCAAATTAAGGCAAAAGACTGATTACATACACGTTGTTTAAATAGCACCATTATTACTATTTGAAATGAACACTGAGAAAATATGATCCTCTACAAAATGAAGAAAAAAAAAGGAACTTTGAAGAGAAAGAAAATCATTTGTTTCAGATAGATCCTGCCATAAAGACCAAGTTCTGTTATGTAAACTCTGGTAGTCAGAGCAATCCTGATTTTTTGGTTTTGCAGGGATTTTTTGGTTTGCAGGTAACTCTTTGTATTGTTGTGTTCCTACTTCAAACAGCATAAAATCATACATAACATTACTTGCACAAGCAATTGCTACAATGAAAGTGTGAAACAATTTCAGCATTACGTTATCACAGAGACAACTGAGGGGAAAATTCTTTTGTCACATTCATGTAAACATCACATCAATGCCATTCAGGTGAGAGCATATTGCAAAGTGGTTTTAGGATGATAAATGCAGCTCTTTTACTAATCTTTATTGTAAAGAGCATGAAAATAAAATAAGTGTAAAAAATACATCACACGAAACTGGAAATTTTTGTAATTAAGTCTGTATGTAAATCCCCAAAATGTAGGCATGCATGTACAAAATAAAGGATTTGCACTTTAGATGCTCATTTCAACAGAATACAACTTTGCAACTTTTTGTAGAAAATGATGAAGAACTTTGGGCAAAGGGTCTCGAAAATCTTGCTTTTTTTTTTTTTTTTTTTACCTCTGTTAACAAAGGAGCTGAAAAATCGCATGGAATTCAAGGCTTTCACACGACTGAAAAAACACTGTTTGGGAATGGTATAATACAAAAGCATGATCATGTAAACAATTTTTTTTTTCAAAAATAAAATGCTACAAACTTTCACAACATTATGCTTCACCTATCAAAACTGAATCTGTGTTTATATTTGCAATCAACCACTTGTTCTACAAGTGCTGATGTTATGTTAGACTACAAAATTGTGATCCTAACTGGAAAATTCTTCACATCAACTCAAAATCTTGACACATATAAGTTGTTCTGGTGGACAACATGATCATAACTTTATATGCAAGTAAATCTGTTGTTCAACAACAATAAAAAACACACTACAAAAAATATATTGTTGAAAACGTGTACACAAACATGTAACGAATGACAGGAAACGCATATACACATCAACATTTCTTGATTTCACAGCTCACTTTCAAAAAAGAATGTGGGATGCGACCAAGATTGGTACTTGTATGAGAGGGCTTGGTTTGGGATGAATGGATAACATTGCCATTTGCATTTTTTGGGTGATTGTTTGCAGATGATAATGAGCGCAAACAGACAGCAGATCGCACAACCTTTTGGACGTGGAAAGGCTGGCGGTGAACCTTGTACAACTGAGATTCACGATCCAGGATTTGGTGCCGCACTTCCTCCTGCACGACATCATACACAGGCACAAAAGACGAAGATGGAGGTCAGAGTTCACACATTTAGGGAAAATTGTTAGATTTTATGCCTTCTCCTTCAAGAGTAGTTTAGCATACGTGCGGAAAGGAAATTTAGGTAGTTTTAATAGCGAAATATAGACGTACAAAAAAGAGTCGGAACGCAAAATGCTTGTTGTTTGGTATTATTTGCATTCCAGACATCTCTTTTCGAGCCACTTCATTTCATTAAGCACCCTTACAATGACCATCCTTTGCAGAAAACAAATTAAACATTTACAAATAATGAGCATGATCAATTCATATTGCAAATGCGAGAGTTTTACAAAATCAGGGACTGAAAAAACAATAGGGAGCTTTCACAACCAAGTAAGCAACCATTGGTCGAGCATGTCGTGTACGCATGCTCAAATCCAAAAGAACAAAAATATTTGCACGCTCAATGATCAAATCCAAATAACTCCCCTGCTGAAAACAAGAACGGTTCTTGGCCAAAATTGCATCTGTTCTCAATGTAGGATGCCGCTGAGTAGCCTGACAATCAACAATTAGTATGCAAAATTTTTGTTCTTCGGATTCGAGCATGTGCACACCACACGCGCGACTGGCGTTTGTGAGCTTGGTTGCGAAAGCGCCCTAATGTCTCTAGAACACTTGTAAGAGTGTTTAGTCATATTCAATGAATGATAAACATTTCTACATTTTTCCCAAAATCTTCACATTTCAAATGCTTATTTCTTTTTTTTTAAACTACATACAAGAAATACTTACGTGAAGTCAGGGGAAAAAAAGTGCTTACCACTAACGAACCTTATTTCATTTTCGGACTATCGAAACTTTGGAATAACGAACTTGTTTCATTTTCTCAATGACGAACCTTACTTCATTTTCGGATTAACCGACCTTCAGAATAGCAAACTTGTATTATATTTGGACTAACGAACCTTCGGAATAACGCCACAAATGTTCGGATTAACAACCCTTTTTCATTTTCAGACTAACGAACATCTAGGTATACACAATTTGCCTGTTTCGGAATAACAAACCTTCGGAATAACGAACATCACCCAGTTGGAAGGAAGTCAGGGATGGAGATTTACCTTGTGTTCTAAAAGCACTGTCTCTATGCCTTTCCTCAAGCCTGAGACCAGGGGGGCATTTCATCAAGTGTCTTGTCAGTGCTTTTTACTGATAACTGTTAAAAGATACTGAAATCCTTGTATCTGATTGGCTGAGAGCAAATGTGTCAGTAAAATCACTGACAAGACGCTTGATGAGACACTCCCCTGAGAGCATGGCATCTCTGACAAAATCATAAAATCACAATACGATGGGAGGGTGGGAGGGGAGGGGAGGGGAAGGAGAGGGAGGAAGGGGATAATGTAGGGGATAGGAGAAGTCTCCCATACAAGGTGACGTACCTCATGCTCTGGTAGTACCGTCTCCATGTCTTTCCTTAAACACCAGCACCTGAAATCAGGGAGCATGGCATCTCGGACAAAAAAACAAAGACTTTGGGAGGGAGAGGAGAGGAGGGGAGGGGAGGGGAGGGGAAGGGGGAGGGAGTAACAGGGAGGAAGGGGATAATGTATGGGAAAGGAAGGCATCCCATTAAATGTGATGTACCTCATGCTCTGGTAGTACTGTCTCCATATCTTTCCTCAAGCATCTAAGACCGGGAAGCATGGCATCTCGGATCAGATCCACGGACAAGACTGGGGTGTGGTATTTTTTTCATTAAGGAAAAAAAATCATTCTGTCACGGCTTTATTAAGGGGGAATAAATCTTATCATGCCAATGAGGCATGAGAACGAAGTCATTTTGCAATCTATAGGCACTCGAGTTGAGGCTGTGTGTGTCTATCGAAACCTGATGGCCTGATGGCTTCATATAAAAGGTGCATAACAGCCTCAAAGAAAGCGGAAAAATGATGAATGAATGAATCCTTACCACTTGACTTAAATTAAAAAAAAAGTCTTTAAGATTGGTCCATCATATCATTATCAATGACAAGTAAATCACAAGCTACATGTGCAGGGCTGGTATTCTAGAAATTGTTTTATTTTTTATCTTATTCTAATAGTCATGGCAATCAAAACAGGGTACGCCATTGGCTTGCACTGCGCACTTTTGACTTGCGTGCTGGTCCATGGGCACTATTTTGCGAATTTCAAACCAATCACAAGTCTGCCTTCAAAATTTGCTATGACAATTGAAAGAGTGAAGATAAGATGAAAAGATAAAAGAATTTTCAGAATACTGGCCCAGGTTTATTGAGTACATTATTTCAAAGGAAAACTGTATTCAAGGGAAACGAAAATGTGGTCTTTATAGACAGGTGGTCTTTCCATAGAGGTGGTTGCTACATATATTTAGATTACGACTGCATATTGCCAAGAGGATACAGCAACATGAGATTGCACTGTAAGCTTCGAAGAGGGCCTGTGCCACCTCAGCTCTGTTTGTATCATTGGTTGAGTGACTGTTCGTATAGGCCATAGCTGCTAGGCGAGGTAGAATGACTGCAAGAAATCCAAAGAAAGAAACAAAAATATTAAAACTCTTATCAATAAAAGAGTGAAATGTATTATTTATCTGGCATCTTATATATCCTTGGTAAATCTGCAGCACAATTACATTCTGACATCTCCCACATAGACCCACTTGATAGGAGAGTGTGGAGAACAGCTATCAAGGAAATGAACTGTCCAACCCCACAGAGTGGGAAAAGTGGACCATAAGCGACATGATGAACTACATTATGTAACTGTACAGCAGTAACAAATTATACTAACAAGTTTTTAACCCGCTGAACACTTAACCCGAGGTAACTGGGCCTAGGGTCAAAGAAAAATTCATGGTGTACTGCTCGATGGGAGTTAAAGGATCAGAATAACAGATAACTAACCAAAGGGCACAAAAACTATTCAAATCCACCATCATTGATTTGCTTGAACTAGCTTGATCACTTTTCACTTTAAGCAATGGTGCCAGAAATGGCATGGACTACAATATTAATACACATACTTATGAAATCTTGCAAATGGTGGTATCATTGTGATAGTGTAAACAAACTTGTGCTCCTTATGTAAAAAGCACACCTCATAAAACAAGGCACCCTAATACTTCTAATGGGTCAACCCTCTAATGATCTTTGCTCAATCTACCTAAAACTATTCTTCTTGAGGTCAGCATAGCTAAATTTACAGACAACAAATGTGACCCTCCACCACAAAATGACCAATAAGTCGCAATGGGAGTTTTTGAGTAAAGAGCTGAAATAGCTAAACTCTGATAATCCCTTCATAATACTATAGGGAGTTTTCATTCAACCCTTTAGTGAAATACATGTAGGCATTAGGACACCAGTATGGCACTCATGAATGCTCACTCCTTTTTACATCCTGTTTCCTCATTTACTCTGGTGATTAGCCTGTCTGACAAGCTCTCATTCTCATTTTAATTTTGTTGTAATTTCATTGTAATTTCAAAGGGTTTGCATGATCCTAATAAGGGAAGCTATATATTGTTGAAAAGCTTAGAGTCCAAGGTTTCAAACTATGTTAGAATGTAAAAATGCCAAATTTCCCACTTATTGGTAGTTTTGTGGTGGAGGGTCACAAATGACAGATCTCCCATGCTACACTCACACTCATCCCTGAACTTGGGCTCGGCGTTGGGTCCGATCTTTCCCAGTGTATGTATGACCTGGACCATGAGGGTGTGCTCTTGCGTGTAGTTGGTGTCATCAAGGAAGGTCTGGAACTGGGTGTAGACACGGTCCAAGGTCTCCTTCTGGTTGGTGTTCTCCAGGATGGTACCGAAGGCAGGGATAGTGGCAACACGAACAGACCTGCAGAGAGACAGGAAGAAAATGAGAAAAATATACGAAGAAAGATTATTATATGAAAAAAACTTGAATCACACAAGTCTTAATTTTTTTTTTCATTCAAATTCATCGAGATTTTTTTTTGATAATTCGACAATATCACAGCAATTCAAGACCTTGCATGAAAGCTTCTATGCAATGTGCTTCCAGAAAAAAAGCTTTGACAATTTTCAAACCGATTCCCTTCTAGGTATTTTTTTGTACCTAAGGCTGTCACTGTCATCATTCCACAGACTGGACTCCTCTCATACAGTTCCATGACATATGCTCCTGAAACAATTGATCCCCTGAAAAATCTGCAAGCTAAGCCCAAACATAAAACCTAACCCCAAGCCTAACACTAATCTCAATCCCCATCCCCACTTTCTTCTGAACCGAAACTCCTATCACAACCGAAACTCCTATCACAACCCTAACCCTAAACCTATGTCTTCAGAGAAATAAAGACAGGAAAAATTGTCGCAGGAGCAAATATCATGTCACTTCTCATACACTCTCCACACACACCAAAACAGTCACTTACACATCTCCAGTCTCCAGAGTAGGTGAAGAGCACAGGCAACACTCTGGATGACATCAGAGATTTGTTGATGCCTTTTGGAAAGCCACCTCAAAGAGCCTGGCTGTGACGATGTCAACATAAACAACTTCTCTCTCACTCTCTCTCTCTCTCTTACAGATGGTTACTAGTCAATTCACAGACTGGACTCCTTTCTCCCACTCTTCCCCACTATGCAGAACTGTGTTTACTTACACATCCGAGTCTCCTGAGAGGGTGATGAGGGCAGGCACCACTCTGGATGAGACCAAGGATTCGTTGATGCCTTTGGCAAGCAGCTCAAAGAGCCTGGCTGTGACGATGCGGACGGAGGAGGCTGTGTGGACCACACAGCTCCAGAGGGTGGCAAGCAAGAGCTCATGGTAGGTGGGGTTGGCACTATGGAGGAAAAGGAAGAAAATATTTAAATGTGAGAAAGTCTTACAATCTGAAGTGACCTGGATTATTGATCATGGCAGAACTGCTGACGAAAAAGGTGGCATGAACTCTGTTAGATCGTTGAAGGCTAGAGACATATGCTGTCCTGCAGGGCCTATTATAAATGACAGAATCAATTACAGTAAACAGTGGTAAAGCTTTACTAACTGCAGATCATCGAAGGCTAGATGTATGTTATGCTTGGTCATCAGTTCGTGGTTTCTATCTGACTGCTAAGAAAGCATTCCTGCTTGTAAGTTAGCAACCAGAGGACTGACGGCTCTAAGTCCTCTCCGAGAGATCTGGTAATGAGGATTAAAGCCTTACCAAAGGGCACTAGCACATCGACTTGGTTTCAAACCTGGATCACCGTATTACGAGACCAGTGCTCTACCAACTGAGCTATCGCACCTCCTACAGGGCGTGGGATAATGATGGCTTCTTGGGTGTAGATCAACAAATGACGATATCAATTACAGTAAATAGTGGTAAATTCATACTCACTGCAGATCACTGAAGGCTAGATGTAAGCTATCCCGCAGGACCGAGGATAAAGATGGCTTCTTGCATTTAGATCAAGGAATGACAAAATCAATTACAGTAAATAATGGTACTTATATATACTCACTGCAAATCATTGAAGGCTAGATGTATGCTATCCTGCGGGGCTTGGCACTGACCCAGGATAACAATGGCTTCTTGGAGGTAATGGGAGATCTGGTGGCGGTCGTCCTCTCTGTGATGGCTGCCCAGGACACCGCACACAAACACAGGTAATGTGGCCTTGGCTATGGCACTCTGGCCAGACCGCACCAGGGTATCTGAATGCAGAAAGTTCCAAAATATAATATGACATCATGCAGGACTTCTAATAGTCTGCAGCACCAAGTACATACGAATAGTAGAAAACAAACATCTTAATATTCTTATTCCAATGTAGAAGCAGCAAATTTGGAAATGAAGTGTGATTTGGAACATTAGAAATGAACAGATTGTCACAAGGCAGGCCCACTTCACTTGCATTTGCATGGAGTAGTCAAAGATCATATATTGAAATGACTCATGAAATACATCTACAAAAAGCTGCACGTAACCCAAGATTGAACATGGTTTTACAAACATATTTTCTGATTTATACTTACGGTATTGTTCTTTGGGGACATTTAGTACTGCTTGGAATTTCGGCGTGACCTATTAAAATTCAAAATGAAATCAAACTGTTTAATACCAATGTGGCATAGAAATAGAAGAGACATCAAATTGTCTAGATTTAAATCACTATACCTTATAGTAACAATTCCATATATAAAACATGAAACACTATGAAAATATACTCCAATGCAAAACTTTTTCAGAAACTCTAGTATTCCATCTAAATCTTCACCACCTGACAAGACAAATGAATATGAATACATATGAATGCTTATAATTTGGTGGAAAACTAAGAGAATTTTGAAAAAAAAAAAAGAAAAATAGCTTTTTAGTTCAACCCATCCATAACAGGAATTATTTGAAGCCTTATTTGATCAGTTTTTCTTCTTCAAATTGGCAACACCAGTATTTTTTGTTTATTGCTACATTTTCTTACATAGGTCAAGTATATGACATGAATTTAAAGTGATAAAAAGTATGCTGAGAGGTTAAGAATTTGCCAGTTTCCATAGAAAAGCAGTGATTTTTTTGAGCTTTTTATCACATTGCATTGCCTTTTATTTTAAGGATTTTAGTTCTTATTTTCCTTCAAAAAATTTCAACATCAATTGACAAATACTGACACAACCAAAACTGGCACATTCGCTCTTTCAGCTCATATATCATCATCATTTGTACGAATCGGCGAATCTGTGCACGGGGAAAAAACCGTTTTACGAACCGTCGAATCATTTTGGAATGGCCAGTGCTTCCTTATTCTGTACTAATGTACATGCTAATATACACCATTTTAAAATGATTAAAGTCATAAGATTTCTTTCAATGTATATATCAATACATGAAATTATGCAAAGAAAGAAAATTCTGTTATCTAAGAAAACCTAAATAAGAAAACCTAAATGTAAATGTGATTTGCTCCAATTTACATTCTGCACACTACTCACGGATTCGCCAGTTCATAAAAACGACAATGATATGTGGTATGTTTTACAGGCCCGGCATCAAAAGTTCTTGAGCCATAACCACACGATCACTAATGAGTTCATGGAGAACTGGACCCCATTCCATAAAACTTGTTATCAGTAACAACTGCCACATATCTATGACAAATTTGCTCTTTGCCAATAAGATTCAAGGATTTCAGTAGCTTATAACAGTTAGTGTAAATTGTTATTGAGAACAAGTTTTATGAAATGGGGCCCCGCTCTGACATTTTATATACAGCCCTTTCTGTTACCTTGGTATCTGTGAATGCTGGTCCAAAGGTCTTGCAGATATGTACAAAGAGCTTGGTGAGTGCTCTTACACAGTTAGTGTGGGAGGCATCTAATTTTCCAGCAACTTCTAATAACCTTGGAATGCTGAAAAGAAGAAAGTTAAGGAAACAATAACAATTATAACTTGATGAATCAAATGGTTGAGTTATGGTGAAAACGAACCATTTTTGTGTACATAATGACCTCTATGACCTTTGACCTTGTGACCCCCAAATCTAATCAGATCATTGTCCCTTCCATGTGCATACACGAGCCAAGTTTGAAGTTGATCTGTCGAACGGTTCTTAAGTTATCGCGAGAACGAAAACGGGATGGACGGACGGACGGACGACCCGAAAACATAATGCCTCTGGCAACCACCTACGGTGGGCGGAGGCATAAAAATAGTGATAACAAATCTATGGAAAATAAGTACAACACGATATTCATAATGACTTAAAGACTAATAAGCTACATGGCATAACAGTTGTACATATACAAAAGCAGAAACTCCTTAAATATGAAACCCTCTCACTCTCAGGTTTAAAGACATAAAATTCAAAAATGAAGAGTAAACGGAGAACATTCTGACTTACTAATCATTTATAAGCCAGTTGTAACTGGGCCATGGTTCTGTTTCTCCGTCTTGTATGGTGAAAGCTTCAAACGCCCTCATGAGTCTCATGAGTCTTCGCTTATCCCCCATGATGACTGTGAGGTTGTGAAGAGCACACAGCGGCTTGGGAAATCTTGTGACTGTTGAAACATGAAACGGAGAGAGAAGAAGTGAAGAGTCAACTGAACACTTGTATCAACATGCTGTGTACAACATGATGGTGTATGATTTGGGGCTCAGAAAATGTAACAATATTTAAACAGCAAGTTATAACATGACAAATATTTGATGGCAGGACATACACGAACAGTTGCATAAAATTATGTACATAGTAGCTTTACAAGCATGTAGTGCTTAACTCTCTCTGTGTTTCATAAAATTATTATTACCCCTTGCCATTGTGCGTGGGAGCTTTACATCGTTAATTCTTTACTGGATATGGATCAAAACCCAGGACTGCCACAATGTTTGGTTTGTGTGGTAAATATAACTAATACATCTCCTGCCTCAGTAACATTTTCTTTGTTGCCTCATATCCCATAGACTTGCAGGGATTTGTTGCAAGGGGTTTGTCACGCCATATCTAAACAAACCTTTAGCATCACTCCACCTTGGTGGCTTAAAGGGGGTACCCAATGCTGAAACAATGTTAGCTCATTTAAAAGAGCATGATTTTATTAGCAGAAAATCATCTGCCTAAAGTTTTTTTAAAAGTCGTGTTGCCAAGGAAACCCCCAAATGTGGTAAGATTTCAGGATATTTTTGACCCCTCAGCTGTGACCTAGTTTCAACCGGGTACCCACTTTTACGTCAAAATGACGTCAAAGTGGGTACCTTGTCGCGCACTTCTAGCAAAATGCGCGCAAAGTATAATACATAATTGTACAGTCCAGCGCGCAGCACAACTGCAATGCGCGAAGCTGGGTACCCATTTTTACGTCATATCTCATACTCAAATTTTTGTTGGTCAACTCTTGACTTTTTATGAGAAAATAAGCCAAAATGCATTGATTTCGATTGAAAATCATCAAATTTTTAATGTTATTCTTCTTAGAATTCAATTCTCGATCATATATCCAAAAAAAATTTATCATTGTGTAATCACTTTAACAAAAATTAAATGACCCCCATGCCTACCTTCTAACTCTTCTTCCTCCTCCCCATCCTCTTCCACTCCATTCTGCATCTGCTCCTCGAATGGTCCCGTCTTGAGGATGTTGGCATATAAGGCAGGAATGAGGCACTGTAACGTGTGAGCGTAGTGCTCTATCAACCTCTCTCCCTGGAGGAGGTCCGGCTTGGGCCTTTGAAGGTCCTGATAAGCATAATAACAGTAACAATTGTAAATCTATATTGAGAAGTTTCTATTAGAAATATACTCAACTGCAAATAACACGAAAGTGGGAATAAGGGGGAGCAGTACCAGTAATAACATATCAATCATCACTAAAAGGGAAATCTGCAAAGACTACCGGCTCTACAAAATACCTTACATCAAAACACGTCGATGGAAAACTGTCCTGAAACAGGTGAGTTTTCAGGTTTTTGAACATATCAATTGATGATGCATGCATAACTGAGGGAGGGAGACTGTTCCGGAGTTTGGGTGCAGCACTAACAAAAGCAGGGTCTCCTACAGTAATCTAGAAGATATCTCTAGAAAATTATATTACTCTTAGAAAATTAGAATACAATATTTAAGGAGGAAGGAGAATAGGACTAAGTCAATTAAGAGTATGTTTTTGGAAGATGGGTGTCAAAAAGGGTAAATATGTTTTTTTTTTCCCTACATGATGGGTATGTACCACGGCCTCAATTTAGAGTGTGAATTCTAATTGATTAGGCAGGGACTAGGCTTTGTATTGATGGTGTGAATATCATGCTTTATCAACCTCTCTCCAAGATATCTGCCTTAGGCCTTTCAAAGATCCTGATAAGACAAGAAAGTTGCATGTCATAAGCACACGGTCCTTTAATACTTCATACGCAGGTTTAAAACTTTAACACTGGTTTCAATAGAAAAGAATGTTCAACACCCCCTGCCCCCCCCTCCACAAAAAAACCAAAACAAAACAAAAACAAAAAACAAAAACAAGAACATGACCTTTACAGAGAAAGTCTTTTTATACAGGTGGTCCCTAAAGCAGTTTTTTCTTTTTAAAAAAAAAAAATCATGTACAGATTTACAAGTACTGACTTACCCACACCAGCTAACTCTTATTTTTCTTCTTCTTTTCAATTTTGCTCTCAAGAAATAATTCATTTGATTATAAAACATATTCAACAAAAATTACTTTTTTTATCTAAATATCCAATTCACACCTGGGCCCCATTTCATAAAAAGTTGTTATAATAGCAACTCTTACTGGAATGGCAACTTTCATTGTAAAAGCCAATCAGGAAGCAGAATTCTCACTGTTGCCATCATGGTAGTTACCATTCCAGCAGCAGTTCCTATCATAGCATCTTTTTATGAAGCAGGGCCCTGGAATCTCAAATACATTATAGCAATCACATTAAAATTCATGGATTGAAATGTTGAACAGCATTCCCACTCCAGTGTACATTAATTTACTGTGCGAGGCAAGGTGGAAAACAAAAACAACAAAAGAGTGGTACACTTTAAAGGTGTTCCCATCTCCACTTACAATGGCAGTGACTTCCAGGCGTTTGAGTACGGTTGAGATGAGGTTGGTTTCCAGTCTGTCCAGATCCTGGGCCCAAGCGGCAAAGGCCGATAGAAAGACTTGTTGAGTTGCATTGACTACACTATCTGAACTATCACCCAGCGCTTTGAGTAACAGATCTAGACCCTAATGAAAAGATGAAAATGTATGGAAATTGGTTCATAAAGCTGAAACAGCAACATTAAAAAATGCACAGGTTTCAAAGAAAGATTTGATTTCAGTATAAGATAATTTTGCGTAGACCCTAACCCCAGTTACATCAGGCTTTGTATTTAACAGGTTAAACTAAAGAAGCTTTTTATCTTCCAGAATCTCAATGAAATTGTTGGCAAATGGATTCCTTTACTCAAATGCCCACATAATAAGAAAATGAAGATCTAACAAACAGACAATGGACAATTGTTCATTCTTAAAATAATTTGTATTGACTGCTCAAAAAGAAATAGTTACTTCACGAACAACATAAGATATAAAACAAAACTAGCCTAGAATTACAGTATACCTACAATTCTACTGATAGGGTGAATGTAATATTGATATACACAAATCTTAAAAAAAAATCAATTTCAAGGGGAATGTCTGATTTCTTCAGCCAATATACTATGACCATTCCAGGTCAGGTACAGACAGCTGTCAGGTACATACATTGCATCTCTTCGTACCTCATTCTACATGGTGACACAATATTTGCTCCTGCGACAATTGCTCCTGTCTTAATTTCTAAACATAGGGTTAGGGTTGGGGTTGTGATAGGGTTTTGGTTCGGAATAATGTGAGGATAAGGATTAAGGCTAGTTTTAGGGTAGGGGTTAAGTTTTATGCTTGGCTTAACATGCAGGTTTTCCATGGGAGCAATCACCGCCAGAGCAAATGTCAAGGAACCTTCCATATATTTCACTTAAGAACCACACTGACTAAAATACTGCATGACTTACTTGGTTGTATTTGTCCGTATCATCTATGAGAGAGAAAACGAGACCTAAGCTCTTAACTGCTGACCCTCGGATCTCCTCCGCACGGTCCTCTAGCATCTGTTGCAGCATGGAGAGTACTAGGGAACTACAGATCTCTTTCTGCATGGAGAGAGAGAAAGAGAGAGGGAGAGAGAGAGAGAGAGGAAAAAGAAAGAAAGGCAAAAAGAGAATGAAAAAGGTATAAGAAGATCAAAAGTGGAAACAAAAACAACACATTTCAGACAGGTACTGTAATTTCTTTCTAAACCTTCAAAATTTTATACAGCAAAATTTTATGCAGCAAATTTCATATAGCAAAAAAAAAACAAATTAAAGCATTATCATAATCAACATCATTCAGATCAACTAATCTTTTACAAATGAAATAAAATTACTTTCAAAACAACATATACAAATGATGATAATGGGCAAGAGACATGAATTCTATTTTTCATAATCGTAGCAAAAAAAGAAAAGCATGAAGCATTACAATATTCATGACATATACACATTACTTCTTACTGATGAGGACACCGTTTCCAGTGACTGGGAAATACACTAATTGCACGATCCTTATTATGAAAAATATAAAAAAGAAGTAGGATGCGCATGCTGGTGTGATTGGACTAGCATGTGCACGCCGGGAAAAAGGGGCGACTGCTGGAATGCTCCCCAGGGAGTGGAGAAGGTGCACAGTAATGTGCGGAATTGTTGAATTCAGTGACCGGAGTAATAATCACACTGTAAGCGCTTTGGTCAGCTTATGCTGTTAAAGCGCATTACAAGAAACCGGTATACTGTAAACGCTGATATTTTCGCGTGATTAATTTTTGGCGCTGAGCGACTCGAAAACATATTCGCGGGTTCTTGAATTCGCGCTGCACAATTACTCACTCCCAAAACTAAAATGTAAGATTCAATGCACGACTTTTGTTTTTCTTCCCTAGCTATAACTTAGCACTTAAATGGTCTCATTTGGATGAAAAATTAGGCACACAAGTCTGGTAACGCAGTCCATTCAAATGCATAATGGCAGATCCACAACTAGTACACACAGGCAAGCACCCTGTATTCAAATATGAATTATATTAATCAGCTGGAGCGCGCAATTCAGCGTCCATTCAAAACAAGCATAAGAAATCATGCTAATATTTTCACGTGTCCTAGAATTCGCGCCCGCTGAAAATAGCGCGAAATCCGTGAAAATTAATGTACCGCGAATATTTCTGCTTTTACAGTACTGCCATGCAGTGACAAAAGGTAGCAACTCCTGATTTGGTTTTTTTCTTGATTTTGGGGTAGATTTTTGTATGCTCTATGTGATGATAAAGAAATTAAGGTCACGTGACTCCCAATTTCCGAAGTATATACAGCAAAAAGAAGCAACTACTCCAAAGACTTCATCATAAAACAGTGACATATTTTCTTCATTTACTAAGAAACTTATTCAACTGAGTTGCTTCCTTTTGTCATAAGACAGCAGTATCAGAATCACCAATAACCTACTGGCAAGTAAGGGGACAATGCTCCACACGACTCAGCTACCAGTAGTCTCCTTTCCAGGTATTTGTGCGTTATCTGCTCCCAGCACTGAGGAAGCAGTTCCGTCTCGGCTTTGGTTGGTCCTACATGTTTAGCAAAGGCTACACAGCCACTCAGGATGATTTGCCTGTCAAAAGGAAAAATCAATGAATTCGCTTTTTTGTTTCTTTGCAATTCAGTCTGTTTTTTTTTCTATAATCAGCCACATAAACAGTGTATTCAAAGTTTGTGTTTATTTCTAAACCAATATTTGCTCACAGCATCCCAACAGCATGCTCAAGAGGTTCCCGATAATGAAGTAACATGTACAATGGAATTATTTACAGAGATGTTACTGAACAAAACAGACAAATTTAAGTTATTATCAGGTCGATATATCTTTACACAAGAAAATTCATCATTTCTTTCAGATGTCTAACTGCCACCCATGATGGAAATATGTACTTACAGCAAATTCATAAATCTTCAAAAGAGATGAAATGCCAGAATATAAATGTGCCCGTGACAGAAAAAGATTCTTTTTATGGCCCATATTTTCTTTAAAATGTAACATTTTCATAAATGTACATGATCTAAAATCTCATTTCTCCCCACAATTATATCAAACTGTTAGACCTTCAAATTCGTGATCTAAAATCTCATTTCTTCCCAAACTAATATATCAGTTGGACATTCAAATTTGCAATTTTGCAAGAATATTAACTAAATATTCTCCCTGAATTTCCACAAGATAAATGCTGCAAACCTTTGGTCTTCATCTGGCTTTTTGATCAGATTAAAGAGTAGATTTAAGAGCTGATCTCTTTCTTTGGCTTCTGGATGTGAGCTGGCAGTGCACAGGATTAAAGGTACAAGTTCCTGTTGTAAATAAAAAGAAAGACAAAAGACAAAATATTAACTCTTACGGTGCCAAGAGATTTTGCTTGTTCCTAAATTCTACCATATCATGAACAATGCTTGCTTTTAAAGTCTTCAACAGTAAGTTCTATACAGATAGGTTGTACACAAAAGTTGTAGAAAATTTATTACCCTTTCAAGAGATACCAAAATATTTCCATTAATTCAATGTCTTGCGTGAAAATTATTTGGAAATAGAAATGAGCTTCCCTCTTGACCTTTCCGTTTTCATTTCTCATTTGTTTGCCAAATTGCTTTATGCTAAAATAAGAATGGATTCTTTCCAAATTCTGCAGTTTTCTAAAAAATATCCTATGGTAGCATATAGTGACTGATAGACATTTTAAATACTATATTTATCCTCTAATCTCTGACATATTTTCATGACCATATCCATTATTCTAAGTGGAGTACTGGTCAATTAAAAATGTGAAGTCTCTTGGGCACATATATGTGCCATCGGCACTGTAAGTGTAAATATACAGGAAACTAAGGTTACTTGGCAAAACAGAGAGGTGCGAAGAGAAGTGTCAGGAATGCAAATAATCCAGATACAATACATATTTTCACTAAGCTATCTTAAGCTTACAGGAGGGGATGAATTTGCAAAAGATGACAATGTCATATGGCTCATAGTTCAAAGAACTATGATCACTGAAGCAGTATTTCACAGTTCTTGTCCAAGTTGCTGCATTAGCGATATTGGTTGAACCATTCTACTACCTAGTCATTCGGATGAGAGTACAAACAGCTGTATAGGTTCCATGGAGACAGTTGGCAGCCACATTAATTTTTTGTCCACAAAGGAAATAAATATATAAATAAATACATACCAAAAATTCTATAACCTTTCAACACTTAGCTTTGAAGCCCATCAAATGCTAAATTCTGTAACTGAAATGATTGTGATGACTGATTAACATTTTTAGCAACAAGAAATGTTGGTTTAATTTCCTCGTTTCAATCTTGAATTCAGTGTCTACAAAAGAACTATCTTTAAAGCTATCAACATCATTTTTCATAGCTGGTTGACACAGTATAGAAAAACAGAAGATGAATGTCATTTGCAACCAATAATTTCAAGTGATCTTGTAATATCTGTGGTTTGCACTAAAATCCATAATCTAGTTGAATATTTTACCTCTCTCTTTGCAAGTAGCACATTAGGGATGATGTGCGGTAGACACCTTCCAAGCATCTCTACGACCTCTTGACCTGAGGATGCTATATGAGATACTTCTTCAAGGAGTCTTGTCTCTGTGGTCTCAACAGGATGCACAACCGTGCCTAGTAAAGCCTTCTGGAATGCCTCGGAAACGTTTCTACAGTGAAGAAAAAAAAAAAATTGGTTATTGGGTTTCTTTCAAATTGGCACACAGGCTATTTTAAGAATGAATTCATAAATACAAGTCATGTTTTTTTTTTTCTGTGAAAGAGCATGGTGGTCTTTAAGCATCTTTCTCTGTTGTTAATCTGTGGGTAATTTCACGCTCAGTGTTGGTGTTAGAGACAAAGTTCTGCTAAAATCAAGCTCTAACACCGCTGTTCATATCAAGCAGCAATACCAATATCCTAACACAGTGGATGGCCACATCACAATGGCGTCAGCACCATTCCCGATGATTAGAAGGAGAAATATTTGGTTTTTAATCATCAAATCACGAGTCTAGAATATCGTACAGTAAGTTTAGATTTAACTCTCAAGTTTCCCATTTGCAGCAGAACGTGCTTCAGTAGCATCTGCAGCCAAATGCCAAACAGTATAGTTCTACATATGACAAACATTAATTTCAATAAAATAAATTAAACACACTTTCTCATCGATCTCTAACGAGTCCCAAAAATATCACAAATCTAATAACACTAACACCAACACCAACCATTAAACAGATATTTATTAATCCATAGGGGTTTAGTGTTAATTAATAGAAATTTGAACATCAAATTAAACACCAGCTGCCTTACTCGGTTCAGCAGAACGACACTCAACCAAAATTAAACACCAAGGACAGGAACTGTGTCACAAAATCAGAAGTCAACACCTAATACCGACTTGTGTCTCACTTCATGGTCGTTGTTAGATCAAAATTTTGTGGCAAAATAAACACTTACACAGTACACCAACATCGAACATGAAATTATCTAGTATATCTTTTCTCCATTAAATGATTAGTAGTACACAGTCACGTAAATATGTCATATTCTTACTTCCTCCTTGTAAGATAACCGTCCACCATCTTCTCCTCGGTCTGACCTTCGACCTCTCTAAACTCCTCCTGGCCTTCCCCACTCCTCTCATCGCCGTTGACAACCGCATCCACCTCATCCACCCCATCAACCTCATCTTCTTCCTCCTCTCTCCCATTATCTTCCTCCTCCGGCTGAATCTCCCTCAGAGCCTCCACCTGATTGGACGATGAGGATGAAGGGGGCGTGTCTTCCGTCATCTCCTGGCCAATGGGCTCCCTCCTCTCTCCTCTATGATCAGGGTGCAGGGCAGGGTCTTTCATGGGGGAAGTGATGGGGCTGACTGAAGGGGTTGACTGTTTGGGGGCTTTCAGAGATTGGATTTCTCTGCAAACAAATAAGGGGATGGAAAGTCCATTAGTTAACTCTTTTTATCATTTACCATACAGATTACAAACAAAATAAAAAAGCAATAGAATTATTCTTCCCAAATGTGAAATTGTCATCCAGGTGAAAATATCCAAACTAGTTCACACATACACACAAACACACACACACTCGATTTGAACTTGAATATCATGTAAATAAATTTTGACAATAATCTTCATGGAAAAGGTTGGAAATCAAGCACAATGCAATGTTTGCTTAGGACAAAAAAAAAATTTATAATCATCTACATGTACATCAGCACTTCTCAGCTTTTTTTAAAACTCAATGCTCCTTCGCTCTTAAAAATTTTTGCGGCCCACCTTACAGAATCTTTAAGAAAAAAAAATGTTAAAACATGACAAAAGAAACAAGAAAACCAAATGTAAGGTAATTATCTGGACAACTACACTACCAACCCCTCCCACCCCCTAATTTGTACAGAAATCTCTGAGAAAATTTTTAATGTAAACAGTAAAGCTGAGTTCAAGTGGTGTCATGCAACATCAGAACACATTGTTTTATTTTATTCTAATTAAAAACACATTTTGGGCCAACCACCAGTTTAGAAACGTTGATCTACATGCTCTCACCTTTCCATTTTCTCCAAGACAACATTGAGCTCAGCTTTTTCTTCTCTGAGTTGAGCAGCTTGCTTCTCTAGGCTTTCCATTTCAGCTTCCTGAAATCAAGAAAAAACAAACTTATTAAAGATAAACTGCAGTTCTGGTCATGCAATCATAATGTGAAAGAATCTGTTCCAAAGCAACTGGGAGAGTTAGCTTAGTTGTGTACAAGCACAGTGTGAGATTTGTGGATTATTGAGTTGATAAGAAATTCACTTACTTTCCCCAAAACATACTTGCACTCCACAAAGAAATGAGTATATGGGACCACACACAAATCTGGCAGGAATGTTACCCAAAAACTTTTTAGCCTTTTCTTGTCATATTTCCAACATGAGGGCATTTGAAGAGCAATCCTTTCCAGGGGACATTTTTAACTATGATATTCTCCCTAACCGACATGGAAAGAATGAGAAAGCTCACAAATTATTTTTCATCTTTCCCAGAACTCAAGCTTCTCTTTAAAGCAATTTGTTTTTTTTCACTGCTTCATTCATCTACATATAATCATTACTTAATTAACCCCTAGGTTATATTTTACAGTTTGAATAATTCTTTGAGCTTCTAATGATTTGTTGAGGTATCTGAAGTGCTCTAGAACAACTAATTTAACCCATTCATGACAGAAGTCCACATTTTGTGGTTTGGCCTAATATCTTTTGATGCAAAGCCCTAAAAATCATACCAAATACATGAGCCGAAAGAGCTAAAAATTCTACACAAACTGTGCCCATTTTGGTTGCGTGAAAATTTTTTAAAGGAAAATAAGCATCAAAATCCTTAAATTGGCAATGTGATAGAAAGTTTAAAATCACTGTTTTCCCCTGCGAATTGGCAACTTTTTGACTTCTCATCATAATTTCTGTCAATTTATATTCATTTCAGATACATGGCGTTTTATAAAAAAAATGTAGCAATAAAATAAAAATGTTGGTGTTGCCAATTTGAAGAATAAATGCTGATCAAATTAGGCTTTAAATAATTCCTGTCATGAATGGATTAATGAATCTTTTTTCCTCTTCATTCTTAAATTTTTCCCTTCCACTGTAATAAGTATCTGTACTGATGATTGTTCTATTGTTTTAAGTGCAATACTTATGATAATGACACTACTCACATAGTGCTGTCTCTGCTGCTCGATGCTCATGTTGAGGTCTGCCTCCACCGCTTCAGGTTGCTCCTCATCGATGCTATCCTCCCCGCATCCAACATCCTTCATCTCGGGTTTGATAATCACATGACGACTGTAATCTCGGTAGAGATGAAGGAGGTCTGGGGGGTGGGGCGTGTTCAGACCAACATCATCCCAATCATCAAAATCCTGTGTTCGAAATTGGCAAAGCCATCATGAATTATTTGGTAACGCTAGAGATAAAGTGGTACACTGACTGTGGTGTGTATTGGCTGATGTACGGTACATGTATATACCTTGCGAGTCAATGAGTGTTGTAAAAATCTTAGTTTTATGACAATCATTATCCTCAGAACTATCACCGTGGTCTTCATCATCATCTGAAATCAAAATCATTATCTTCATCCTCCTTATCACATTCAAAATCATTATTACCACTAAATGTCATATTTGTCATCATAATCATCTGCACTCTCATCACTCACATTGTAATCATAATTGTCATTATCATAAATATTATAATCATTATCATAACCACCACCATCATTATCATCATCATCACCACTATAATCAAAATCATCATCACCACCATCATCTTCACTACCACCATCTTCATCAATATCATCATCATCATCATCATCATCATCATCATCATCATCATTATCATCACCATCATCATCATCATCACCATCATCATCATCATCATCATCATCACCATCATCATCACCATCATCACCATCTTCACCAACCTCACCATCATCATCCTCCTCCTCCTTCTCCTTACCTGGTCTTCATTTTCGTCTGCAAACGTGATGGATGTGAGCTTGTAGTTATTATTCATGAGGTATTCATTGACCAGAAAGTTCACTGCTCTCCTCTCCAGAGGTTTGGTAGCTTCCTGCAAGCAAATGCAAAAAGACCCTTTCACATCAACCAGGCATTTTCCCCTACATTCACCACTGTACACATGGACACTGTATGTACCGGTACTTAACCCACTGTCAACTGAATTCTGTAGTTCCCATAGACTTAATACAGAGACCATTTGGGTCCCATAGGTAAGGGATTAAAGTAAAAAGACTGCACTTGAGTATAATTTTAAGAAAACAAAAACTTTCACTTTCACTAATCTTGTGACTAGAGCACGTGATATAGATTCAATTGCACATACATGTACATGTACATGTATTCATACAAACAATGTAGCTTTTTTTCTCTTGAAACTGAAATTCACAATTCATTTCCTTCTGAGACAATAACAGTGTGTTTCAGATGTATCCTGTATGTACATATCGAGGGTCTAGTGCAACAAAGGGCTATCTGCATTTTGGCAATTTTGATAAATCTTGAAATAAAGCTTTGTTGCACTGACACATTGCATATATCTATTTTGGGTGATACCCAGCTGTAGCAAAGTTTGCTGTAGAAACCATTGCTACCGATGGGGTCCTGGTCTCTACTGGATCATTTTAATTTCGAAATCTCATCCAAATAAAAAATGCAGATGGCCCTTTGTTGCACTAAACCCTTGATATACATGTATGCAGTACATGTTACAAAGAAATGAAAGGAGGCGTGCACGCGAAAAGGGGAGCTTGTGTTGGCGACACGAAAGACCATGATATTCATAATCACTGTCTAGCATTATTGGGCGAGATTTCAGATGAAGGAAATTAGAGTGAGAATGAGGATGAGATTGACTGAAGAGAGAGAGAGAGAGAGAGATAAAGGGTGGTATTTGTATGGGCAGATGTTATCAAATAACAAAATGACTGTACATACTACAGTGTTATACATGCAGGAGGACACCGCACTGGTTGGTTGCACTTAAAACTACTTAACTAAATACGTGGCACTGTAGATGTCTATTTCTGTCCTGGGTCATTAAGAAAAGTATTCTAATTATGTAAAATGCTCTTTAGTTATTATGTCAATACACTCTACTAACCATATGATTGAAATATTTGTGATGTACAATGTACAGTTGTATGTAAAAATGTTATTTAATGCACTAGTACTAAAACTAAATAATCAAATCTGTACAGTGCACCAGAATAAATCCACTTTGAGGTGGGGGGGGGGGGGGGGAAGATCGACTTTTTTTGCCGATTTTTTTTCTGTCAAACTCACACTTAAGTATAAACACATGCCCTCACCCACCTGCACAGACCCCCCTTACACACATTTTAATTTTTATCTTGCGAGCAACCAAATATTACCACTTTTCTGGCTTTCAATCGCATTTTCAAATGAAAATTTGAAAATATGACAAGCGAGCGAAGCGAGCGAGCCAAAGATAACCGCTTTTCTGTTTTCAATCGCATTTTCAAACAGAAATTCTAAAATATAATGGTTGTTTATGACAGATTAATAAAAATTATATTTAAAAATTAATTCAAATATCCTTTCTTCCTTAAGAAGTGGGGGGGGGGTGGGATATTTGTACACACCATCCCCCCCTCTCAAAAAGTGGGGGGGGGGGGGATATATCCCCCCATCCCCCCCCCCCCCCCCCCCCCCCCCCCCCCCCGGGATATACGCCAATGGTACAATGTAATATATAACATTGCCAAAAATTATCAAACAAAAAGAAGAAAAAAAAAGAAAAAAGGGAGAGCACAAAAATACAAGTCCATCTCCAGTCTTCCCTGCCCCCCCCAAGAAAATGAAGAAAACTAATAAACCAAGAACAAAAGAACAAAAACCAAAATATCTCTTCTGACAATTGGGGCCTGACTATCCAAATAAACATCTTTTTAATGTTTTCAGCCCCCAGATCCTAAATATAGCAACTGGTGGGTGTTTCCCAATGTGCTGATGGTTTTTCCAATCAATTACATGTAGCAAAGTGACAAGATCATGACTACCTATACACACATGTATACATACATACATGTACTGGTATATATTCTAAAAGGGTACCTTGAGTTCTCAAATAGACGAATAAGCAACAAAAAAAAAATATATATACATAATAGTAATAAAAAAATAATACTAATAAAATAAAATAAACAATAATAATATTAATAATTTTGTAAGCTTACCAATCTAAATTCATATCAGTTCAGAAAAATATCGTGCTAGAAGTACATGAATCCCTCACAAAGGATTACTCTTCCAATGCCCTCATAATGAAAAATGACAAGAAACAGCTCAAGTTTCTGGCCCCAACACTTGTTGTAGTCCCACATACCCATTTATGTGTGTACTGCTTTCCAGAAAGATCAAGCTTATTTCTTCATCATTTCAAGCATTTAAAAAATTTAGTCTACATGCATGTACATCATAGTACGTGTGGGCATGAAATATGGCGTTTACAGAATTCGAACTGCCATTCAATTCAGCACATGGTAGTCTTATGCTATTTTTAAGTTTCTTCGAACTCCTTAATGATAACGGTAAACATGTTAAAATACCAGGTTAAGTTTGGGGTTTTTTATTTCATATGTACTATACATGTAGCTGTACACAATTACTTTTCAGGTGATTAAAAAGATTAGAAAACCATTTTTCACTGCCCCAGTTAGTACTATAGCCCCAGTGCAGCTATTTATATCAATGACTTACTAATACTATCCCACTCGGATACAACTGCTGGCAAATATGATCCTTTGTGTTTAACATAACTGACGTCTCATCTTACATGTGTAAGTATCATGAATGGCATGCTGACATTGCAAAATTTGATCAACTTTCAATTTTGGATACAACCGGCCAGTGGGAGGAAGTACAAGTATATTTTCTGAGTCTCTTACAAGTTAACCCATTCGTGACAGGAATTATTTAAAGCCTAATTTGATCAGCTTTTATTCTTCAAATTGGCAACACCAACATTTTTATTTTATTGCTACATTTTTCTTATAAAACGTCATGTATCTGAAATGAATATAAATTGACAGAAGTTATGATGAAAAGTCAAAAAGTTGCCAATTTGCAGGGGAAAACGGTGATTTTAAACCTTCTATCACATTGCCAATTTAAGGATTTTAATGCTTATTTTCCTTTAAAAAATTTTCAGCATCAAACAACGAATACTGACGCAACCAAAATGGGCACAGTTTGTGTAGAATTTTTTGCTCTTTCTGCTCATGTATTTGGTATGATTTTTAGGGCTTTGCATCAAAAGATATTACGCCAAACCACAAAATGTTGACCTCTGACACGAATGGGTCAATGGTGTCATAACATAAATAATACATTATGCATAATACTGGTTCATTAAACCTGTATTCATAGAATGTACAATATCCACTGCTCGAGAGAATGTAATGGTTGGTGAATGGTGAGAGAAAAATAAAAGTAAAGCATGTTACCTCTGCTACAGCCCCTTCCATATCGGTATTGGAATGCACAGGTGAAGGAATGTCACTCTCTGAGATATAAGGAAAGGAATGATAAGGCTAAGATATAATTTTATCTGGGACAGAAACAGGTGCAGAGGCACAGATCACACAAGCGTTCTTCACTATACGTGTAGATATCAAGTTAATGAAAATCAAAGAAATTATCAAAAATATATATACTATTCTTTTAAACCCACTGGTACTATTAAAGCCCAAGATAAATTGGGATGGAGTCTATGGAAAATGAATCTTAAACCAAAATAAAATTTAATTAACCCAAAATTTCACGCAGAAAAGGGGAGAATGTAAATTCTCAATTACGCAGGGGGGGGGGGGGGATCCATGTGTGTACTCTGCATCTCAATGAACCAAATATATCAGTACTCAAAATTCAGTTGTACAATCCAAGAAAGTTTATGCAGAAAGAATAACAAGCACTTTTACTGCTGTAAAAGATCTTGTACTTTGAAACACTCCCTTTTCTCAGAATGGACGAAGATACGCCCCCTTTTCCAGAAGTTAAGAACCACATCATGTACATGCACGTACATGTTTATCATCAGTCAGTTCAGTTTTCATTTTGATGAAACCCACTGGAGGATTATACAGAGGCAAGAGGTCAATTTCAAAGAAACACTTCAAATAGATGTGAGACTTGAACGATGAAGATTAAAGTTCAATTATTTTTTTTCAAAACCTGCTATTTGTTATGTACATGTATCATAATGGATAATCAATGCTAGGCCATATGTGACCATTCACCACAAAACGACCAATAAGTTGGAAATCTGACATTTCTACATTTCATCATAGTATGAAAGCGTGGACTCTTAAAGCTTTTGAATGATATATAACTTGCCTCGTCAAGACAATGCGAACCTTTTGAAATTACGATGAGAATAGGAGCTTTCAGGCAGGCCAATCACATTCACCAGAATAATAAAGAAAACAGGATGTAAAGATGAGTGACCATTTACCATAGGTGTCCTATTATCTGTTTCACTAAAAGGTTAATTCCCTGGTATTGACTGTGAAGAGATGATCAGATAATTAGGCTCAAACTTGGAATACTTTCAAAAGAGATATACTTCTCTCCTTGTTTAGATTTTCAAAGCCCCAGAATGAATAACTTCTGAGTTATATGCAAATGTTAATGTTTAAGGTTTTACCCAGCATACTGGCAGAGTGGCAGGCATACTTTATTTCAAAATTCCCCCAAATGGTAATTTTAAATCAAAGAAAAAACACATTTCTACATTACAGATGGCTCCCAAAATGGGACATATAGTAGATGAATTATCAGAAAAATTGAAAAAATAAAATCAACTTTTCAACTACAAGCTCTTTATTTTACCTGTACTCTAAAACTCCCATTGCAACTTTTTGGATGTTTTGTGGTGGAGTGTCACATGTACAATCAAAATTAAACATCTTATTTTAGTGTCCACTTGAGCACTCTTCGTAGTCTTATAACCACTACAAAATATCTCATTTATTACTCTTTTTTTACAGCTTAGAACACTTAAATATTCAAAACTGAATAACAAAAACCAACAACAAATCAAATAAAGAGGGAGCAACTAGCAGGGGTGCCAGTTAGAGTTGATCAAAGGGTCTGAAAATCACTTAAAATAAAATTTATTATTATTTTTTTTTTTGTAAACAAAATTACTTTTGCCCAAACTATGGCCTGAAGATAAATTGCCAGGGCCTCAGGGTTTTGCCTGAAAATTGACATCCTTAAACAAGAATGGAAAAGACAAGCATGGAGTCCTTGATGTGCTATTGGCTAGTTTGGATAAAATCAACTGGAATAACTACCAGAGCTCAATGCTACGGGGAACATGGCAAACATGGGTCCATTTTTTTTTTTTTTTTTTTTTTACTCTGGACCTCCCCCACCACCCTTCCCAAATGAAAGTTAAAGAGAGGATTTAGTGGGCAAAAACTCTTTAAAAAAATGACATTGTGGACCCCTGTAAAGAGAGTTGGGCTAAAGCCTTACAGGAGCCAAATGAAGCAGTATAGCGGAAAAAGATGAGAGGCACGGTGAGGGGAAAGGGGGAAGGGGTGGTGATGGTGGGGTAGAGGTCATCAAGCCCACTCACTGGCTAAAATGGCAAAATTAACAAGGCCATCAATAGGGGAGGGTGTGGACAGGGGCCATATCATCTATATTCCTCATTTTCTTTCTCTATGGGCAGAAATCCTGGAGGAAGGGAAACTTGATCTAGGAGGGATCATAGCTCCCCCCCCCCCAAGTTTATAACATTTCAAACATTATGGAATTTAGGAGTTACATGTATATGTATAAAGGATGCCTAAGCCCATTGTGGAGTCTTCTTTTTTTTCTTTTGCCTGTTAGAAAAGTTTAAAATGTGTCCCCCTTATGTTTGAACTTCAAGACAGATTTACATGTATATATGCATATGCTTTTCTATCTCCTTTTCTTTTCTCCTCTTTCCACTTATTACCGCTGTTTGATCAAATGGATACATGCCTCACTCTGCGGTCTCTGCCCCACCCCAACCCCTCCCAAATCTACAGTTGCACACTAAAGTACTGACCTGCAGCTTCAGTGAGATTAGCCCTGAGTGATTTGATGGTCTCCCTGGCCTTTCTCAGCTCAAACTCCAGGACAGTCAACCTCTCATCCACTTGATTGTTGCCATCGTCGGAGTACCGTGCCAGGTCCAGAGAATCAAATGTTGTTTCACTTGATGTGCGGTCTGTTGGTATGACAAAAATATATTTTCTCTAATACATGTACATGTTGATCACATCAAAATAGTACACAATGACAACAGTATACATTCTTTTGCTCTTTCTTTTTCTTTTGCTCTCTCTCTCTATCATCCTAACCTAGTAGCCTATCCTACGAAGAAAACCTACCAGTAATCTAAAACTGAAATGATGCAAAGTCCAACTCATTTTCAAACAGTAACACCTATTACAAAAAAAAAAAAAATAGATAAATAAAGTTGCAATCACTCTGAATCAATCTGGAATAAAAAAGGACTTGAAAAGAGCTAAATATATACATGTACCTTTTATATTTTTCAACTGCAGGTAATTTCCTCAAGAAATAACAGCCTTTTGAAAGCTACAGCTTACAAGATCTCTCTTTCCCTCTCATTTCTAGCTCTTTCTCTCCTCTCATCATCAGCTATAGATTTACAGAGTATTTAAAATTATTCCCCCCCCCCCACACACAGACACATTTCCATTTCCTGATAGTATGGTCAGGTGTCCTAAAGCTTTGCACCCTACAAATATGAGGAATGTGCGTTCAATGTGCCAAACTTTCGATATCACTAAGCAATAAGAAAATCATCTATCATTAAGGTTTGCCCCCTAAATTTTTAAAATCAGTAATTTTCCTTTATTTCTTGTGATACTGTCATTAGTTAGAAATCGGGATGAAATTCACATCATCGGTCAGTTTCAAAAGCATGATTGGCATTCATTCATTTTTACATATTTTGCAGAACAAAATTTGACAATGGAATGACAATGACAATATAACATGGCCTTGTCCCTTTAACGTTAGTTGCATTGATATTGAACTGAAAATATGCGTTGACATTTGTCCATAGACTAGATCTAGTCATTTTCTTAAAATTATTATTAACTTTAGAATATATTAAGAACCAAACCATAACATACACCAATTAATTTTGTGACTTCTTGCTGCTGAAAACAAAGTGCGTAGCTTTAGACTAGTTAATGAATATTAAAATATCATGATCAGAGCAGCAATGTTGCCTTGGCTTGGGGTTGGGCTGCTGGAAAATGCAACGGTGGATTTATGAAGCAGGGTCTTCCGGTATGTCCTTATTAATCCCTGGGTTCACAATCTCAGTCATGATGACGATGGAATGATTGAGGTTATTAATATTGTGAACATAAGGAAGTCTTGCCCATGTATGAACCTAATGACTAATCACACAATCATATCGTTTCCAAAATTAGTCATTTCTCTACTCACACAAATTCCCCGTTTGCGGTGACCCACCGCGTCCGTCCGCCGCTTGTTTCTCAAAGTTCCCCGGGTTGGAAAAGTAATCACGGAGGCGGGGCAGCTGCCGACCATTTTCCGTGAGCTCCGTATGCAATTCCAGAGCAGAGAGCAAGAGGTTGTCTTTCAACAATTTCACAGCGATGGAGTCGTAACTCAGTTCTTCTTTGGGCCCTGCTGTTCTGGGGGAGTCTTCATTTTTGGAAGAGGGTCTTGATTTTTCTTCTTCGACTGCGGCAACGATACTGTCTTCGATTCCTCCGTCCTCATCTTCGAAGAACGGATTGAAGTCCGCCATGGTTATTGTAGTAATGTAATTTTGTTTACACAGCATCTATACGGGAGTGACAATTGGGGTCTCATTTCCTCCGTTGCAAACTTCGACATGACGGTCGGGAGCGGGAGCATATAAATTTAGACTTAGGATATTGGCGTCTTGATGGGGGTGGGGGAAGTTTTTTTCCTCACTTATTTTTTAAAACTTATATTTTTCTTCTGCCCCCAAAAGCTTTTGCTCATTGCGCCATCGCTGTCTATGGCTCATTCAATGTGGCTCGGCAAGCATGCTTGCTTCTACTGCTACTACGTTGGTGCTTAGTAGATGGTAGCCTAGGCATCTCGAATTGCGAGACACTATGCATAGTATTTTCTATCTTGACAAAAAAATAAAAAAATAAGAAATAAAAAATAAAAGTGAAATAAAAATAACAATGAAAAATTAATAGATCAAAAAAAAAAAAGAAAAAAAAAAAAGAAAATGCATATCATACAGGCTAAACTCTGAACTATTGCTGCTAATGGGGTACGTCGACACTGGGCCACAATGAGAAAAACACCTTATATAAAATTGCAATTTATCATTATTTTTTAAACATGATTTTCAATCTTCTTTTTTAATCATGAAGCAATGTTTATTATTTTTAGAATCATTAACATTGCTTCATGATTGAGATAGGGTCTCGACCTATTCTTAAACTGCGGCCCGCGCGACGATTTAATGTGGCCCGCTCAAATTTTGCTTGTTCGCTTCGCTCTCTCGAAAAATAACATCACAGTTTTGCATATCTAAGGTCTATGTCTGATTTTGGAAACTTCTTCTTCTTCTTCTTCTTCTTCTTCTTCTCTTCTTCTTCTTCTTCTTCTTCTTCTTCTTCCTCCGTTAGAGTCGGAGATCATCAGCAAATTGCTGCAGTTTGTCTGCAAAAAAAGAAACGTAAATGAGAAAAACAAGATGAGAATGATTCATTTATATAGCGCATTAATTACGAGAATGGGCATTCCGATAGTCCACCTCCATATACAAATGTGGCATGCAGGCCTATGGGTGACGGGCCGCGGGGTCCCCCCCCCCCCCGCACACACAGAGACACGAAGAAAATAGTTTTAAAAACATTTTATTCGGGAACCGCCATCTCCTGTTTGAGCGGTGAAATATTTTCTTTATAATTTTATGTTTCTTATCTAACTTTTTTTAAATCATTGAATTATGTTTTCATTGTAAATCAAACGTAATGGGCCTATTTTTCCTATCTCTCTACCCTCGCTCGCACAAATTAGAAACTGGAAGGTTGCGATTTGGAGAAGTCCACCCCATACGCTAATGTTTATTAGCAGCCCGCGAAAAAAATTAAGAAATATTGGGGTAGGGGGATGGGCCAGCGGATAGAACAATTAAAAAAGCGGGAGATGGGGGCTTTGATGATCCAAAGTAAATTGAACATCAAGAATCCCACAGAACAAGCAAAGGATGAAGATTTTCTTTAAAAAAAAATCGAAGAAAATTAATTTCTTTTATTTGGATTGTGTTAACAAAATACCTCCTCATGAAATACATCTAAAAGAAAACAAGATTCTCTTTCAGCAAACTATTACACAAAAATCTTTTTGCTTGCAGCTTTATTCTTTTTTGTTTGCAACGTGTTTTTCCCAGTCATAGTATTATTCAACACATTTTCATGTTTCCCTCATATAATGTGGACTGTATACAGTACAGTCATGCCCGAGATCCCTATGCACAATATCTAAATTTTGTCAATAATCAAGACACACATTGTATATAAACAGCCCCCCCCCCGCCCCCATTGTAAGTAGTTCATGGAGATCAACATTTCAGCCCTGAAGGCAATAGGCCCAGTCTATTAAAAATATAGGTAAATAAAGGTAACTTGAGCACCCCGTAACAATATGTCGCATGATCGGCATAATCGTTTAAAAAAAAGGAAGACTGGGAGCAAAGCACCAACAAAAAGAGCAAACATCGAAGACACTCCTTAAAAATACGATTTTAAAGTTTTGATCCCAGAGTGTGTTCGTCATAATCCCGTACTATATAGAAATGTAAAGGTTGAAACTCGAGAATATCATTCTTTCTCATAAATTAAAAGCACCCTTGCCAGTACTAACCAAAAGTGCACTTTATATTATCTTGCGTTCTCTCTCTTCCTTTCTCTCTCTCTCTCTCTCTCTCTCTCCCTCTTTCCTTCACATTCCTCATCCCTCTTTCTTTGTCCCGCCCCTCAACCATTTTTTTTTCTCTCGGCTCTATTTATTTATTTATTTATTTATTTGTTTATTATTTATTTATTTATTTATTTATTCATTTATTTATCTATCTATTTTGTTTTATTCACACAGGGTGGCCCCGTCAGGAATCAAGTACTGTTTTCCAGGGGGCCCTGTACACAAATATAAACAAGATAACAATCCTGAAAATACAAACAAAATAAATAAACATGCAACTCATTTCAACTAAAAACAAACAAGAGAAGTGAAAGAGGAAGATAAGGAATGAGACTAAATAATGGTAGTTTTCAGTGGGTATTTAAAAAGTCTCTCTTTCTCTTTCTTTCTCCTTTTTTCTCTCTCTTCTTTTACTTTCTCTCTATCTCTCTCTCCTCTCTCCCCTTTCCTCCTCTTTCTTCTTCTCCTCTCTTTCATTGTCCGCACCATTCACTAATGAAATACCGAGGACCCGATGGTTTGCCAAATGCTGCACATGGCCCTAGACTTATACCGTGTACATCATAACAGAGCGTGATTGGTTGAAAGTTGTGTATCCCTACTTGCCATGAATATAACACGTGATGTGAATGGATAGATATTTCTCCAATTTTGTTGGTGCTTTTGTTATTTTTAGTGATATATTACATGATAGCCAAAACATTTTTGTTGCTAAATTATTTTTCATTAGGCCTGATAATCTTAGACCTTATAAGAAACGCAAATTTTGTTTGATTAAAAATCTGAATGAATAAATTAAAGGTTACAAAATTAAATCAGAACTGACATGCAGACATGTTAAAAGCCCCACCATTGGTCGGGTAAGCTGTATCTTGATGACGTAGTACTCGCGGTGGGGTCTGCATACTGCGCTTACCACAGGGCAAAGCCACAGGGTGTGGCTGGGGCGTGGTTGAAGCGTAACACACGAAATGGACCACTAGACTTGGAGAATGATGATGCGCATCATGAAAGTGCTGCGTCATGAATGCAAAAACGCATACAGCGCATCCACCTTAGCGACCACGCCCTGATAACAACTGTAAACAAACACCATTCTCTTTGCACCTTGTGATTTAGAGAACTTACTGCCAAATTTTTGACAGTTATTGACTATTTTGTGTGCATTCAAAATCTCTCATAGACAACCGCCAGGTCAGTATCTTATCCTTGACCATTAATGAATAACTTGAGCAAGTTTGAATTAAAATGGAGGAAAATTGTTAACGAAACAAGAGAAAATATACTGCCATTAATAAGTAATCTTCTTGTCCGCTTACCCGTAGATTGCAAACTCATGAACGTATCGTATGCGTACGCAATGTCTGTAACTTAACTGGACTGATTCCATAAGCGTCAGAGGTGCATTTTGGGGGTGGTGGAAGATATAAAAATCGATGACATTCAGGCAAAAATAAAATAAAATAAATATGTATATATTTTTTTTGCGTGTGTGTGGGTTTTTTTTTTTTATGATGGGGGGGGGGGTACCCATTGTCTTCCCAAAGATAATCCCCAAAAGAACCCCTAACAATTCCCTGCAGAAGCCCCCAAAGTAATTCTGTTTGCATCGTTACTACCTCAACCTTTATTCTATAGAATTCTGTCTTTTCCCATTCTTTATTATTTCTGTGTCTTTCCGTTTCCGCCCCTTCTTCCATCAGATCATAGTTTCTATTTTTCTATCACCGGAAACAAAGTTTGGCGATGCACTGTGTTGGCCGAATTCGCTCCCCACATCCCTGGGTCCTGGGAAGACCTATACCCTGTATTATCGGGTCAGCCTCTCCTGCTGGTGCCATCAAACCACCGATGGCTAACCCCCTGGATGTAAGCAAAAGAGAAAGCTAACAAAATAAACACATAATCAAAAGAAGACATGTAACTGATAAAATAAAAGTATCTCCATTTTCTTATAAAGTCATGGAAGAAAATATGCATTAACAAAGACATCATCTTCTTCTTAATTTTTGCTTATAAACAAAAATGAAACAAAAAATAAAAGAAATAAGGAAAAAAATAAAATCTATTCAAATTTCCATGCTTTCTTGAGAATTTGAATGACTAAAATGTGAAATGAATTGAATGGAATTGAAGTCATTTTTCATCTAAGTAGACGTTTCTTTCACTTTCTGAACCTTATACACAAACAGGAGCTGTGTTGGTCTTACCAAGATCCAACATTCTCCCCATCGACCATCTCGTCCCCATCAGCTAGCCAACTGTCTGGCAAACTGCTGCTGAAGTGCCTGCAAGATTCTCTGGAGAAAGAACGACTCCGGGAACAACTTGCTGTAAGACTCTGTCTTTACTTTTACCTTTTTGTAACAGCAGACACACTTGTAATTAAAATTCATCTTAATTTTAGACATTAAAATATATTCATATCCATTTCTAAAAATAAGCACATAATTCCAAGGTTTTATGAGGATGATGATACTGATGATTGTGACCAGCATGATGGTAATGATAATAATGATAAAGATAATGATAATAATGATAATAATGATGATGACAATAACAATAATGATAATGGTGTGACAAATATTAGAAATGATACTTCAAGTGAGTCTTGAAAAGGAAGATAGCGATGAAAAAAAAAAAAACAACTTGATGTTCTCTTGTTTTATTTTGTTGACAGCGCCTGGCATCCGAGCACGGCGTTAGAGCTGATGGGGACGTTGAAGACCTCCTTACCAACATCGGCTCTCTGGTTGCAGAATCAGAGAGGAGGATGAAGAACATCGAAGGCAAGTACCTGGATCAGGCCATGAAGATCCAGGTCTTGGAGATGGAGCTGGCTCAGGCCAGACAACAGAGGGACACCGCTCTGAAGGAACTCAAAGTAAAAATTTTCATATTATTTCTTTTATCAAAAAAAAAAAAAAAAAGTTTATCTAATTTGTGAGATAATGATACTGCTTTTGATATATTTCATCATTTTGTTCAGTCTATCACATAAAACTGAATGCATGCATCGTATAAGAACTGTTTTAAAATATACCAGCGGTAAATCTGTACAATTCATTTTTCGCGTTTTCATTCCAATTAGCTGTCTGATAACTATAATTTTTTCGAGGAGTTTTCGAAGATCTCTTTTTCTTCTAATTTTTCAGGACCTAACTTGGCAACCAGGCCTTGTCTCCCCTCCTGCTGCTAGCCTACACCCTCCCGTCTCTTGGTAAATATTTAAAAACATATCATATATAAAACAAATAATCAGTGCAGAAATTCTTCTAAAAATAGATTAATATTGTCAACCATTCCCATCTTTGCAGAATATTCATGTTGACACGCGAACAGGAATTCTCGATTACAAATGATTAGAAATAATTTATTGTGTTTTCCGTTAGGTGTTCTGGAGGTAACCCTCAAACACCTTCTTCAGCACCAATGGGCAACCCATCAACACCAGCCACAGCACCATACAATACATCGACACCAGACACAGCACCATACAACCCATCTACACCAGACACAGCACCATACAACCCATCTACACCAGCCACAGCTCCATACAACCCATCTACACCAGATACAGCACCATGCAACCCATCTACACCAGACACTGCCCCCATCGACACCATTCCCTTACCCCTCATGTAAGAATAACCACAAATTATTAAACTAACTTCATTCATCTGTAACAGATTTAAAAACAAAACAAATCAAAGACAAAAAGAGAGAAAGAGACATACAAGCAAACAAAGAGACAAAAGCAATCAGTCGTACTGTACATACATCACTAGTTTGTCAATCTTATACATATGCAAATTGAAATATTCCTGGATAATTATACGTTAAGATTTGTCTCTTTTTTCGTCTCACCATTAGACCTTTGAACTCTAGCCCACCAGCTAGTGGTTCTGGAGCGGTCGCTGATACCTCTCCCACAGTTCCTCTCTCTGCCCAAGCCCCTGTGATTCACCATCCGTCACCTTACACTTCACAGTGAGATTTCATATTTCTGCTTAATTGCTGAATTAATTCTGAATAATTTAGGACCTATTGGGAAATTTAAGACTTTAAAGCAAACCTGAAACTCTGAGGAACTTTCATTGTTCGCATAAAACAATGCATAATAAACATGTCCCTCCTCCAAAAATCATTTGAATTTGTCAAACTTGTTAAAAAGGATTACTTGAAATTTGATCTGCTATCACTTCCTTATTTCATGATGTAAGGAACGGAAACGTCCGCTCCTATCATGCCTATAGGCCAATTGATTCGTAAGCACTATACTTCCAATCCTTTTGTTTTCTAGATCTCCATCAGTGAGTGCTGCTGTTGGTGAAACTACTTCGCCTTCGAGCAGAGCAGCTGCCCCAACCCAGGCCCCATCAGCCTCCTCCTCCTTCGTATGGGGTATGGCTGACCTGACGTCGTTTCAGCAAGGTGGTGGCGACGTCGTCCTGGGCAGTGGGGTCCATGGAACTGTGTCTCTCCATCGTCATCGTGTCACCGATCTCCCCATCGCTCTCAAGACCTTCATTCTCCCTAACGACATCCAGGAGATGACAGCGAAGGTTAGTTTTATTACAACTGTACGACGGCACTTGCGGATGTGCCCATACCCACTTTTGAAACCACAATGGCACACTGAAAATTCATTGAAGAAAAATTTGCCTACTGGAATTAATTTGAAACAAACGCGCCTAAAAATGTGAAAGCCTTTGATATTTTTTGTTTTGTTTCGTTTTTGTTCTTTTAAAGTTTAGGTGAGCATAAACATGATAAAGTCTTTAGATGCGAACAGTAAATAAAATGAACAATTAAATCATTAATACTCGGCATCATTATGTTAGCGACAAACAATTAATGACCTGATGACAGAGGGGGAAAGATTCATTATGAATTGGCAGATATTAAAAAAAAAATCAAATCTGACACTTCCATATTAACTTATTTAACATTACAGGTCGAGGCCATAGAAGCAGAAGCATTCATCCTTGATGTCCTTGGCAGAGAGGAATGCTTCCCCACTTTCCTTGGATGCTTAGAGATCAGCCCAGGTAAGGTAGGCATGGCCATGGAGTTCATCGGTGATACGAGTACTGGAGAGACCTGGACACTGAGCCGTGGCATGCGAGAGCTGGCCCTGAGTCAACATGAGTGGTGAGTAACAGATTATGTCTTCTAAACCGATGTTAAAAGTATTTGCCTCAATGTTTTATGTCTATTGCTAATCACCTTTCCTCTCTCTTCCAACAGGTTTTCTCTGGCTCTCGACATTGCCAAGTCCCTTGGTCTCATTCATGAGAAGGGATTTCTCATGAATGATCTCAAAGAGGATAACTGCCTCCTTCGCAAGACACCATCTGGTCGATGGCAGGCAGTCATCGTGGACTTCGGGCTCGCGTGTTCAAAGACTTCACCTTTCTCCTACTGCTTTTCCAGCGAGGACAAGGAGAAGTATAGGAAAAGGGTATGTTGGATATTCGTAATATTTTTTATCAGGCATTGACGAAACATTTTTTTTTTAATCTAGAAAGGGGGAGGGGCTAATTATTCGAAATTTAAACATAATGTACTATGTAAAATAATTGTCAATGCAGCGTTAACTATTTTCACATTATCTTTATCTATTCAGTTATGAATCAAGAGAATAATATCAGTCATTAAGTTTACCAACTGTTTTCATCTTTAGTGACTGCTTTTGGTCATACCTTTTCCTTAGAAAAAAATTACAGGTATAAAAACATCATTGGTATTATATTTCCTCATCTCTGAAAAATCACTGGATTTTTTATATCAGAATATAAGTGTATCAAATTTGTTTTCTTCGTTCTCAATTTTTCACAGGAGGTGTACGTTCACATCGCCCCTGAATGCGCCCTCGACGGCCTGGTCACTTCGGTCTCGAGCGACGTGTTCCAGCTCGGACGACTTCTCATCTTGATGGGAGATGCTGCGACGATCGCCGATCTTACCGCCATCGGCAACATCTGTCGACAGAACTCCCATCTCTGTCGACCTAGCATCGACGAAGTCGTAGACGAGCTGGAGAGGGTGATGTAGACACTGTATTCGAAAAGATATCAAATCACTTTTTCAAGAAGCATTCCGATAAAAGCACGAAATTTCTCAAAACACAATTCAAATAATTTACCATGAAAGCAAATTGTACATTATTCTCTATACCGCATAAACATTGTTTGTATAATAAATAATATTTTATTAGAGGTTCAAAATATACTTCTAAAACAAACAATTTGCAAAGAAACCAAATGATAAAGAAAGTCTGGATATCTAGTTTGTTCTTGTGTTGGTTAGAGGGCGAATGAAGGTTATGACAATATAATCTGTGCAATGAAAACAAATGGTACTAGGATCGGCGCACTCAAAAAGTTTGCGTAAAGTGGTTGATATAACCAGTCAATATCAATAATGAATGAATGAAAGAGATTTCTTCAAATACTGAACAGACACAGAATGCAAATCACACAGATGTTTCTAACATTTATTTCACGATATTACTATGTGGTCTTTTTGTAACAAAGCAATTTATATCATGAAAGGGTGAGTTGAATAAAAAAGATTAACTTCCTACTTGACTGCTGCTTTTAAGTTCATAGATGCAAAATGATTTGATATCTTTTCGAAATACGGTGTCAGGGTAAGTATTGTAAATATTTCTATGCATTTTATAGTCCAGTTTATATGTAATTTTTTTTATGAAAGAGCTGAATTTGGTTAAAAGGATACCAGTCTAGATTAATTAAATATGATAAAAATACGACACAGCAAAATACGGAATGGAGCAAGGTAATTGAAAATGGTCAAAATTCAAGTGCAAACAAGTTATTATGCACCAAATTTTGAAATTGATGATAATATTTCTATAGTCGTTTGCTGGAAGACAAACATAACATTTGAAATCATGGGGGAAAATATTATTATGTCTGTTTCAAATATTTGACCCTCAAACATGTCAAATATTAATAACATTTCGCAAACTACCAATACCGGAATAGTCTAAATGATATTATTCTATGAAAAAAAAATTAGTCATATATAAATACAAAACTATTATCAATGGTAATGGAATGGAAGAAGAACTGACAAAGTTGGAATTTTATTTTCCTCAGACCTTTGCTACAAAATTATGAACTTTGGTAAATTCTTGAACATTCGGAGATGGAACAATCGGTATTAAACCGAAGGTAGTCCATCACAGTGCAGAGCGGGGTGGGGCTCTGTAAATAATGTGGATAGTATGATACTCAAATAAAAGTTATTGTTTTACTTAACTTTCATGTTCTTTATAGATAACCGGAAACAAACAAAAACAACAAACCGAAACAACTATATATGTACAGCAAACTTAACCACTTTATCCATCCAACAAAAGAACGCTTCGTGTTCGTTAAATGATTATCGAAATGCAATGTGGACAGCAGGTATAAGTGGACACATTCGTATTTTATATTTTCTTCCTACCTTATCTTTGTATATTCCAGAGGGACAGGGGAGCGACCGCCCCCCTATGGTTTTTAAAGTGACCAAAAAGAAAAAAAAAAGAGGAGAAAAAGAAGAAAAAACAAGAGAGAGAGAGAGAGAGAGAGAGAGAGAGAGAGAAAAGAAAAAAACAACAACAGTATGTGAAAAGAGAGGGCCGTGTAACTATAATAACCCTATTCTTTCATTTAAAACGTAAATAAATTCACCTATGGGTCATCTTGCCCCCCCCCCTTTGAAAATACCCTGGCGCCGCCCCTGGTATATTCTCTTATGCAAAGTACACGAAAGGTAGAGAGGATACATTCTGCATGTCAGAACATTTTCAAATTATAATCATTCGAACTCTTTTGAGATATAAAGTTTGAAGAATATGAAACGTAGGTGAAATCTACTCGTTTTGAACAACATGGCATGATCTGCATGTCATTCATAATCGTAAAGTTGCAAAAAGTTACTGAACTCTAATGCTTGGCAAAGCATGGTCATCCTGTTGAAGGATTGAAAACAATTATACTTATTTGCAGTTAACTGCATTGCATAGTCTATCAATGATTGTGACTAAATCAAACTAATAACGAAAAGCGGAGCATCAAAATCAATTTTAAATACATCCAGCAAACGGGTGTTTTGCATATCTTGACTGTCATAGTATAATCTCCCCGGGGGGGGGGCACTCAGTATATAATGCGTGGTGGGTATGTGCCGCGGAGAAGACCCCCATTTTTACACTCAAATTTCCATTCCAAAGCATAGCATTTTTATCTTATTGAGAAAAAGAACAAAGAAAGCCGTTCCAAAGCATAGCATTTTCTTCTTATCGAGAAAAAAGAAGAAAGAAATCCGTTCCAAAGCTTCGCACGTTTTTCGTTACGCCGTTCCGGCCGCATTGATCCGCTACAATGAGCCGCATTTTTGGTGAAAAGCGGCCCGCAGAGCGCTGTCCAACCATCACCTCTGCGCGAGCGCACCCGGCGGCCGTGCCGCCGGGCTATAGCTGTATGCACGTATGCCCGTTCCATAGGGATACATACGCACTCACACGCAGGCGAACCGTTCCAAAGACCCCCGTTTTCACAAACATTTGTAGTTCCGAAGCCCGTTCCGAAGACCCTCCTTTTCACAATAAGCCCGTTCCAAAGCCCCCGTTTTTCGTCTCGCCCGCGGCACATACCTACCACTTTTGGGGTCGAGTACCCCCCCCCCCCGGGGATAATCTCCCTTTCCTTTTTGAATATAGCAATAAATTTCAGGTACCTATAACACTGCCTTTCAAAGACTGTGACTGGAAACATTTATATAGCAAAACTTAATCTTTTGAATCAATAATAATCGATAGATTCTCAAATTAAAATGTCCACAATATCAACTGAATTAAAAAAAAAAAATTCGTGTTATTAAAGCTGTTTTACTTCTTAAAATTCTTGAACATATAGATGGAATAATTGGTACACCGAAGGTACATCACGGTGCAGGGCGGGGTGGGGCTCTGTACAAAACAGGAATAATCATGCTAGATATTTGATACTCAAATTATGCATGCGCTATAATTAATGAGGCAAAACACCATCTGTCATTCGACGTCATGACGTATTCCACAAGAATTACTTTGAACCTTTGGGTAAGCTGTATAAAGCAAATATTAAGTGATATTATGTGAACTTTTTCTTCAAAATCAGAATATGTGCTTTCCAGAGTTAAAAGAAAAAGAGCAACCCCTCCCCCAAAAAAACAAAAACAAAAACATGATTTCCATAAGTTTGAGCTTGCCTTTCAATAAAGCTTCTTTGTTGTTTTGTTTTTTAATAGCCAACCTCTTTCCCCGTGTTTATTTCTCTTTCTTTTGCGTTTTTTTGGTCTGTCTGTCTGTCTCTCGCTCTTCCTCTCCCTTCTTTCTCTCTCTCTCTCTCTCTCTCTCTCTCTCTCTCTCTCTCTCTCTCTCTCTCTCTCTATGCCTCACCCCCTCTCTCATCTCCATCCCTCTCTCTCTCTCTCCCCCCCCCCCCTCTCTCTCTCTCTCTGCTCTCTCTCTCGAATTCAAAATGCTGAACCGTAAGCAAGAGACGGCACTGCCCGGGCAAAATTGCGTCGGTATTCGCCCATAAAACATGATAAAAACGGGGCGTCATAGTGCATAATAATTATGCAACGAAAATTATCATAATCATAATGAATGGCAAAATTTGGAAATGCATTTTGACAGACTGAGTGGCGGAGACGGTCACATCGAAATTCCCCAACCAAACTTCAGTCCCGGTCTGCCTCATTATAAAGTCATTAAAATTCAAATTTGAAAGAAAAAGAAGAAGAAGAAGAAGAAGAAGAAAAAAAAAAAAGATGTGACAAATTTAGCACACAATGTGAACTTGCTACCTGTTATGTAAGGTGAAGGCTGCGGGTAGCCTAAAGAAGAGTTTTCAGAGCCGGATTATCCGGCCGGATATTTATAACTTTTTTTTTTTTTTTTTTTTTTGCTTGGTCGCTGCGCTTCCTTGCACATAATCTATTCACACACAATTTATTATGTATAGGCAGAGATTCCATTTTGTGTCTGCAAGAGACAGAATGCAACTTTCTAAAAGGGCCTATATACACCACTAAATGATAATGGGTCAGTTATTGAAAGAAAAGAGTCTACAGGATCCCCTAAACATTTATCGACGTTCCCCCAAGACAAACTAATGGCCCAGAAACGTGTCTCAAACGAATAAACACTTATTTTTGATGATTAAACTCCATTAAGACAAAAAGAGAGAAAAGACATGGATGATTTATGGAACAGATTGTCAAGCGGCTATATAGGAAGTGCTCTGAAGTGAAAGTCCCCCTGCCCCGGCCCCACGCCACCCCTCCCCCCATGAGATTTTTTTTCTAAAAAAAAAAAAAAAAGAAAGAAAAAAAAAAAGAAAAAAAAAGGAAGAAAGAAAGAAAGAAAAAAAAGCTTCTGCCCCCTTCACAAGTCTTGCCACCGTAAGTTATCGAAAAAAACAAACAAACAAACAAAACATTCTGCCGTTTTTTCATTCTTTTGGCAAGTATGCAGCCCAATTTTTTAAGTCTAAAAACTTTGGTTGTCACGCTAAGCTATCGAAATAATTGTTGATTCGTATATATACCGTACCGCGGATTCATTACATAATTTGGTTTTCTTGTGTCATCATACTAACTTACTCGTAGAGTGTGAAACCTTCGGGGGAATCGTCTTTTCGAATAAATGGCAGCAGCTCAAGTACATAGGATGAAGGTACTAAGGTTGTACAGGGAGATGCTACGAGAGGCTCAAAAGTTTACAGGATATAATTACAGGTAAGATTACAATCCAGGCATTTAGTGCGAGTTCTTGCTCATTTTATGTATTCAGTCCCATCTACCCGAAACGGCGTACCGTAATTTATGTCTACGAATTTTTACTATTAGTCACACTGATGTGATTGGTAGAGGATAGGTCCTGCGACTTCTGCCGTTCGCAGTTACCTTTCAATTTGACGTCATAGAAATGAATATGTATCAGTAATAGCTGTGATATTTTAACTATTTCTGATGAAATAAAGGCCATTATTAATTATTACAGCAAAAGTGCAAATTGCGGAGGTGCAAAAATCAGACCCGGGACTTTAAGTTTAACGTTGGCTTATCAAAACCAGCGCGCAACTCGATGAGCTGCAAGAGCTATTGACACTGGCTAGGGTTCTCTAATAAGTCTAAGAGATTTATACCTGGAATTCATACGTACATTGCCTGACGAAAGCTTATACATATTCATTTCTATGACGTCACATTGGAAGGTAAGTGCGAGGGGAAGGAACTATCCTCTACCAATGTGATTTGTGATGAGCTCAATCTTACAACGTTAGATTTTTTTTTAATACTTGGTTAATGCGATTTAGATAATGTAATTGTTGCTACTCATTTTTATGTTGTATGCAACTGATGCTTACATGGTAACTGTTTTTATTATGTGTTTGTTAATGTTTGTATCATTTTTGTTTCTTTTTTTGATATTGAATTTTATTGTTATTTATTGCTTTTTGTTTTTTATGTTTAATATTTTTTCCTAATCAAAGAAGAATACGAGAAAAAATTTCAGTGACATTACGATTTCCATTGCACTGCTTGTAAATCAGCTGAGCACTAAATTTGCTTTGCCATAAATGATATTGATGAATTGTTTTGTTAACCCGTTCGCTATGGCATTGTTAGGTACTGACACTCCCCTCATACGACATTAATTCGATGAAGTGCGAAGGCTCCATTGTTCCGTTGTTCTATGTATGAGCATGCGAGCGACTTGTCACCCAAGCGTGTCCGGCAGTGCGCTGATCCCAGTAGTTTCAGTGCGCTTCAGTAAACGTAAGTAATACATGGATCTCCAAAACTGAAAATCTGTAAACTCTGCGCCGATCCTGTATGACCCTACCATACTCAAAAAATTTTGTCAACTGAAACAGTGATAAGTTTGTTTCAAATGCTTCAAAAAGAAAGAAATGAAAGCTGAATAACGGGTAACTTCCTGGAATGTGTCGTTGATTGAATAACCTTTCAGAAATGATACCACACAAATTACACAAAAACCATGTAAAAAGGTGTATTTAAGCATTGAAATGGATCAATGTATCTATTCTTTGGGAAACAACTATATACAGCTCCTGTATATGAATGAATTTTACGGAGCCGTGTATACTCGGCTCCCATTGGCAACTGGTTAATTTTCTAGACAAGGCAATAATAAACTGGATTAGAGAACTGTACTGGGCAGGATGGTATAACAAGTAGTTCGCAGAAGACTGAGTAATGAAGAGGAGGAAAAGGAGAATAAGAATTATTTTGTCTTGATGAAGAAGGAGTAGGAAGAAGAGGAAAAGGATGAGAAAGAAAAAGAGACAGGAGGAAAATGATATGAAGTGCAAGGTATATAGCAGAAAGAAAGAGAAGGACGAGAAGAAGAAGAAAGAAAAGAAGAATACAGAGGAGGGGGAGGACAAAGAGGAGGAGGGGGAGGAGGGAATAAAGTTCAATAAACGAGATGGAGAAAGAAAATAAGTTACTATTTTGTTTGTTAATTGAATTTACCTTTATATTCGACGATAAGAAAAAGGCAGTGTATACGACCACACACGTGTGTCTCTACCTTACGGCCATGTGTGTGGCTGTATCCAAAGACTCAGCGTGAGGATACAGCCACATGCATCTCCAATACTCTATGTACGGTGTTGGTGTGGAATAGTAATGACTCGGTGATTGTGACGAGGTATTAACGTAATGTACATTGCATAGAGTATTGGAGGCCCGTGTGGCTGTATCAAGTCCCTTCAAATTATAGTTTTGAGCGTAGAAAATGCAAGCTACAAAATCTGATGCTACCTGCATAGATAAAATAAAATTATCAGGAGAGTTTATGAAACCTGAACAATATTTTTGTCAAATGAGGGATTTGTTAACCTGGTTGTCCATTTTCTGTGGAAGCCAGAAGAAATCTTGTCAAATCTTTGGTACTGGATTTGTATCTGCGCATGTGCTGACTTGTGTGGTATGCAGGAAATGTCGCCCTCTGCTATTGTATCTCATATTTACAATATGGAGAATTCTCACAATTCATATGTGCTATTTTCTCCAGGACATATGCAGTGAGAAGAATACAAGATGGTTTTCGCGAGCACAAGTCAGAAACCAGTCCTGACCTTATAGAGGGGTACGTCAAGAAGGCACAGGAGAATCTGGAGATAATCAAAAGACAGGTACTGAACAAAGTCCGTTTTTTCCCTCCCCAACTCTGTAGCTCTTTATTACAGATTTGCACCCCCTCCAGTATGAAGTGTATTAGATTGTCACCTCTCACTTATTCCATGTAGTCTGCAAGAACATACTCTAACTGACACTTTGTTAGAACGCATGAATTCCTCTTGAGAAAAGCCTAGCCCTTGTGCCTACTAGCCGTGTCAGTATAGGAGCTGGATCCCCATTGAGCTCTTTTAGTCTGTTATTCAGACCTCTGTAACGTGTTTTGACTGACCACGGTTTATGCCAGCAAACTGTATCCCATGTGCATTTACACTCCCACTAAAGGGGTTTTCAGATGTGAGACTATGTTGTGGTGCCACACATTTTTTAGTGTTCAGATATGGCGTGACATTGTGGCACCACTGTTAATGAACACGCATTAACACGTCAACTCTCAAATGAAAGACTTTTATCAAAACTTGCGCAGACAATCTCATGACGACATTTTTTGTGCTAACTTTTTAGGAATTTGATTGGTGCGCATTTTTTGCAGCCAGGCAGCAAAAAAAAAAAGTGTCCTGCCTTGGGACATCGTTGTATCATATCCCATTGACTTGTACATGTACATCAAAATGTTGCAGGGATTTTGTGGCGCCATAATGTCACTTCATATCTGAACGTCCCTTAATGCCAGATTATAGGACCTTGCACTGATATGGGTCTATACGGGGCAAGTAGTGTTCCCAAGCTCATACGTGTGAGCTTCAAGGTAGTAGCTCACATTTGCACTTGTTGTTTCAGTATTTGAAGAGAAATAAGCCAATTTCAATTTTAAATGACAAATATTCATGTGAAACTATCATGTTATCAAATTTACAGCAATATTCCAAAGAATAAGTGGAAAATGAATGGTTTTACTCTTAAAGTGTCAGGAAGGTGCCTTTACAAAACAAAGAAAATAAAAGAAAATTCATGTTGAATGTGTTGAATGTTTCCTTCTCAATCCTCAATAGGAATATACTGGGATCTACAACTTTACGAGTGTTTTTCTGTGGCTTAAAGCAATCTCAAATAAAAATTTTGTGCAGATTGCGTGCCACTTGCAAATGTGGGCTACTACATGTACGTTTAACAGAGGAGCAAGATCTGAAAATGAAAATTTCACTTGATCAAGGTGATTGAGATCCAATTGATAATAATGTCTAATGTCTATGGTAATATGTTCTTATCTAATGCATGCTTTACATTTGACCTTTCCTCAGTACTTAAAAAATGCCTTAAAAGATGAGGAAAAAAAAAAAATCTCACCATTTACCTTCAGTGGCCATTTTAGTGGTAGTGCGTTATAATGTATCTTCTTTTTTTTTTTCACTCATTCTTATAGGCCACCATTAGCCAGCTCTACAGGGAACCTAAGCTAGTCATTGAGAGCAACACTGCAAAGAAAAGCTAGCCAAGAGAATGCACATCACTTGGAAAGTTTTCTATGCAATAACAAGTGTCATGCATAAGTGACAAGGAGTGAGGTTTCTGGAAATACAAGGATTTCCGAATGTGAATTCTTTCTCTTGGGCGAGGACCTTTTGGAAGTAAACTTGTGTACTTCACTGAAGCATGATAAAGACATCATTGAGACTTGAGCTTTTGGAGAAAAAGGAAGAGACTGAGAGGAATTTCAATATCCTATGTGATTTCATCAATTCATTATAAAGTCATGCCATCTTCTATGACTATCTATTGATCTTCAATTTTTTTTTTTTTTTTTTTTTTTTTTTTGGGGGGGGGGGGAATAAATATAAATGGAATTGGTTTGTTATGAATGATGTAATACGATATGGAAAGTAATGGCATTTTGAGTAAGTAAAGTGTCCATCAGCACTGTGTGTATGTATGAATATCCTTATGTGAAAAAAGGTGTGGTCTTTCGGATCCATGGGTCTACTGAGTACCGCCCCCCCCCCCCCACCTCTGGCTATGAGGGTCTTGTATAGCAATATACAAGTACCATGTACATCTTTTTGCCATACTATCATCATCATGCAGATCACTGTCAAGAAATAAACATACCTGTAGATGCTTCCATTTTCCATTGATTGGTAACATCTGCTGTCAGTGCATTTTTCTTTAGGTTCTTGTGAAAATGAGCACAAACTAAAACAAACAGCTGCATAAGAGCATGAGCAAAGAAACACTTTACATTAACCCATAGTAGTAAAGAGTTTTCTGAAGAGCTGAATTAATCAACTTTACCTTTTCAAATTGGCAACACTTATCGTCGGTGGGGCGACAAAACCTCGTATCTCAAAAAAATCAAATGTTTAGGAAAGTGAAAAAACATGGCTGCCAAAGCATTATAAGCAATGGGATTGCCTTTCCTTTGACATGCCGTGGTGGCTTCATTTTTGTTGTAAGAGAGCTGGGATCTGGACAGGACATCACTTGACTGATAATCTTGAGTCTAATACAAAAAAGTAATTTTCACTAAAATTTGAGATACAAGGTCTTATCACCCCACCAACGTTATGTATTTCCACTACTAAATTGAAAAAATGTAGAAATGTAAATAACCTGAACTAATGTGAATGAAAATTGCAAAATTTGATGTAAAATTGGCATGCGTTGCCAATTTAGAGACGGTAATGATCATTTACAGTTGAATCACTCTTATGGTATGAGCAAGAAACACATTACTAGTACATTAAAGGTAAAGTCCACCCCAGAAGTTTCACTGTTTCAATAAAAGGAGTTAAATTTGAACAGCATTTTAAAAAAAGAAATGAGCAAAATCGGTCAAAGAATAAGGAAATTACACTCATTTACATTTTCTATTAAATTACTCTTGGCTCTGCAAATTGGCAACACTGATGACATCATATGCGAGCAGCTCTCCATTCACTTTGTACATAAAATTTCACATTTTCTCAATTTTCTTGGAAGTTACACATTTTCTAACCCCATAGTCAATGTACGGTCAGAAGAATTGGTTTTTACATTACATACTTTGACTATGGGGTGAGAAAATATGTAACTTCAAAGAAAATGGAGAAAAATGTGAAATTTCATATACAAAGTGAATGGAGAGCTGCTCACATATGATGTCATCAGTGTTGCCGATTTGTAGAGCCAAGGGTAATTTTACTAGAAAATGTTTGAGTGTAATTTTCTTATTCTTTGACTGATTTCGCTCATTTCTTTTTTAAAATGCTGTTCAAATTTATCTCCTTTTATTGCAACAGTGAAACTTCTGGGGTGGACTTTACCTTTCATCATCTATATGCATCTATAAAACATGTAATGATCCCATAGCCCTCATTATCAGTTCCATACAGGCTTGCTTAATGAGCTGCAAATGGTAGAATAATGACTAATAGAAAATGAAAAACAATGCAATAAAGCTTTTCTAGACTTTTGCATGACCGTATGTTTTCATTAATTTCTTTTCATTCCCTGCAAATTTTGCCCCCTTTGTGTCGATAATCACTGCAGTTTTTATTCATGGTGAGAGCCGCCAGGTCATAATTCTTTGAATGGATGGTAAAGAAGAAAATGATAGAGCACTGCTCTAATCTCTCTAAGTTCATGTTTTCTCTCTATGCTTTAAGGCAAGCAAAGGCAGAACCACTGAAATGTCAATCACAAACGATCATGTACAGTTTACATGTTTGTTTAATTTCTTGGTTTGGGCAGTCAATGTTTTGTTTTATGCAACAAGATTTTGAGACTTTTTCGTCTGAAAAAAAGTGAACTTTCAATCACAAAAGGTCATTTACATGTTTGTTTGATTTCTTGGTTTGGGCAGCCAATGTTATATGATTTATGCAGAAAGATTTTGAGACTTTTTCAGCTGAAAACCTGAACTTTCAATCACAAAAGGTCATGTACATGTTAGTTTGATTTCTTGGTTTGGGCAGTCAGTGTTATATTTTATGCAACAGGATTTTTAGACTAGGTGCCCTCTCAAAGTGGCTTTGTCATAGATTTGAAAGAAAACTGCACAAATTCTTTTCTTCTCATGAATATGATTAATAATATTCCATAATATACATGTATGTATATGCGAAATGAACAGTATTGCTATGATTTGGATATCTAACAGGGTTTATCGAGACATATTTTCGTAATGCTGGTATTAATTGATTTCAGGGAAATTTATGTGGAGGTGCTGTGGTGTAGTGGTTCATTCATTTGACTCTCAATCAGAGGGTTGAGGGTTCGAATCCCAGCCCAGCTCTAACATCTTTTGGCAAGACATTAATCCATATTTGCCACTCTCCACCCAGGTGTTAAATAGGTACCTGGTAGGATGTGAACGTCAATTGATGTAGTCAGATTGGCATGTGTGCACTTGTATAATGAGGCCTTGCCGGAAAACTCCCCAGGGAGTGGAGATGGTACACTTTATGTGTGGAACAGCGGTTGAATCCAATGACCGAGGTAATAATATTTACATGTAAAGCGCTAACTATTATTAGTATTAATACTGTTCATTAAACATGGATTGTAAATGGTATGTATTCAGATGCAAATTTTGGGGGATGAATCGTAGAATACTTTGATCATATAGACATCTATCTACTCATGCTCAAGTGTTTTAATGTTTTGAGGCTTGTTCACAAAGGAAGCGGCAAATCCCCAGGGTTTTTTTTTTTGCGCGTAAATGAATGGTGTATGAGGGAGCGAGAAACACCGCTGAGGCCAAAAGCATCTTCACCTCAGGTGGACCAATTAAGAGTTCGAAGGTCATGATGTCAAAATATGATGTAATGAGTTTGTCTGCACAACTTTTGGCGAAACCCTCTTTTATTGAAGCGTGAACTATTAGTGATGCATTAATGCCCATCTCATCATAAATGGCGTGGTTAAAAAAAAAAATTTAGGGGTTTTGCTGCTGGATATCTAAATTAACCTTTAGACATGTTAGAAGAGGGATATCTGTTCAAGAGGATGAACTTTTTATCAGACTCTGGTGGTGCAGTGAACCCCCTTCGATTGTTTGATGAATAGTCTGTTCAGTGGAAATAACATACAAATAACAACAGTCACATGCATGAAGTTAAGACATCTTTCTGTAGTGAATATACCGTAAAGTTACTCATTTACTTGGCAAAGGGATGCAAATACAAATTTAGAATGAATACTTATTAGTTTTGCAATAAAGTAAATATAAGAAATTATATAAGGGAAGTTTAATAGTGTCGGTCTCTGTGAATAATTCAGGCTGTATGTGGACTGAAATATGTAAAGCAACTAGCTGTTTATCTGTGTTATTCTGCCATGCACACAAAAAATTCTTCAAAAAGTAACATACTGCTGCAAAGTTAAAGTAAATGTATTTAATTTAGTGTTAAAACAGGCTAGATGTCAGTGGTAATATTTGACCAATTCTTTCCAAATGAGGTAGCAGGAGATCATTCTCTATAAATGATCGACTTGTACAAGAGTGCTGCTCCATAAGTCCAAGTCTGCGTTTCATGGGCCTTTTTTTATTGACAGCTTTGGAAAAGGGGTTCATTGTAACTACTTGTAGTAATGTATTTGTTTACTGATATTGATATAGCAGTACATGTACATGTATTTGAAATAAAATCGGACAGAAATGACATTTCACGTACAATAACATATATATTTGCAGGGTATAATGTTTAGATAGTGCATGTCTAAAGCCATGTCCTTGGAATCTAGTTATGCCATAAATCATACTCTGAAAAATTGTAAATTGATATTTTGATATGTTATATTTTAGGGCAAATCCAAGGTATATCCAATCTGTTACCAAGTATTTTGAAATTGATTATGAAACGATAAACGTTTAAACCGGGTGTAGGAATAAAAATTATTTGATATTTCGTGTGATCAGCTCTGGTAGGCTATCAACAATCATCAGGCATATCAGAATTAGAGACATGATGATTGGTCAGTATCGTATGGGACAAAATGACTGGCTTGCACTTGCCCTTTATGATATGCTATGAGAGTATTATTGCCTGTTGATAAGCAGGTAAAACGTAAGAATAAAAAAAAAAAGAAATACGGTACCGAACTGTGCAATATTGTGTGGTGTCTATACACATGGGCTAGCTTTTATTTATTTATTTATTTATTTTTACTTCTGCTTTCCTCTCCAATTCATATTCCTTTGTCTCGGTACTCCATCTCTTTTTCTCCTCCTCCTCTCAGCTTTCTTTCATTCTCTTGCTTTCTTGCGGAATGTTTGGCCATCTCTTTCCTTTCTCACTGCACTTTCGTCTCCCCTATCCCCCCCCCTCTCTCTTTCCCCCTCTCTCTGTCCTATTCTATAGTTAATAAGATCGCCATGAGGATAATTATTATTCAACAATGGATGGCACAAAGGGAAGGGGAAGACCAAGGAATATACGTGGAAAGAAATGATAAGGCATACATGCCAACTCTACCAATTTAGGCGGTAAACTACAGCTTTTAATGGAATTTAACCACATACCTCACCATAGGCGGCGATCACGGGGGGGGGGGGGGGATCGTCCCCCTCGATTTTCAAAGCTTAATATATTATTTTTCAATTTTAAGTCAGCTGACCAACTGTAGGCCAACCGTTTAAATATTTTGTAGGCCTAGAATGCATTTTGATGGCAAAATCAGGCTTCTTTTCATTATTTTCTGCGATAATTTTTAGCTCGCTCGCACAATATTAATTATCCTCCTCTCACTTTTCGAAACATATTTTCGGCGGAGGCCTTCCGGGTTTCCGTCCCCCCCCCCACTCGTGAAATGAAATCGCCGCCACTGTACCTCACTGTACTAAACACAACAAAAATTAGTAACCTACAGCTTTTTCATCCTTCAGTGTTTTTAAAGGGACAGTCCACCCTAGAAGTTTCACTATTGCAATAAAAGGAGATAAATTTGAACAGCATTTAAAAAAAGAAATGAGCAAAATCGGTCAAAGAATAAGAAAATTACACTCATTTACATTTTCTAGTAAACTACTCTCAGCTCTGCAAATTGGCAACACTGATGACATATGCGAGCAGGTCTTCATTCACTTTGTACATGAAATTTCACATTTTCTCAATTTTCTTGGAAGTTCCACATTTTCTTACCCCATAGTCAAAGTATGTTATGTAAAAAGCAATTCTTCTGAACATATATTGACTATGGGTGTTAGAAAATGTGTAACTTCCAAGAAAATTGAGAAAATGTGAAATTTCATGTACAAAGTAAATGGAGACCTGCTCGCATATGATGTCATCAGTGTTGCCAATTTGCAGAGCTGAGAGTAGTTTACTAGAACATGTAAATGAGTGTAATTTTCTTATTCTTTGACCGATTTTGCTCATTTCTTTTTTAAAATGCTGTTCAAATTTATCTCCTTTTATTGAAACAGTTAAATTTCTAGGGTTGACTTACCCTTTAAGTATGGTAAGGAGGGAAAGAAGGAGGGTTGGGCTGAAAGAGGAGGATGATCATGAGAGCAAGTGCATGGAGGGAGGAAGTATCATCGTGGTGCAAAAGTCGTTGACCCTCTTGTCAGAGAGAAGATGCTGACTGTAAGAAACGATGAATTGATAACTCAAAAAGTCCTAGTCTAAATTAATGCGCTGCGGAGAGAGGGAGGGAGGGAGGGAGGGAGAGAGGGAGGGAGGGAGGGAGAGAGAGAGAGAGAGAGAGAGAGAGAGAGAGAGAGAGAGAGAGAGAGAGAGAGAGAGAGAGAGAGAGAGAGAGAGAAAGAGGGGTGGGGGTGGCGGGAGGGATCATGGACACTGCCATACCACAAATACTTTATTGAAGGTCCACATAGATGGATGAAGAGGGGTTGGGGGAGACTGACTTGATTCAATTTGTGAAAGACTTAAAAATCGAGCGAGCATTATCATACACGGTAAAAAATATTGGATAAAAATGTGCCATGAGGGTAATTATGTGTCCAACCAACTTTTGGGCATTACTTTGGGCATTTCTTTTCATCCAATTTGATGGAACTTTTGCCCCTTCTAAAGTAATTACTGCTTATTTTTACCCTAACTGGACAATATGCTTCCCGCATTGGGTAAAAACATTGCCCAAAGTTGATTGTACATTATAATTACCCTCGTGCTGGTTGAAATTTTACCCAGTATATTTTTACAGTGTGCGGAAAAAAAAATCAATTGAAAGCGAAATAACTCAACCAATAAGTAGAATATAATGCATTTTTTCCCCCTTGGCACAGCCGTAGGAAGCTATTTATTGACGTGAGTTTTTCTTAAATATAGTTTTCACGGGCACGCGAACGTTTTATGAAGGATGCGCATGTAGAAAAAAATGGCAATAAGTCCAACACTCGCATTTTATGCTCCAAAAGTTCATCAAACGTGCGTGGGGGTTCGGAAGCGTCGCCAGTTGTTCTTTTTAGTTCGGCAGAATTTCAAAAAACTTTGAAATTGTTGCGAACGTTTCCCGCATCCCGAGAACAATATATTTTTGACGTCTCTTCCAAACCCCGCGTAAGTTTGGCGAATTTTCGGCGCATAAAATATGAATGTTGGATTTTGCCATTTTTTTTTCGTTCGACATTCGCATCCTTCGCAAAACGTTCGCGTGCCCGCGAAAGCTATGTTTTAATGATTAGATAAACGATTATTCGAATAACTATAGTTCATATAATTCTGTTAGCTGGCTCACTTTCTGCACGAAGAAGAGATAGTCTGATATACTTCAGACTCAAGAAAATATATTCACTACTTTTTGCATCTTCCTATTAACTTTGCAAACTTATCATGCTTTCAGTATGATTTGCTATTCCTTTCTTAATTGTACAACTACTTAATTGTATTTTCAGTTATCTATATACAGGCTTACAGCAAAAACATTAATGTTGAATTAACAGCATGTATTTAATTAATCCATTGGCTACTAAAGCCGGGTGGCCCCTGCATTAAGTCTATATGGAAATATATGGACTCTTTAAACTGTTTAAATGAGTATTTGTTCATGACAATGAAGTAAAATCTGAAATATTTGAATTGTGAATGTATAATACACGACATACCGTCTTATTGTACAGCCTAATCTGTTATTTTTCATAATGATAATCATAAAAACTGCAATGATAAAAAAGAGCAATTTGTATTGCTAAGTCATAATATAAACGCTTTGTTCAATGTAACAAATACATGATTGTATCCAAGTTCTGATCATCTAATGCACGATCTACAACCTAAATCTTTATATATTTTTTTCTTCTTCACTATCTTACGTGCTGTTCATCAGTGATGATGATGCACTCAAAGTTTCTTAAAATAATCACCAGTTGACCTACACCTTTTTATTCAGAATCGGATTCAAAACAAATTTTCACTGTTTGATACCCTTCTCAAAATTGAAAAACAAAACAAAACAAAAACAACAACAAATGAAATAATAAAATTGTCAAAACCACGCATAGTGGAAGGATGAGAGGTTCCCCATGAAAGCACAGAGCTCGTGTTCGGGTAGCCGTAATAAAACATAATAATATCCCGTAACAGTCATGTCATAGGCCTACTGAAAAAAATAAGAATAAGAAGGCAAATGCAAAAAGGACAAAACTTCATTCTAGCCAGGCTTCAACTTAACTATTTCAACTTTAGAATATAACGAGTACAGATAAAGTGATGTAATATCATCATGTATACGTGCATGTACATGTACATGAAAATGAAAACGCATTGTGAGATTAGAAGTTTCCTGTGTTAAAGTGAAACTGATAATATTGTTAGATCAGAAATTCCACGATACAAAAGTGATATACAATACTTTCCTCATAGTATACAGAATAGTGCGTCTTTAATGCTGAAGAAATTCTTCGTTAAACTAAAATCAAGCTCAGTAGGATATCTATGTTTACAGGGGCGGCGCCAGGGTATTTCGATAGGGGTGGGGGCAGGATGACACATAGGTGACTTTATTTACGTTTTAGATTAAAGAATAGGGATATGATATATTGTTCCAAGCCCCAGTCCTCTCTTTCCCCGTGCCATTCTTTCTCTTTTCTCCCCCTTTCTCCTCTTTTTTTGTCTTTTTTAATTTTTGATCGCTGAAAAATCATAGGAGAGGTGGTCGCCCCTGCCCCCCCGTAGCGCCGCCCTTGTATGTTTATGAACAATACTGTTTAACTATTTTTACAACTTACTGTTTAACTATTTTTACAACTCTTAAGTTACAGGGGGCTGCAATCTACAAGCTCGGCTTTTCAGCAGTCCCCTCCATTACCAACCTTTCTTCAGGCTCTTGTACACGGGAACTATTTACATTTACGAATCCACTGTTAAGTTTCATTTTTTTACCTTGTACGATGCATACTTTGTATTCTGTTTATATTATGTTGGAAATGGAAAATAAACGAAATGAAATGAAATGAAATACTCTCATTCTTGATATGAGCCAATGAAAGCAATAGATAGATCTTGAAATCTAGCTTGCAGAAGGCTTCATGTTATCGCCGGGACAATCCTACCAACTCGATCCCTAGGCTGAATTTTCAGATGACAGGTTGATGAGATTAGTTCCAATCTTCATGTATCCCTAAGAAAAAAAAATTATATCAAGTAGATCTGTATTACAAATTATTTATTCAACGATTGTGATTTCCCAAGTTTTTAGTGGAGAGTAATTCCAAGATTTGTAAACCGCATATAATAATGCTAGATCTCTATACTTATTTGCGTCTGTATCTCATGGTATCTTGAGAAGTGCGCAGGTTATGGGTATTTGTAAGCCGCAATAATGCTTGATCTCCTAGCGATACTTTTTGCGTTTGTAGAGTATCTTGGGAACTTCGCAGGTTATCGGGTATAGATTTAAATTTTGACAGTCACCACTATCAAATATAATTAATTCATTACCAAAACTGACTAAATTACAAATCAAAGTGTGAAAGTTCCGGACTTTGATTTATAATTTAGTCATTATTGAACTTAGACCGAATGAATAACAACTTTCATGATTTCATTACCAAACATTCAAACACTCTTTCCACAGCGATTGAATATGTTTTGTAAATCTTGGTTTTGAACATGAGTTTTGCATGGTGGAAATTTATCATCCTCTTTGCAGAAGAGAATATTAGGTGAATTTTCAACTTTTGGTGACATATTTATAAATATAAAATTGTGTCATTATCATCATTTAAAGAACAGCTGCAGAACTATAATTCTTTCTTACCAGTCCGAGTGTGATGTTTGTATTCACCATCTGAAACCCTTCCATTTGGGGCAGAGGAACTCCGACCGCGCCCATTTCTGCATATCGATAAAAACAACAACAGCGTGAACAAAATTATAACGACATTTTCTCTTTGAATAATTATTGTATCAAGTGTGTCTTTTACGCCTTTTTGTTTTGTTTGTTTCTTGCTTTATTTGGTTCGTAGTCTTTGAATCATCGCAATTACCGTCAATAATTATTAAGCTTATTAAGCGTTATCCTCTTGCAGGGGCTTCCATCCGTTTTCACACACACACACACACACACACACACAAACAAAAAGTCCTCAGCTTATAACTTTTGGGGGATACACAATAGGGGGACGTACACCAAATATTTTTGACAATCCCCCCCCCCCCAAAAAAAAAATCATTTAAAAAAGGTCCTCAGCTTAAAATCGTTTTTTTTTTTCGGGGGGGGGGGCGACATTAAATGGGGGGGGGGACATCAAATGGGGGGACACCAAATAATGCCACAAGCGAGAAAAAATTCCTCAACTTAGGAGGGGGACATACCCTATTGTGTCCCCTACCCTTAAAATTTTGAGGGGGACGTGTCCCCCTGTCTCCCTCCCCCGACTGACACCCATATCCTCTTTCATTACAAATTTCATGAACGGTATAAAAGGGGATCTTTTGTTAGCATTCATTAAGTGCATGGAATAATCATGATATATGCGTGAAGCAGTAGGCCTACTGTCATTTTACATGATCGTCATTTATTTCAAACATCTGCTTTAGGACGAGAGAAATCTTTAGGAACGCGGTGGCTCGTTGGTAGAGCTGTGGTCTTCTACATGTAACTGGGAGCACCCGGGTTTGAAACCAAGTGGATGCGCTAGTGCCCTTTGCATGGCAAGGTATTAATTCTCATTACCAAGTCCATCGGACTTATCACAACAAGCGTATATACACATGTTTTCTTAGCAGTCAGGTTAGAAAAATAGTCAACAAATTCAATCAATATACAGGGTAATTAGTATAGAGTAGAACCTGAAATATTCTCTCAGAAAATTCAAAACTGATTGGAAAAGATCAAACAAATAATATACGAACGGTTTAACCATGAAAGTCGTGGTATTAATTTTATAACAATAGCTTACGATTGAGCTTCGGGAGTATGGAAAGCTTGATCGCCATGTTGACTGCATTCTGGAGTTTAGAGATCTGAGAAATAAGAGCATAGACATGGTAAATTAGGAATCCTCGACGTAAGATTTGATTTGTAAATACGTCGTTTATGAAAAAACAACGACTATCAACAAACCTTTGAGTCTGATTTCTAAACGGTTTGTACAAGCACAGTGGCGGAAGAGGGGGGGGGGCACTTCCAGCTCATGCCCCCTTGAAACCTAAGTGTATATTGTGCTCCCCCTTTGTACATTGCTCCTTCCCACCCCATCCCCCCCCACTGATTTGGGCGGGGTTACTTGATGACCTAGGGGTGGGGGGGGGGGAGCTTGCTTGCTTGTCACAAAGTTTCTTAGATTTGAGCCCCCTCTTTGACAAAATCTTGGATCCACCCCTGTATGTCCAAGCATTTTAATAGGTATCTTGTAAGATTTTCCCCTCTCTTTTAATGCAAAAATGCTCTCCAAGGATCCAAATTGCTGGGATTAATTAAATTTGTAGGAGTTATTAACCAACTGGAATCAAGCTCAGCGGCTAGTAAAAACTGCGAGAGCTAGCCGAAAAGGTGTCCAGGGGAATGGGGATGGGGGATCTTTAAAAGAACCATTTATTGTTTCCAAACTGATTTGCTTTCCCATAGCAGGCAAGCACCAAGGCAGTTTGGTATATTTTACTCACTTTTAGTGCCCCACCGCTACGTTGTTCGCAGCTGCGCCTTTCTTTTTCTTTTCTTTTCTTTTTTTCTGATCGGAATAATGCTTATTAATGAACATTATCAATAATATTAAGCAAGATGTTCGACACCAGCTGTGAAATATAAAAAGTCTTAATACATTTCAGTATTAAACAGATTCAGTATCGTGTTTTGCATGCTGACGCACCAGATGGAGCGACAAGCAGATTACCGACAAAGTTTATACATGTAGTTGATAAATTAGTTCATTCCCATCATCACTATAATACCTTTTAAAAATTTGGCAAATATAAGACAGATTATCTGTGGTAATGAGATGATCTGATTTAATTTAGAACTTTCAACAATGGACGTATAATTAGGTCAATGATTAGTCACCATTAATCCCCCCAAAAAACCTCACTCATTTTGAATTGTACTGATTACTTGATGCTTTATCTTCTTGAACGTGAGATTCTTGAGCTTCAACCTTAAAGGCCCAGTCCGCAGCAAGATGAAGTTCATTTCATTAAAAAGAATAAAAGATTCTACACAAAACAGTGAAAATTTGATGAATATTGGATGCTAAATAAGGAAGTTATGAATTTTTGAATTTTTGCTATTTTTTTCGCAAAACAGTTCTTAAACAGTTGATATGTTATTCTGTGAGTAAGTTGATGATGTCATATACTCACAATTTTCCACACATTCTGTATACAAAAATGACAAAAATGTCATAATTTAGTTTAAAAAATCAAAATTTGTGTTAAATACTCCTAACATACCTACAAATGGTATTTAGTCTAATATGTGTTGACACGATGGATGGTGTTTGTGAAAAAGATGAAAATTTTCTGAAATTTTTGTATCGATTTTTATAGAGAACAGTGAGTGTATGACATTATCAACTCATTCTTTGAATATTCATATCGAGTGTTCAAGCACTGTTTTGAGAAAAAAATTGTGAAACTTTGAAAATTAACAAACTTCTTATTTTGCATCCGATTTTCATCAAATTTTCACTGTTTTGTTTAGATTTTTTAAGTCTTTTTATTCAAATGAACTTCATCCTGCTGTGGACTTGGCCTTTAATTCAACTCACCTGGATAGGTCCTATTCCCGATCGAACTTCTTTCAACGCCGTTCTGTGTGGAGAATTAAAAAATGGAGGCAATAATTACTCGAATACGTAAATCCATAAATTCATCGTCATTTCCGATCTATGAACAGATAAGTCGACAATCATTAGAATCAACGATTTCGCTTCCTATATCTCATGGTAAGGAAAGGCGTCTCTACCTTTGATTCGATCAGGGGAGCGTTTCATCCGGAGTTTTATCCAACAAAGTCTGTTTTATCCGACAGTTGCCATAGTAACGATGCTTCTCAGCCAATCAAAATCAAGGAAAGATGTCAGATCTGACAACTTGTTAGACGACAAATGTTGATGAAACGCCCCCAAGGCATTTGAAACATACGCATCGATCAAAACAGAACGTGTTGCTGACGTCTTTTAATTTTTTTTTGTATTGAAAATATTGCATTTTCTTGTAAGATATCAATTCTCTCATAAGAATTCAGTACTGCAAAACAGGAACTGAAATATTAATGGAAAGGAAAAGTCATACCCCACAAGAGAGAGAGAGAGAGAGGGGGGGGGGGATAAACGCTATAGCAAATAATCAAAAGAAAATTTACCAATAAAAATTTTGGGAAAAAAAAGAAATTAAGCAAATATACTGTCCTTATGGTAAGACATCATCAACAATAACTGCCAATATAAGGGATATTATTTATTCATTCATTCATTCATTCATTCATTCATCCATTCATTCATTTATTTAATTATTCATTGTTTATTTATTTATTTATTCATTTATTTATTTATTTAGTTATTCATTCATTCATTTCTTTATTTATATGTTTATTCATAGGAAACAGGAACTTTGCCAAAAACAACAGCGACATTTTGCCGACAAATACCGAAAGCATAACTTATCATATTTACCCGAAAGATGAGATGGCCCATGTGATGTTGTTGCTCTTCAAGCCGACTGTCAAGTCCGCTGTAATGTTCTATTAAGATTGAAAGGTTAATTTCCACCAATGCAGTTTTGTTACAGTATCATCAAAAGAAATCCCTAACTTTATGATATAAATTCGTGACTCATCGAGAAGAGAATTACCTGTGAGAGATTGAATGAACCATACATACTGAAACTGTCACAGGTAATGACTATCACAGATATCACCAGTCTCTTTATGCACCTTCACCACTCTCCGTTACTTTAATTCTCTTGATTATGTTGTAAATTTGGGTACATTTGTAACCTCTGCTGTTTTCATTTATATAAACAAATATAAATTATATATAACTTTATACATGCTCTTGACCGTATGCATACAGCTAAGTTCTAGAACCTTGCACCTTGCAAGCTTTGCTTTTTTAGCCTACCCCTCTGTTTGACTGTTTTTTTTTTTTTTTAGTCAGGTCAACTTTATTTCGTTCAGTTCCTTATTAATTCTCTTCTTTCTTTTACAATGTTGTTTCATTATAATTTTTATTAGTTATGTAATTACGAGATTAATGAATTTATGTATTTGTTTTGTACATATTTGCTGTGAAACGGAAAAATAAATCAAATCAAATCAAATCAAATTTCATAAGATCTAAACCTTTCCGATCAACTTGTATATGAATTTTTCATGTTTTGGAGGAAGAATTTTTCTAAGAATATCATTTCCATTAGAGAGAGAGAAAGAGAGAGATAGAGAGAGACACAGGGTAGTGTACGCTTTCGCATGTTATGGAATCTTCTTGAAAATCCGAGAAACCGGTATGTTTAATCGTTTTCATAAATCCTCTTTATACAGGAATTAATGGAACAACATGACGCTCACCACACCGAGTGTGAACAGGAAGGCCTTGGTTTTGTTCGGTAGGATTGCATACGGGGAGCAGTAGGCGTTCAAGACGGCCTCGATCCCTTTGGGAGTGATCTTGACCGTGGGAGTGACGGTGCTTTTCAGATGGATCCACATCGCCATGTTCGGGTACATCTTGCCAATCTAAAAGTTTGGGGGAAACAATTATGACGAAATTCGGATATATTGAGAAAATTTGTCGTTATTGTTGTTGAAAATTAGCCTACTTTCAGGACAACTGGAGAGACATCTCTGATGAAAATCTGTTATAAAATGGGAAAATTTCATGTGGACACTACAGTATTCAGTGTCCACCGTGTTTTTAACTTTAATTCAAACTGCGTTCAAAATTATGCGACATATTGTGACTTTGTGTGACACACTATGGAAGCTGTTAAGTGTGAACACAAAGCATTTGTATTGTTTGCTACAAACTGCATTCACACTTTCATAGTTTACGTGAAACAATCGATACACTGGGAACAGTGCAGTGTGACCTTAAAGTACATTCGGATACAGTGAATGTGTTCACATTGTTGAGAGTACATATTGTCACACTGTGTGACACACTGTGGAAGCTGTGAAGTGTGAACACAAAGTATTTCTATTGCTTGCCACAAACTGCGTTCACATTGTCAGAGTTTACGTCACACTGTGAAACAGTCGATGCACTGGGAACAGTGCAGTGTGATATCAAAGTACATTCGGAGCGAAAAAAAAATGGGTGATTGAATGTGTTCACATTGTTCAGAGTGTAACAATCAGACTGTGCTTTAGCTGGTCAGTAATGTTGGCTTTGTTCACACTTAGTAGTCAGGCTGTGTGAAAAAACTGATACACAGGGAACAGTGCAGTGTGACCTCAAAGTACATTTGGACCGAAATGTGGAACAGTGAAAGTGTTCACACTGTTCAGAGTGTGACATTGACTGCATTTTAACCGTTCAGTGACGGTGACTTTGTTCACACTCAGTAGTCACACTTTGCGAAACAGTGTGACATCGCAGTTTGACCACAGTGGATTTGGTCAATTTTCACTGTGTGGCAGTGAACTCATTCATACTAAAGTAATGTGGCAGTGACTTTGTTTCAGCATGGTTTCAGCGTTATACTGTGGAAAAAAAATCCACAGTATGTCCTAGAGGTGCAATTGGTGTAGGATTCCAAGGGATTACTGTGGCTGTGTTCATAATTTTTCGACACACTCATGTGCTTCATGATTAATTACCTGAGGGAGGAGCATCTTTACAGCCATGCTGGATGTGTTCAGGTACTTCCCTGCCTCTGGTGGAGCCTTGAAAAAACAAAAACAACATGAACGCACCAACTAAGAAAAACCACCAAATGAAATTATAAATGTGTGAGTAATTAAATTGAAAGCGATTAAAAATGTAGTATTAAGCTCCTTAAAATAATACTGTCAAACATCTTGTCATTATCGTAATTCTGATTATCATTATCATTATTATTATTATTACTGTTATTATCAATGTTATTGTTATCATTGTTATCATTGTTATCACGTTATCATTATTATTATTATTAATGTTATTATTAATGTTATTGTTATCATTATCATTATCATCCCCATTATTATTATTATCATTGTTATTATTATTATTATTATTATTATTATTATTATTATTATTATTATCATCAATATCATCATCATCATCATTATATTATTATTATTATTATTACTACTACTACTACTGCTATAGTTTAAGTGCTGTTCCAAGAATTACACAATCATGAATGGCCCACTGTCTTCAACAATAATTAATCCCATCATTACCCCACCCGACAAACTAATCTTTATCACTTACCAAGCATCCGCACTGCACTAATACAAAATACTTTTATATGTACTACGCAAAATGTTGGAATTTAAAAACTGTATTGTTTCAAATTGTATTTCCGTATTGTCATCTTTGCTTTTGTTTAATGGCAAATGCATTTCTGCCCAGTCTTATGTAGTCATTTTTTTCAAGATCTCCTATTTATTCTAACCATGGACCAGTGTTATCAGAAGCTCTCCTTCTTTTGCCGGTCTTTGTGTTCATTTCATTTTGAATAATTTCTATTCGGTTCTTTTTCTTCGAATTGTTTTTTGCAGATTGGTTTCTGTTTTATATCCTCCAATGCTTTCCTTCTTTTCCTTCGTTATATATTATTTTAATTATGATTATGTAGTTGATATTGTGAAAAATGAAAAATGAAATATAATCTATGAATCTGAATCTGAAAAAAAATTATTGTCATTAATATCATTGTTATGACTCTTGTGCGGCATGGCCCTACATGTTATGAGTGTATGTAATATTGCATAAATATGAAGCTCTGAAAGATGCACTTTAAAAGCATCATCATGTTCTTCACGAAAAGTGAAAATATACAAGTGATTGAAATGAACGCCAGACCTTTTTTTTACCCATAGACTGCAGTGTTAGACAAAAGCATAGGTTGGTTTTGCGACTGGCGGAATTCAGTGATAGTTATCTTGATCCTAAACATCTTATATTTCAAAACCTGTATATTCTTGGCTGTTTATTTATCCTTCTAAACATCTTTATACAACACAAACTTCAAAATTCAACGATTAAATGAAGCCTCCAAAAAGTTACCGTATCCCTTTAAATTTACAGCGCTTAGGATACATTGAGAGTTAAGATCGTTATTTCAAATATTCGAATTTAACGTTAGCTCACGTTTTCGGGAGTCACAGTATGCTCCAGTTGTCCAGTTTTCTGCAAGACGTATGCTGCAGAGTTGGGCAAGTAGTCGGTTATCCACAGAAACAACATCTTCGAGGTCCGATCCGAATCTTGTGGGATCACGGGTATTGGTATCGGGCATTCGGTAGCGCTACCAATCGGGTACACTTCACCCTGGGGGAAAAAAAAGGATTTCATAAAAATGTGGAAAAACCAAAGCAATCTTTCGAAAAAAAGGGGGGCGAGAGAGGAGGAGGAAGAGGAGGAAGAGGAGGAGGAGGAGGAGGAGGAGGAGGAGGAGGAAGAAGAAGAAGAAGAAGAAGAAGAAGAAGAAGAAATAGTGAGCCTTGTTAATGTCATAGACAGTGGAAAAAGGAGGAGAAAGGGAGAAAGAGAGAAAAATTTGATTCTTCATATAAATTAGGTTATATGGGAGGGAGAGAGAGGGAGGGAGAGAGAGCGAGAGAGAGAGAGCGATAAGAGTGACAAAGAGAGGGAGAGAGAGAGAGAGAGAGAGAAGGGGCGGGAGACAGTGGGGAGGGGAAGAAAAAAAGTACCTTGTGAGCAGTGTCGACAGATCGATTGAAGATTGGACTTTCAACGAGAGAGTAGTCAAACTTGAACATGTTTTTGTAGGCCATAGTCACTGTTAAGAAAAGAACAGCAATGTATTAAACAGAATCATAATGACATATTAGACATCCTAATACTTGATAACATATACCACCAATCCACCCACTGAAATACCGCAAGGACATTGCAAAATAGCAATGTGAATACAGAAACAAAGCTTTAAAAGGTATCACTAATCAAACAGTAATGCTATTCATCTATCAAAATTGGAAATACTTTACTTGAAATCATTCAGAAGCAGCCATATTATAAACAAATAAATTTTTATATACTAGCCTTATAAAACACTTATTTCATATTGGGGATGAAATACTTAGAATGGTACCATTCTTATAATATCACTTATACCAACACCCTCAAGTCAAGTAGTCTTTAAATCAAAGCTGAGACGGAATAAATCAGATCAGCGAAACTATGAACGAAATCGGACACAGAATAAGAAAGCAATCTGGTTATGGTTATATAATTATGTGAAATTTTCTGTATGACACTTTATGACACTACCATAGCTTATGATGACATAATTTTGTGGACAACGCTCAATATCATAATTCAACATTTTCGTTTTGCTTGAGATTTAGTTTGTACATTTTCTTAAGTCAAACTCAAGATACATGTATATTGTAGGAGTGTGTTCTCCACAACATGTTTGGGATAAGGATCGACAATAAAGTATTCTTCAGGATGACAAAGAATATGTGTACAAAATATTGAGAGTCGCTCCATCACCAATCACCAAAAGCTATGGTTGTGTCAAAAACAGAACATTTCATAATAATGATAATAATAATAAATTGTATATATAATGCGCTTAATACAAATGTTTGTAAGCGCAAGAAAGAAGAAGAAAATGATAAGAAAGAAAAATGAAATATCAGCTGAATACGGACAGACAGAAAAGTCAAATATTGTATAACACAGAAAAAGACTAAACGTATAAGAATTGAATGAAATCATCATGAACATTGGTAAATACTATTAAAGCGTGCTAAGACTATAACATAAAATAAACTTTATTTTCAATTATTTATTACTGTGTCATAACTATATAATCCAACAAGTCATGTAAATTAAAACATCAAAACAGAAGCATTTCAGAATAATTTAATTAAAGCACATTCAGTAACTTGCATGAATTATCAATGACCGGGGAGGGGAGGGAAGGGTATGAGTTCACAGCTATGAGAAGAGGTGGGTTTTCAAGAGGGACTTAAATGATTCATATAGGCATAACTTTATTATTCCATGTCCGATTTCGTTCAAATTTCGCTGATCTATTTTATTCTGTCTTAGCTTTGGCTTAAAAACTAATTGACGTGAGGGTGGTGGTTTCCTTTAAATAATAATTTGGATAATTTACCTTTCAGGTTTCTCAATTTCCCCTCAAGATCATGGTCTATGGCTTGGATAACACTGCTGCAGACCTGAAATATTTAGAAACGAACCACTGAAAGGATATTGTAAACAGAAGGGAATCAATGACTGAATGGAGAAAGTACGAGACTTCATTATATACAGTTTGTCCCCCCCCCCCAAAAAAAAAAAAAAAAAAAAAATTACGATGGGATAATAAGCATAAATAATTAAAGAAATCATTTTGCAATATGAAAGGTCATTCTTGATTATGAAACTACAGCTATTCTTCTACCTGTCGGTGAAGACCCCGTCTGATTCGGTCCAGTAGTCATGAAGAAATACAGATTTTCGAAACGGACATCATAGGTCATTCCCGTCCAAGTTTGGACAGATGGAGAACTCAAAGCATAATGGGCAATCCCACTATCCTTTTGAGTGGTTTACAAAAGAAATTGCTGTTTTGTTTTGATGTGCTTTGACTGTTATTGCAGCGGTATATCATCATATGTAATAATTATTTCTGTAGTCCAATAGTCAAAGGATCAGGGAGTTTAGTAAAGCACGTCATTGGTCACTTTATTCCATCTTTTATCAATATGTACTTGGCATCCAAAAAAATTAAAATATCTTGTTCACATGAGACTAGTTTACATGTTTATTCAAATTTATGCATATTATTTCAACAATGATTTTCTAGATTAGGTAAAAAATACCTGCTTCAAAGATCACGACAATTAAGGCACACAAGAAATAGTCTCAAAATTTTCTTTTATAATCACTGAACTTTATCAATTACAAATGACCAACATCTTAAAAACTCTGAAAAATGCTAATCTTTTGATTCTTTTCTCATTCATCATTTATTCTGTTATGGAAAAAACATATCCACATTGCCTTCTTTGCAACAACAACATCAAGAATAATGATAACTATGACAAAATATAAATTGTTTTCATCACAACCATAGCACACACACAAAAAGAAAATAGTAAGTTTCTTTGCAAACAATTAAAAAAAGAGTCTGACTTATCCATATTGATTTGAGGGTACCTTTTGTTCAAACCTGGACAGTAGGGACTTATGACATTGTTTACAAAAATCCTTATTTCTTTACGACTACTGGACCAAATCAGACAGGGTCTTCACTGACTTGTATAGAAAGAGTTACTTTTTGCATTGCAATCTGATTTCTTTCATGATTGATACTTATAGGCTCATCGTATTTTTTTTTTTTTTTTTTTTTTTGGGGGGGGGGGGGACAAACTGTATATGAAATCACTACAGGTACCATGATACTTAGTAGGGTCCCTTTAACCCATTCGTGACAGGAATTATTTAAAGCCTAATTTGATCAGCTTTTATTCTTCAAATTGGCAAAAACAACATTTTTCTTTCATTGCTACATTTTTCTTATGAAACATCATGTATCTGAAATAAATATAAATTGACATTATTTATAATGAGAAGTCATAAAATTGCCAATTTGCGGGGAAAAACAGTAATTTTAACATTTTCATCGCATTGCCAATTTAAGGATTTTAATGCTTATTTTCCTTAAAAAATTTCAGCATCAAACAAAAAATATTGATGCAACAAAAATGGGCACAGTAAGTGTAGAATTTTTTGCTCTTTCTGCTCATGTATTTGGTATGATTTTTAGGGCTTTGCATCAAAAGTTATTAAACCAAACCACATAATGTGGACCCTCTGTCACGAATGGGTTAAGAGACATCTTTCTGATTATTCCTGTTTTGAGTCTCCTTGCCTTTTCCTTTGATGTCACTTGTTAACAACTTTGACTTCATTTATTCGTGCTATTATGCTGCCCAAGAAATAAAACATGAACGAAAAGAGAATTTTTTCGATTCAAGAGGAAAAACGGCCCTACCTTTTGATTCAAAGTGCTCTGCACCTGATCAGCGACTTGGTCATCAAACAACCTGCAGTGGTTACAAATGCAATATACATGTGTATTGTAAGAGAGCAATAGTTGACCAATATAGATAGAGACGATGATACAGCCTTCTAATATGGGGGGGGGGGGGGGGTCGACGATTGAACCAGGTTTTCGTCAATCCAGCAACGATTTTTAACAGTACAAGCAAAAAGTTTAACAGCAACAACAGAAACAAAAGAAACATCTCCTTACTTAGTTTCTGATTATGTGACAAATATGAGATAATATAGCGCTTGGAAACATTGTATTAAGCGCTATATAGATGTTACAATATCATTATTATTATCAAGTATAAATAAGCAAACAGGAATTGTACCCTTGGGGGAGGGGGGGGGGGGGCCCCCCCCCCCCCCACAATCCTACACCCCCTTTGGCATCGCCTCTGATGGTATAATAGGGACACAAAGAAGGAATGTGGGGTTGGATGAAGCTGAAAGGCAACTATATTTTATTGGATATTGGTCTGCTGTTATATTTTAAAAGCAAGTCTATTCCTTACGAAAATTGTCAGTTGCACTGGTTATGATTATATCAAACATAAATTGTGTTAGTTTAAGTTAGTGGCATTTGCACTGAGGGCAGTATCCAGGTGACAATTGCCATAGGTATATACAGTGGCGTAACAGCCGGGGGGGGGGGCAGAGTGCCCCCTGAAGGATTTCAGCGGGAAAAATCCACCAAACCACCGGGAAAAATGAAAAGGAGGGAAAGGAAGAAAAAGGAAGGGAGAAAGGGAAAGGAAGAAGAAGAAAGGAAAAGAAAGAAGAAGAAAGGAAAAGAAAGAAGGAGAAAAGGAAAGAAAGGAGGAGAAAGGGAAAGGAAGAAGGAGAACGGGAAAGAAAAAAGGAGAAAGGGGAGAAAGAAGAAGAGAGGGAGGGAAAAGAGGGAAAGGGGGAAAAAAGAAAAAAGCAAAGGGAAACAAAAGAAATGAGGGAAAATTTAGTACCAAAACCCGGGTGCTCCACTCCCTGGACCCCCGCAGTGGCTTTCCCTGTAGACTCCCATCAGGGGCCCTAAGCAAAAACCCTGGGCCCCTGATGGGAGTCTACAGGGAAAGCCACTGCGGGGGTCCAGGGTTTTGGCTTAGGGCCCCTGATGGGAGTCTACAGGGAAAGCCACTGCGGGGGTCCAGAGAGTGGAGCACCCGGGGTGGCTTTCCCTGTAGACTCCCATCAGGGGCCCTAAGCCAAAACCCTGGACCCCCGCAGTGGCTTTCCCTGTAGACTCCCATCAGGGGCCCAGGGTTTTGGCTTAGGGCCCCTGATGGGAGTCTACAGGGAAAGCCACTGCGGGGGCCCTAAGCCAAAACCCTGGGCCCCACCCGCTGAAGGCTTCGCAACAAGCAACTCGCGGTGCGGGCTTATCTCCGCATATTCTATTTCTAGATTTAGTTACTGGGAAATTTTCGGCTCTGCCTCCCCATAACAAACATTACCGTCCTCCTAAAATGAAATCCTAGTTGCGCCGCAGAAGACAGACTTAATTACCGACAACTAACAATGCAAAGAAACCTCGAAGCTTCCGCGCTTCGCGCGGGAGGGGGGAAACTCCCCCTTCCCTGCTCCCTCCCCTCTTGGCGTAAATTCCGGGGGAAGGGGGATTTGGAGAGGGGGGATGGTGCGTACAATTACCCCCATGCAGACACACTTTTTAAGGAAGAAAAAATATTTCAATTAATCAGTTAGTAAGAATTCTGAATATATATATCTATCATAAAAAATCATCATTTTTTAGAATTTCTATTTGAAAATGCTATTGAAAACAAAAAAGTGGTTATTTTTGGCTCGCTCGCTTCGCTCGCTCGTCAAAATCTTAGGATTTCCATCAAAAAATGCGATTAAAATCGAGAAAAGTGGTTACTTTTGGCTCGCTCGTATCGCTCTTTCGTCATATTTTTGAATTTTTATTCGAAAATGCGATTCAAAAGCGAAAAAGTGATTATTTTCTGCTCGCTCGCTTCGCTCGTTCGCAAAATAGATATCAAAATGTGTGTGAGAGGGGAAAAAATCGTTTAAAAAGTTTTTCATCCCCCACTCCTCAAATTGGATTTACGCCGGTGGAGCACTACCGTCCTCCTAAAATGCAGTCCTAGCTACGCCACAGATTCTAGATATAGACTAGTTACCGGGAAATTTTGGGCCCTGCCCCCCTGATAACAGGTACCTGTTGCGCCCCTGGGTATATACATAGTAATATTTCCGGGGCAGTGTTACTGCGGTCGTTGTTCTAGGGATAAACGTCAAGGGGTGATAATAATATCCCAGCTAGGATAAAATGACTGTACATACCAAGCGATTCCTGCGTCAAGATCAACACTGACGTAGCCAACGTAGAAACTGCAACCTTTAGCAGTCGCCGTAGGTCTGCCAGTAGAGTCGACACCTGAATGTGGTAAATGTAAAAGGCCTGCAATAGTAATTCCCTTTGCCATGTTTGCGAAAGAGGCAATGCGTCTACACCATATACAAGCCTATACACCATACGTCTTGCAGTTGACGAGTGGTGTATTTTATTTATTCATTCATTTACCTTTTTAAAGAAATACACGCATACGTTGCTATCAATATGCTTACAGCGCAATGTATACGATAAAAGAAGTAACAATAGCAATGGAGATGAAATGCCTTGCTCAAGGGTGCTGCACCGGGGATCGAACCCCCGATTCCCGCCTCTCCAATCAAACGCCTTACACCACTCAACTACGACACCCCCTTACATAATATGTTAATAGGGTTCCCTTTCAATTATATGGTGGAATTACACTGGGGCCTTTGCATAAAAACGAACAATATAAATACACAGAAAAATGAAAACACACAGAAATATACATGTACAAGCATAATCGAAAAAGACCCAAGCAGTTATTCAGATTCAAAGAGACAAAAGTAAAATGTCAATAAACATAAGGGAATATGCAAATGAGTTTGGCATAAGGTAAGATTTTTTTAATAGCTGGTAAGAGTGGACAGGTTCTTAATCTTCATTGGAAGAGAGTTAAAGTGATTACACAGTGGTCATTTTTTTGATATATGATCGAGAATAGAATTCTAAGAAAAATTACATTAAAAATATGATTTTCAATCGAAATCAATGCATTTTGGATAATTTTCTCATAAAAAAGTCAAGAGCTGACCAAAAAAATTGGAGTTTGAGGTATGACGTAAAAGTGGGTACCCAGCTTCGCGCATTGTAGTTGTGCTGCGCGCTAGACTGTACAATTATGTATTATACCTTGCGCGCATTTTGCTAGAAGTGCGCGACAAGGTACCCACTTTGACGTCATTTTGACGTAAAAGTGGGTACCCAGTTGAAAATGGGTCACAGCTGAGGGGTCAAAAATATCCTGAAATCTTACTACATTCTGGGGTTTCCTTGGCAACACGACTTTTTAAAAAACTTTAGGCAGATGATTTTCTGCTAATAAAATCATGCTCTTTCAAATGAGCTAACACTGTTTCAGCATTGGGTATCCCCTTTAAAGGTCGTGATAGCAGAATTGATAAGAGTATATACAGTATAAGATAGTCAGTTCTGCATTGCGGGATGGCGAGGTTTTGGTCGGCGGCAAAAAATGGTGATATGGATCCTAATCAAATGATTGGCTGAAATCTATCAAGTGACCGGTCTTTTATTTTGCGTAACAGCGAAAGTTGCTAATGACTGGTACTTATGACCGGTACTAATGACTGCTGAAAGGTTACCTCATTTGGCTTTCCATACTGTATAAAAGCTGTGGCAACTCACCATTTTATTAAAAAAAAAATGCACATAACTTGGTCGGGAGTGAGTAAGAATTATCCACCTACTGCAACTTTGGAAAAGACCAAAACACACTTGGCGTCGCCTCGTGTGTTTCAGACTGTTCCAAATTAATGTTTCTATCGGGTGGATAATTCTTACCAACGCCCTCTGTCATGTGCAGTTTGTATACTAGTCGCTGGCGCAGTCCATCGTTACGAAATGACGCACCATGTGCCACAGGCATTTTGCAAACGTGTGTTTAAAGGAGAATGAAGCCGTAGGGAAAAATCAATTTTAACGAAAAGAGATGATAGAGAGAAGCAATTTTTAAAAAAAAGTTCCATAAAAAATGGTTACGAAATGAGAAAGTTATGAAAGTTTGAAATGTCTCAGTTTACTTTCGAAGGCGATCCTTAAGTTGGCAATGTTTGTTTCAAAATGGCAGGTTTAGAAGGACAACTCTCAATATGTTTTGTATGCACAATTTCATAATTTCTCTATTATCTCTGAACGTGTAGCTTGTCTCCTTCTTATAATTAGCTCAAGATATATCATGGGAAAATGTATGTGACACAACATACATGTATTTTGAGTTCACAAAGATACAAGCAGCATCTTTAGAGATAATGGATAAAATATGAAATTTTGTGTACAAATATTTTGAGAGTTATCCTTCTAAACCTGCCATTTTGAAGCAACATCGCCAATTTGAGGATCGCCATAGAAAGTAAAATGACTTTTCACTTTCATAACTTTCTCATTTTGTAACCGTTTTTGATGGAACTTTTTAAAACTGCTTCTCTCAATCCCCTCTTTTCATAAAAATTGATATTTCCCTAGGGTTTCATTCTCCTTAAATGAAAATGGGTGTGAAGCAATAAGAAGGTGCTTACCGATTTGAATGGAGGCGTCAAGACTAATGTCTGCAAGTCTGGCTTCAAAGGTCCCATAACTAGTAAATCTAGTGGATAAAGAAGGAAAATGTTCATAGCGCCATGCTTTCTGCTGTTGCTTCTAATCTACAACAATCATCTACAACAATCATCGCCGCCACCATCACCACCACTAGCACTACTACTGGTTGGTTGGTTGGTTGGTTGGTTTTATTTTCCATATAAAAGCAATACAAAAAAAAAAAAAATTACATGCAAATCAATATATCAAATGGCTGGAAGCTCTATTCAGAGCCATTATTCAAATGGCTCTGTTCTTCTTAGAGGTAGTAGTAGTAGTACTACTACTACTGTTGCTGCTACTATACTCCTCCTCCTCCTCCTCCTCCTCCTCCTCCTCCTCCTCCTCCTCCTCCTCCTCCTCCTCCTACTACCACTACTACTACTACTACTACTACTACTACTACTACTACTACTACTACTACTACTACTACTACTACTACCACTACTACCACTACTACCACTACTACCACTACTACCACTACTACTACTGTTGCTGCTACTACTGCTACTACTACTACCACTACTACCACTACACTACTACTACTACTACTACTACTACTACTACTACTACTACTACTACTACTATACTACTATTACTACTACTACTACTATTACTACTACCACTACTACCACTACTACCACTACTACCACTACTACCACTACTACCACTACTACTACTACTACTACTACTACTACTACTACTACTACTACTACTACTACTACTACTACTACTACTGCTACCGAGCGGGGAAAGGGTGTGGAGGTTCAAATGTGAAGGATAGACTAATTAAGCGGGGGGGGGGGGGGGTAGGACATGTTTTTGCTGCCCATATCTCTGCATTATTAGTCTAATCTACCGTTCTTCCAATCAATCGCGCAATTTTTTTTTCAAAAAATATCGCAGAGGTACATCATCATTACTTGAATGAGAAATTTAGGGAAATTGAACCTTTACTTAGTGTATGAACCATCCCGTTTCTTATTTTACGAGCGAGCGAAGCGAGCGAGCCGAAAATTCCACTTTCTAGCTATGAAAGAAATGTTATTCGTCGTCAAAGTACACTCAAGCATTATAAAGTGTTTGACTAATTCAGCACCTCATTGGTCCAATTGTTTACTTTCCTAAACCATGCTATATTTCAAATACTACAAGCGTGGGAAGAGAGATAGGGGAAAACACATTCTTTTAGTGATGAAGTGCTATTTTGTCATCAAAATCCACTATAGGTCTATAAAATATCTACATTACATATTCGAGTGAGCGCAGCGAGCGAGGAAAAAATTTACATTCTTTGATAGCCTCAAAGATATCTAAATAGCTTTTGATCACCTAACTGCCAAATAATGATGCTTCTTGGCGCATCGCTTGACATCTAAAACCAATTCGTTTCTATGAGCGAGCGAAGAGCTACCGACACAAACTCTGTTTCTTTCTAATAAAACCTAGAATTTCCACCAAAATAAATTAGATGAATTTTATGATGTACCATTTCCCTGTATTCGAGAAAAACTTTACATCTCGGTGTAAACATATTGCAATATTCGGACATGTTGCTGAGGAAATAAGAGCGATTGCCTCCTGATCTTGTTTCTGTGAGCGAGCGGAGTGAACGAGCGAGAAAGGGCAATTTTTCTAAAATTGAGAACAGCTAGGTTCTGGTGTACTGTTACTCTAATTTTATGATTTTTAATAACTTAAATTTTATCAGCATCCTCCTTTTTCACATTTGGTATGATAGGAATAGGCTACCGGTTACAGTGAAAATTCTTCTGTCATGGATCTTTTTCCCGTTCGACTCCTTGCAGTTATATTATAATAGTACATGTAACGCTGGATAGAAAGACAAGATGCAAACCAGTTTCATTTCATAATAAACCCTGATACAAATATTAACTGGCACTGGTTAAAGATAACAAAAGATATTAAATGCGAGTAAAACAATAATAGCAAACTATTTGATAGAAAGACAAGATACAAATCCATTTGCTTTCATAAAGATAGTATTATAACCTCATTGGTTGGGATACTTAAAATGCGAGCGAGCGAAGCGAGCGCGCGCTGAAAGCCCTTGCCTATACCTTTCCTTTTAAAAAATGTTTCTTCGCTCTTTATTATCTTTGTCTTTGTCTTACTTTTTTCGAGTATTATAGGAGGCTATGAAATTTTTCATGTTTTTCATGGTGAATTATTGGGGGGGGGGGGGGGATATATCCCCCATCCCCCGGGATCGAAACCCATGACTACTACTATACCTCCACCCCCACCACCACCACTATTCACAGAAGGTAATTTGTGACACATTCAAAGGAATTAAACACTGGAATGCTTACGTATGGCTATAGGAATGTTTGATGTGCCTTGAAAAAAACTTAATGTTACTTGAGTGCATACTGTCAGCTTCCTTTACCCCTCCCCGACGCTAGTATTTAAAGACGCTCAGTCGTGGGCTTTCATGGGGAATTTGACACCATAGGTGCTTATGGAATGTTTATGGTGGGACAGCTTGTTTTGCTGCACTCCAGAAATGTAGCTCTATTACAGGTATTTCCAGTGCTTTTTCACAAAGTCTGGTGTCAGCAAAATATGATTAACACCCCATGAAAGCCCACGACAGAATGTCTTTAAAGTTGGTGATATCGGATCTATATCAAGGACACTTCAAGACTAGTATAAACCGAATCCAATCACTCATTTAGAAATATGATATCTGTGAAAGTACATTACAATCTACTTCTGTTCTTTATCATCATAGTTATAAACATCTTGATTAAGCTGACAAAGTGTCAAATCTCTTCTGCATCTTCAAGAAGACCTTGCTTTCGATTTGATCATGTGAAGGTTTCCTATGCACCGCAAATATCTCCGTGGCAATATTAAGTGCTTATTATGTAATTCATCATCAAGCGGCTACTACAGAGATTTCCTTGTCAAAAAAAAAACAAAAACAAAAACAAAAACAAAAATAGAATTAGAAACTGAAACAACATATCAAATGACGAATAACGATCCGATGAAGTGGGGCTGCGTTTACTTCAAATCATTACAGAAAATTAAATACTCTTTAAAGTGGCGATTTTATGGGAGGGGGGGGGCCCTTGGTTTTTTTTACTTGGTATTTACAGTGCAAGGAATCAAGGCTATACAAAGAGATGGGGAGGGGATGAGTCACATTATCTTCACTTTTAGGTTGCCACTGCTCCCCCTCCTTTTCTTCTCTTGTCTTGTCTTTTCCCTTTTTTCTTTTATTTTCCTTTATTACATTTTTTGGCACTCGATGGGGGGGGGGGGGGGGGGGGGGCTGTAAACTGGATTAAGGCCATGTACAATAATGATACCTACTTTCTCCTCCGAAATATTTTCAAATTGATGAAGAGAGTGTTCTGTGTTATTTGGTATCTCATATTTTTCTTGTGTATAGAAAGCTATTCGGTCAATTTCATATCATGTTTGTTTCCCAATTTCATTTAAAGAAGCAAGGTCGTAGGCTTTCATGGGGAATTTGATACCATGGGTGCTTACCCAGTAACAGGTGTTGTCCATCACCATGCGTTTTACGATCAACAGACCTTATGTAATGCTCTGTATATTCCACCCTTTGCCCCATATGGCAAAGTCATTATCTCACTTTTCCTGGCCCGAGAATGCCCGAAGCAGGCCGAAGAATGTTTATGGTGGGACAGCTTGTTTTGCTGTGCTTCAGAAATTTAGCTCAATTACAGGTATTTCCAGTGCTTTTCACAAAGTCTGGTGTCAGCAAATTATGATTCACTCCCCATGAAAGCTCACGACCTTGCGTCTTTAAATAAGCTTAAGGGGCTAAAACATTGGACCATATCTATAAAACAATTAGCATTTGCTGGGTAGATAAAGCTTAATTGCTGGAACGATTATTAGCGCCCGGCTTTTTTTTTTTTGAGTGAGAGCTATAGCTCGAGGAAAACTTAAGGGTTATTGTCAAAAAAAATGGGCTTAACACTTCAAATAAATGTGTAAGCTTTATTAGCAGAGGAGCTTGCACAAAATCAAGCAAAATGCTTGTATAGAAAGAAACTTTCTCCTATTCAAATGGGCGTTTCACTAGTCATGCTAGCTATTGCCTACATTTTTGATTCTGAGTAAAATTCGAACAGGAATAAGCTCATACTAATGGTTCTCAGCAAAAAAAGTTTCCCCTTTTTCTTGCTGGCAGTTTCGTACTTGGAATATTTCAGGATAGAACAAGCGTTACCAGGCGTTTAGTTTTATATAGATACGGGCAGATATCAAACTGCATTCGTCTCAACTTGTCCAAATTTCCGCCCATTGATATTGATTTCAATTCGGAACAAAAACAAAAATAACAACAAGTTTGAAGGGGAGGGCTGAAAAAGGGATGCGAGAAGGGACGAGAAACCGGGATTTATTTTCAGTTGGCCTAATATACTTACATTAAGTCGTAGCTCAGATCCCCACGGACGTGAAAGGAGCCCTTCCTCATGTGCAACGTCAAACCATCCCTGGACTGGTCGTTAGTCGAGATGGAGGCTGGCAATCCATATGAGACGATCCTGATGCTATACATAAAGTGAAGAAAGTCAAAGGACTTGCAGTCAGTTTCTTTTCCCTTCAAATTTTGAGTGTGAATTTAGTCCACTTTATCTACAACTTTAACAACAAAAGCAAGAGAAAATGAATGATGATGATGATGATAATAATAATTATAATGATAATAATGATAATAATAATAATAAGAAGAAGAAGAAGAAGAAGAAGAAGAAGAAAAGGAGGAGGAGGAAGAGAAAGAGGAGGAGACTAAAGGAGGAGGAGAGGAGAAGAAGAAGACCACAGAAGAAGAAGAAGAAGGAGAAGAAAGAAAAAGAAGAACTGAAAACAACAACAAAAAACAAAACATGAAGATAAGGATGAGGATAAGGATTAAGGTTATTGTTAGGTTAAGGGTTATGGTTTTATGTTTGGCTTAATGCGCAGATTTTCCGCATTAAGATCAATTTAACTGTGTTAGACAAAATCAGTCTCCGCTGCGTCGCCGAAACTGATGGAGACTTCGCCGGAGACGTCTCTGAGATCTGCTGGAGACTGGAAAACTTCTTTAAAAAATCAAACATGTTTGGAATTCTCGCGACCCACGGAGAAACTTCTCCAGGAGACGTCTGTGAACAGTTCGCGGAGACGTCTCCACAACCAGCGGAGACGGTCACCACCAGGTCGCCACCTAGTCTCCAGGCCAGTGGGGTTCCATGACATTTGCTCCGGTGACAATTGCACCCAACCCACAACCTAACATTATCTTAATCCTATCCTCACATTATTTCCGAACCAAAACCGCAAAGCGTCGCCGAGACTCGAGTCGCTACCTGGCCGCCACCTACAACGCTTAGAAAAATGTGCCAGTTATGTCCCGTATTTAGAACTCCACAAAGGGCTCTATAGAGGGTTCTCTATACTTTCGAGAACCCGAAAGATTCATTTAACAAACAATAATGGTCCTAAAATCCCCTTTAAAACCCTTTAGAAAACCTTTATAGGCTAGCAATGGTTCCATGAAGCACCTTTAAAGGTTGCAAAATGTGGACAAGAGAAAAAAAAAAAATCAGCACAATTTTTCAATAGGTTTATGCTCTGTTCCCACCACCCGCAGCCCCGTCTGCTCGAACGTACTGCGCCTTGGGATTTTGGCCATTTTTTCCCTTCTTATAGTCAAGTTTTGTTAGGTCTTGCTATAAAGTTTTCTCACGGCCCTGTACGGTATCCCTAAATAAATTAGTGCACCCTTGAAATATTATTATGGTCATGCGATACTGAAATGTGAGAAAGAGCTGAAGTACTAATTGATAATTTTTAAAAAGATAACGAGCAGAGATCTTACTTTTAACAATGACCTATAAATTAATTAGTAGTCAAGTTTTGTTAGGTCTTGCTATAAAGTTTTCTCACAGCCTGTACGGTATCCGTAAATAAATTAGTGCACCCTTAAAATATTATTATGGTCATGCGATACTGAAACGTGAGAAAGAGCTGAAGTGCTAATTGATGATTTTTAACAGATAACGAGCAGAGATCTTACTTTTAACAATGATGTAGAATATATAGTACAGTAAAATTAATACTGCTATAGAAAAGTAACAGGGAAATGACTGCTTGGAAAACTCTTAGTAAGTTAATAGCACTTCTAGATAACGATCAATCTCCTGCGAGCAAAGGTGTATTATACTTTTACTTTCCCTCCGATCATTTCTCTTCTCTCCTGCCTTTCTCCGATGTTCTTCTTTCTTTGCCCTTTTCTCGCAGCTAGTTTCATTCATTCATTTAGCATTACTATTTTTTTGGGGGGGGGGTGAGAAGGGGGAGGGAGTTGGCACACGCCCAGTGCCTCCTTAATTTCTCCTCTGCCCCTCCCCCATCCGCCACTGCCTTTGAAGATTCAGAACACAATGCAAGAATAATCAGTTGTCTTCAATTTCATCGCACCATTATTTTTAACGATACAAGGAAATGAAACTCAATTTCATGAACTTAAACTAGAGAAAGGAGGATATACAGCCACTTCGTTAACTCCTTGTAATACCTTGGATTCTTATCTCTATTAACATTGCTTGACACAAGGAAATGAATGTAATTTTTCCTCTTTTTATTTATTTGTTTTCATGTAAATACAAAATAAAAAAGGACGTGCAACTCATCCTAGCTCTCATTTTCTACTACACACCCTCGAAATAGAAATTGTTTAGGGAGACGGCGCTATACAAAATGCCTGTTCTCCTTCATCTTCTTGTTCTTCTTTCTTTCTTTCTTTTTCTTCTTTCTTCTTTCTTTCTTTCTTTCTTTCTTTTCCCCTCTTCTTCTTCTTCTTTTTTTTTCAAATCTCCGGATCCCTCAACGTTTGAACCAAACGCGTATCAAAACGCTGATTCTGGCCTAAAAAGTAAACAAACAAAGCAAAACAAACAAACAAGCAAACACAACAAACAACAACAACAACAAAGTTGTGTGCATGCATTCTTTCCACAAGGCAAGAATAAATGGTGATCATGAATATATGAGTTTTCGGTTAAGCTTACTTTGTTGCAGAATACGTAATAGGGCCAACCGAGCCGTACTGATTAGGAATATGTTATCTCAGAGATGTGCCTCCTGAGGGTCTTCATGCCGACATCCCGAACTAAAGCATAATGAAAATGAAAATGATTGAAATTGATAAAAACTTATAGAAATGGGGTCAAGCTCCCTTCGGCCACGAAGTTCGTTATAAATCGAAAACTGTAATTTTGTAGATAATAATGTATAGTAATGTCAAGTGATGGCGTTACGGGCTGCAGCAGCAGGGAAAAATGCATGAAACATATAACTTCGAATAACCTCAAAATGTCCAAATTCGAAAATATGCCAAGCATGCCAAGAGTCCTCTACTTCTTCCTCTCTCCTCTCTCTCTCTCTCTCTCTCTCTCTCTCTCTCTCTCTCTCTCTCGCTCCTCTCTCGCTCTCTCTCTCGCTCTCTCTCTCTTGTCTTCCTTATTATCAATCTATTCATTCTATTATACTGGGGGTTTTCCATGCAACCCTTCTTTTTCTTTTCCTTTTTCTTCCCTCTCTTATTTGTCTTTATCCTGTTGATTTATTGACTTCAGTCAAGCTCAACCTACTAGAAAAGTGGTACAGTGCCAATACTCGGAATCTTCCTTGTGCACTGTAATTTAAAAAAAAAATAGTATAATAATTATGTAAATGTTCTTTCTTCTTCCCATTTCGTCTACTTCTCTTACTTTCCCTCGCCTCTCTCCTCCATTCTTAAGGACCCCAAGGAAGAACAGCGATGTTCTATTAACATCACTGAATTTGGGATATCCTCAGATTTGTTATATTTTATGAGTTATATATTCTGTATTTATATTTCTTTGAATATAATTTTGTTCTTTGTTTTTTAAAATTATTTCTGGAATAAAGACAACAAACAAACAATCTTATTCTATTATTTTGCTGGCTCTTGCTCCCTTTTACTCTCTCTCTCTCTCTCTCTCTCTCTCTCTCTCTCTCTCTCTCTCTCTCTCTCCCTGTTCATTGAAGTTGTTTTAATGGAGTTGGAGTTATCTCATATTTTTTTTTTCCCCTGATGTTCAGGCTACTTTTTACTCCTGTCAGTTTGTAAATATCATCTTAAAATTTGTATTCCATCATTTCCATGTCACTTCAGTTCTAAGACTGGAATTTGCGATAAAACCTTTCAATATCATTCAATCGATCAATCAATCAATCAGTCAGTCAATCAATCAGTCTCAGGTTCCTGTGCGGCTTTAGCACCAGAAGTCTATGTATGGGTTTTCCGAACAAGCATGAATTCAGGGGGGTCTCAATATTGTGCGTGAGAATGGATGTGTTTCCTATTCTGAGAGATATCGTTCATGAGCTGACCATACTGGTCCTTCCCTATGTGCAAAATATACATGAAAACATGATTAGATCCCTTTCAATGTTTCTTCAGGCTTTTATCATGTTTATCGTTTCTATGGTTAAGACAATTAAATGGCGTGAGAATGTACGATTTTTCCCCCAATTGCTATCACGTTTCGACATCTTTTTTTTTTCTTGCGTTTTTAGAATCCAGATTACTTGTTTCCTTATCAGTATGTTACTTCGTTATTCTTTTGTAATCATGATAATATTTAGTTCAAAAGAGAGGCTTCTCATAAAATCTAATCAAAAGTCCATGATAGCTGCCGAAATGGCAGATTTTCAATCCTATTATGGACACGATTTGGCAATGGAAATATAAATATAAAATTCATTAACTACATACCATAGACATAAGAAATGCATCCCAAATGGTGAACGGAGACTCCTGATTCCGACAGACTAAGTATTTATTACCATGATTAGTCAAATGTAACCAGTCAAAAACCTCAATTAAAACGCAAGTTTGGTCTATACTCACAGAAGTCAAGACCGGCCTGAGTTATCCTTGCCTTGAAGGCCCGGCAGCTTGTTCCATCCAGCCAGCCTCCACCTGGGGAAGCTTCGAAGCAGAAGCCATTGGTTATTTGAGTCAGGGCGCACCCGACCACAAGGGCCACCAAAATTCGGCAACTCCGCTTCTTCAACATGGGTCAGGAGCGGAACGAACCTGTTTTGATTCGAGCTAAACTAAAACTCTCTCCTTACCTTCTTCTACGGCCAGCACCGAATGAGGAAGAAGAAATAAGCGCACGGCTTTTGCTTTTTCTCAGGTATCGGAACCTGGGCATTTATCAATACTGATATAATTAGATCCATATAGTGATATCAGTATCATTATCACATTCATTGCATGCGGCTGCGTGGGCGGGGGGGGGGGGGGGGGGGGGGGGGGGTGTTGTCCTACAAATTCACTTTGTCAACAGAAAAGTAAATTTGTCTGTTAGTAAACTCTCCAAACGGTTCTTATCAACAAACATGAACTAAGAAATATGCTCCAATAAATTTACCGGCAAAATATAAAGATATCAAGAGTAGAATACCCCATCCCCTAACACGTGACTAATATTACCCTTTTTGCTCAGGTATCGAAACCTGCGCATTCATCATGATTGATGTAATATTTATAGATCGATATCATTATCACATTCAAATACATGCCGGCAAGGGCATTTCACTAGAAATTTTTCAAGGGCGGGTTGGTGACGGTGGTGGGGGCTCGAGAAAATAAACAATGCCAGCAGAAGAGTGAATCTTGTTAGTTAGCCCCTCCAAAATGGTTCTGATTTACCAACAAAACATAAACCTAAGCCCAGCGCACAACTTACGGATCCCAGTGGCTCACGACTGGTCTACGACTGGGTGAGAGGAGGTGAGTCGTGGGGCAGTCGTAAGCCTCGACACCGCACACCTTGCGATTCCAGACCCATCCGACTACTCTGTCTGCGACTTGTGCATGTGCTCTTACTCTTTTACATGCCTGACGTCATATCAATACTGCTGTCTGATTGGCTGGAAGATGGATTGAGCTGCGATCTCTTGCAATCCAGTTGTGAAAATTCGACATGTCAATCCTTCCACGCCATCCGACTGGCCTCTGACTGGTTACGACTCAGCGACTGACCAGTGCTTCGACGTCCACATCTCCTCTCACTCAGTCGTGAGCCAGTCGGATCGTAAGGTGTGCGCTGGGCTTAAGACAAGTTTTTCTCCAAAACAATCAGTGAATTTACCGGCAAAATATCAAGTGGAGTAGAACACCCTAACCACTAAAACGTCCCTGTCTAGTGATATGATTTTGGATAGTGTAATGGCACGCTCCATTTTCTGAAGATGTTAGATTACTGTTGGTGTAACCACAAGGGAACGTGGGCACTGAGATCAGGTCGAAAAACCAAAAAAGGGGAGGGGCAACGGAAAGAGAAAGTGAAGAGAGAGAGAGAGTGAGAGAGAGAGAGAGAGGAGAGGGGGGGGGGGGGTAGAAAAAAAAAGAGGGGGTGGGGCGAGGGATAGCATAGTAGGGAAGGAACAGTGTGACGAAGCTGCCATGCCCTTCTCCGACAGCGTCCCCCCTCCCTCATTCCTACTTCCTACCCGTTCAACCCTTTCCCCATACTAACATTATGTACATGCTTTGTAACTGCTTGATGAAGTATGAATAGTTTGGGCAAGCCATTTTTGTATAGGGAGGGAATTCGCTGAACTATTATGTTTTGTAAATTGTCTTGTGTAATTACTCTCACAGTTAATGTTTGTTGCATGCCCAACATGTCTAAAGGAACACAAACCAATGCAAACTAATTTTTCAATTAACAGAATTTAAAAAAAAACAACCAAACTTAAAACTTCGTATGAGGGGTAATTTGGTTGTGCGTGATCCTTCTCCAGGGTCCCGTTTCATAAACTTATCAATAACTAAGTTGCAATAACTGTTATAAGCTACTGAAATCCTTGCATCTGATTGGCTGAGAGCAAATTTGTCATAGAAGTGTGATAGTTGTTACTGATAAATTTTAAGAAACGGGGGCCCCAGAAGGTTTTAGAATCTCAATGTGTATTAGTACGATTCGGGAAGTAATCAACTCGGATTTGCATTCCCCTTTATGAATGCTGCGTTTTTTTTGTTGTTAGCCAGGTAGAATCTAAGAATAAATATTGTGTGTTAGCTGTACCCGTGGATTTTCTTACATCTTTTTCTCTTTTGCTTTCGT
>CM057158.1:26543342-26568342 GCA_029962745.1 Echinometra lucunter
GGGTTAACAAACAATAATGGTCCTAAAATCCCTTTAAAATCCTTTAGAAAACCTTTATAGGCTAGCAATGGTTCCATGAAGCACCTTTAAAAGTTGCAAAATGTGGGACAAGAAAAAAAAATCAGCACAATTTTTTCAATAGGTTTATGCTCTGTTCCCACCGCCGCAGCCCCGTCTGCTTGAACGTACTGCGCCTTGGGATTTTGGCCATTTTTCCCTTCTTATAGTCAAGTTTTGTTAGGTCTTGCTATAAAGTTTTCTCACGGCCCTGTACGGTATCCCTAAATAAATAGTGCACCCTTGAAATATTATTATGGTCATGCGATACTGAAATGTGAGAAAGAGCTGAAGTACTAATTGGATAATTTTTAAAAAGATAACGAGCAGAGATCTTACTTTTACAATGACCTATAAATTAATATAGTAGTCAAGTTTTGTTAGGTCTTGCTAAAAGTTTTCTCACAGCCTGTACGGTATCCGTAAATAAATTAGTGCACCCTTAAAATATTATTATGGTCATGCGATACTGAAACGTGAGAAAGAGCGAAGTGCTAATTGATGATTTTAAACGATACGAGCAAGATCTTACTTTAACAATGATCTAGAATATATATAGTACAGTAAAATTAATACTGCTATAGAAAAAGTAGCAGGAAATGACTGCTTGGAAACTCTTAGTAAGTTAATAGCACTTCTAGATAACGATCAATCTCCTGCGAGCAAAGGTGTATTATACTTTTACTTTCCCTCCGATCATTTCTTCTTCTCTCCTGCCTTTCTCTCTCCGATGTTCTCTCTTTCTTGCCCTTTTCTCGCAGCTAGTTTCATTCATTCATTTAGCATTACTATTTTTTGGGGGGGGGGTGAGAAGGGGAGGGAGTTGGCACACGCCCAGTGCCTCCTTATTTCTCCTCTGCCCTCCCCCATCCGCCACTGCCTTTGAGATTCAGAACACAATGCAGAATAATCAGTTGTCTTCAATTTCATCGCACCATTATTTTTACGATACAAGGAAATGAAACTCAATTTCATGAACTTAAACTAGAGAAAGGAGGATATACAAGCCACTTCGTTAACTCCTTGTAATACCTTGGATTCTTATCTCTATTAACATTGCTTGACACAAGGAAATGAATGTAATTTTTCCTCTTTTTATTTATTTGTTTTCATGTAAATACAAAATAAAAAAGGACGTGCAACTCATCCTAGCTCTCATTTTCTACTACACACCTCGAAATAGAAATTGTTTAGGGAGACGGCGCTATACAAATGCCTGTTCTCCTTCATCTTCTTGTTCTTTCTTTCTTTCTTTCTTTCTTTCTTTCTTTCTTTCTTTTTCCCCTCTTCTTCTTCTTCTTTTTTTTCAAATCTCCGGATCCCTCAACGTTTTGAACCAAACGCGTATCAAAACGCTGATTCTGGCCTAAAAAGTAAACAAACAAAGCAAAACAAACAAACAAGCAAACAACAACAACAACAACAACAACAACAAAGTTGTGCATGCATTCTTTTCCACAAGGCAAGAAATAAATGGTGATCATGAATATATGAGTTTTCGGTTAAGCTTACTTTGTTGCAGAATACGTAATAGGGCCAACCGAGCCGTACTGATTAGGAATATGTATCTCAGAGATGTGCCTCCTGAGGGTCTTCATGCCGACATCCCGAACTAAAGCATAATGAAAATGAAAATGATTGAAATTGATAAAAACTTATAGAAATGGGTCAAGCTCCCTTCGGCCACGGAGTTCGTTATAAATCGAAAATTGCAAATTTTGTAGATAATAATGTATAGTAATGTCAAGTGATGGCGTTACGGGCTGCAGCAGCAGGGAAAATGCATGAAACATATAACTTCGAATAACCTCAAAATGTCCAAATTCGAAAATATGCCAAGCATGCCAAGAGTCCTCTACTTCTTCCTCTCTCTTCTCTCTCTCTCTCTCTCTCCTCTCTCTCTCTCCTCTCTCGCTCTCTCTCGCTCTCTCTCTCGCTCTCTCTCTCTTGTCTTCCTTATTATCAATCTATTCATTCTATTATACTGGGGTTTTCCATGCAACCCTTCTTTTTCTTTCCTTTTTCTTCCCTCTCTTATTTGTCTTTATCCTGTTGATTTATTGACTTCAGTCAAGCTCAACCTACTAGAAAAGTGGTACAGTGCCAATACTCGGAATCTTCCTTGTGCACTGTAATTTAAAAAAAAAAATGGTATAATAATTATGTAAATGTTCTTTCTTCTTCCCATTTCGTCTACTTCTCTTACTTTCCCTCGCCTCTCTCCTCCATTCTTAAGGACCCCAAGGAAGAACAGCGATGTTCTATTAACATCACTGAATTTGGGATATCCTCAGATTTGTTATATTTTTATGAGTTATATATTCTGTATTTATATTTCTTTGAATATAATTTTGTTCTTTGTTTTTTAAAATTATTTCTGGAATAAAGACAACAAACAAACAATCTTATTCTATTATTTTGCTGGCTCTTGCTCCCTTTTACTCTCTCTCTCTCTCTCTCTCTCTCTCTCTCTCTCTCTCTCTCTCTCTCTCTCTCTCTCCCTGTTCATTGAAGTTGTTTTAATGGAGTTGGAGTTATCTCATATTTTTTTTTTCCCTGATGTTCAGGCTACTTTTACTCCTGTCAGTTTGTAAATATCATCTTAAAAATTTGTATTCCATCATTTCCATGTCACTTCAGTTCTAAGACTGGAATTTGCGATAAAAACCTTTCAATATCATTCAATCGATCAATCAATCAATCAGTCAGTCAATCAATCAGTCTCAGGTTCCTGTGCGGCTTTTAGCACACAGAAGTCTATGTATGGGTTTTCCGAACAAGCATGAATTCAGGGGGTCTCAATATTGTGCGTGAGAATGGATGTGTTTCCTATTCTGAGAGATATCGTTCATGAGCTGACCATACTGGTCCTTCCCTATGTGCAAATATACATGAAAACATGATTAGATCCCTTTCAATGTTTCTTCAGGCTTTTATCATGTTTATCGTTTCTTATGGTTAAGACAATTAAATGGCGTGAGAATGTACGATTTTTTCCCCCAATTGCTATCACGTTTCGACATCTTTTTTTTTTCTTGCGTTTTTAGAATCCAGATTACTTGTTTCCTTATCAGTATGTTACTTCGTTATTCTTTTGTAATCATGATAATATTTAGTTCAAAAGAGAGGCTTCTCATAAAATCTAATCAAAAGTCCATGATAGCTGCCGAAATGGCAGATTTTCAATCCTATTATGGACACGATTTGGCAATGGAAATATAAATATAAAAATTCATTAACTACATACCATAGACATAAGAAATGCATCCCAAATGGTGAACGGAGACTCCTGATTCCGACAGACTAAGTATTTATTACCATGATTAGTCAAATGTAACCAGTCAAAAACCTCAATTAAACGCAAGTTTGTCTATACTCACAGAAGTCAAGACCGGCCTGAGTTATCCTTGCCTTGAAGCCCGGCAGCTTGTTCCATCCAGCCAGCCTCCACCTGGGGAAGCTTCGAAGCATGAAGCCATTGGTTATTTGAGTCAGGGCGCACCCGACCACAAGGGCCACCAAAATTCGGTAACTCCGCTTCTTCAACATGGTCAGGAGCGGAACGAACCTGTTTTGATTCGAGCTAAACTAAAACTCTCTCCTTGCCTTCTTCTACGGCCAGCACCGAATGAGGAAGAAGAAATAAGCGCACGGCTTTTGCTTTTTCTCAGGTATCGGAACCTGGGCATTTATCAATACTGATATAATTAGATCCATATAGTGATATCAGTATCATTATCACATTCATTGCATGCGGCTGCGTGGGCGGGGGGGGGGGGGGGGGTGTTGTCCTACAAATTCACTTTGTCAACAGAAAAGTAAATTTTGTCTGTTAGTAAACTCTCCAAACGGTTCTTATCAACAAAACATGAACTAAGAAATATGCTCCAATAAATTTACCGGCAAAATATAAAGATATCAAGAGTAGAATACCCCATCCCCTAACACGTGACTAATATTACCTCTTTTGCTCAGGTATCGAAACCTGCGCATTCATCATGATTGATGTAATTATTTATAGATCGATATCATTATCACATTCAAATACATGCCGGCAAGGGCATTTCACTAGAAATTTTTCAAGGGCGGGTTGGTGACGGTGGTGGGGGCTCGAGAAAATAACAATGCCAGCAGAAGAGTGAATCTTGTTAGTTAGCCCCTCCAAAATGGTTCTGATTTACCAACAAAACATAAACCTAAGCCCAGCGCACAACTTACGATCCCAGTGGCTCACGACTGGTCTACGACTGGGTGAGAGGAGGTGAGTCGTGGGGCAGTCGTAAGCCTCGACACCGCACACCTTGCGATTCCAGACCCATCCGACTACTCTGTCTGCGACTTGTGCATGTGCTCTTTACTCTTTTACATGCCTGACGTCATATCAATACTGCTGTCTGATTGGCTGGAAGATGGATTGAGCCTGCGATCTCTTGCAATCCAGTTGTGAAAATTCGACATGTCAAATCCTTCCGACTGCCCTTCCGACTGGCCTCTGACTGGTCTACGACTCACGACTGACCAGTGCTGCGACGTCACATCTCCTCTCACTCAGTCGTGAGCCAGTCGGATCGTAAGGTGTGCGCTGGGCTTAAGACAAGTATTTTCTCCAAAACAATCAGTGAATTTACCGGCAAAATATCAAGTGGAGTAGAACACCCTAACCACTAAAACGTCCCTGTCTAGTGATATGATTTTGGATAGTGTAATGGCACGCTCCATTTTCTGAAGATGTTAGATTACTGTTGGTGTAACCACAAGGGAACGTGGGCACTGAGATCAGGTCGAAAAACCAAAAAAGGGGAGGGGCAACGGAAAGAGAAAGTGAAAGAGAGAGAGAGAGTGAGAGAGAGAGAGGGGGGGGGGGGGGGTAGAAAAAAAGCTACCCGAGAGGGGGTGGGGCGAGGGATAGCATAGTAGGGAAGGAACAGTGTGACGAAGCTGCCATGCCCTTCTCCGACAGCGTCCCCCCTCCCTCATTCCTACTTCCTACCCGTTCAACCCTTTCCCCATACTAACATTATGTACATGCTTTGTAACTGCTTGATGAAGTATGAATAGTTTTGGGCAAGCCATTTTTTGTATAGGGAGGGGAATTCGCTGAACTATTATGTTTTGTAAATTGTCTTGTGTAATTACTCTCACAGTTAATGTTTGTTGCATGCCCAACATGTCTAAAGGAACGCAAACCAATGCAAACTAATTTTTCAATTAACAGAATTTAAAAAAAAAACAACCAAACTTAAAACTTCGTATGAGGGGTAATTTGGTTGTGCGTGATCCTTCTCCAGGGTCCCGTTTCATAAAACTTATCAATAACTAAGTTGCAATAACTGTTATAAGCTACTGAAATCCTTGCATCTGATTGGCTGAGAGCAAATTTGTCATAGAAGTGTGATAGTTGTTACTGATAAATTTTAAGAAACGGGGGCCCCAGAAGGTTTTAGAATCTCAGATGTGTATTAGTACGATTCGGGAAGTAATCAACTCGGATTTGCATTCCCCTTTATGAAATGCTGTGTTTTATTTGTTGTTAGCCAGGTAGAATCTAGGAATAAATATTGTGTGATCAATGGAGGCCTAATTCATGAGATATGATCAATGGAGGCCTAGGCCAAGGTGTTAAAACAACTCAAGCTTTATATTAAGGTTATGTTGCAGCACTTTGTGTGTTCATTATGTATGCTCTGGCTCTGTGTACTCTATTCTCTACCTGCTGTATGTGTATTATGACATTATGAAAATGCATTAATAAATGAATGAATGAATAAATAAATAAATAAATAAATAAATATAGAAATAAATAAATGACTGAATAAACAGATAGATAAATGAATAAATAAACAAGTAAATAAATGAACAGATAAATGAATAAATAAATAAAGAAATTAACTCGAATTTGCATTCCCCTTTATGAAATGCTGTGTTTTATTTGTTGTTAGCCAGGTAGAATCTAAGAATAAATACTGTGTGTTAGCTGTACCCGTGGATTTTCTTACATCTTTTTCTCTTTTGCTTTCGTCTCTCCAACTCGTAATATTTCCTTGTCTCAGTATTCCCTGCCTCTCTTTTTCTTACTTTCTGCTCTCTTTTATTCTCATGCCTTTTTCGCAGAATGATGTGGCTATTTCTTTCCCCCATTCACTACATTCTCATCTCTCTCTCTCTCTTTCTCTCCCTCACTTCAATTTAAAAAAAAGAATGCCCTCGAAGGAAAGAAATAAATCGAAGTTTTAAGAATTTTAAGTTGGAGAGAACTGAATAAATGAGAGAGAGAGAGAAAGAAAAAAGGGAGGGAGGGATGGGGGGGGGGGCGAGGAGAGAGCTCGAGAGAGGGAGGGGGAGAGGGTCTGAATAGTAATAGAATAGTAATGGAAAACGAAATACGCCATCTGTTTGGTAGAAAAGACGCTCAATGCATTAGTTATTCGTGTTTCCTTTGCCCTTGGCATAGCCATAAGGAACTATTTATTGAGCTATGTTTTTCTTAACGATTTGATATTATGAATTTTCGAGCAATTGTGATTTTCTTCAAATTTTATTAGTTGGTTCACTTTCTGTAAGAATCAGAAGACATAATATAGTCTATATTTCAGACTCTAGAAAATACATTCACGACCTTGCATCTTTTTAGATTAAGCTTTGTAGACTTACCATTTTCATCATAACTATACTTTTATCACTGCTTTCTTAATCAATCACTTCATTGCATTTTAATTATAGGCTGCGATTAAAAGCACTGATGTTGTATTGACAGTTTGTGTCTAAATCGATATTTGTTCAGTACAACGAAAGAGCAATTAAAATAGTTGAATTCTTAATGTTAATATATCACTTTCTTGTGCAACCTAATCTGTTATTTTTTTTCGTATGATTATCATGATACATATAGCAAATTTACAATTTAAGAAAAGCAATTTGGATCAACGGTGTTAAATGCTTCGTCCAATTTAACAGAGAAATATAATTGCATCAAAATGATGGTGTAATGAACGATATCAAACTTTAACATACAGGTTGTTTTTTCCACTATTCAGTAGAGTGTGCTTTCCTTATACTTTCCTTATACTTTCCTCTTAGTATAAAAACTACAGCGTTTTTAAAGCTCGAGATATCCTTCGTTAAACTAAAACCGAAAAAACCCCAAGATCTACCTCGAAATCTAGATCATCACGAGCCACAACAGTAAAATCTTGAAATCGGTGAACTGCCACTTGGTCTCATCCCACATGGTCTAGTCCCATTTCGTCTACAACAAGTTCGTCTAATAACCATTTGGTCCAATTACCACTTAGCCCATTTACAATTTCGTCTAATTTCCAGTTCGGATATGCTGTGAATCAGTGAGACATAGGCTACTAAAAACTTAAATATTTACATCGTACTACAGAATTCTTATAGTATCTCAAGTACAGCTTATGCTACAGACTTCAGAAGTCACCCCCACCCCCCCCCTTTTTCACCATTTCACATTAAGCAAAAGAGTTATAAGAGTACAGAAAACCTGATGAAGTAAATGTATGCAGTGCTGGATCCAGGGGCCCTCCCCCTTTTAGAGGTCGAGGATCTTTTTTTTCTTCTTCTTCTTATCAGCGAATTTGAGAGTTAAATAGACACCCGAAAATACCGAGGACTTTTTAAAAGAACATTTTGCTCGGCAAATTTTTCGGGCAAGAACTATAAGAACAGCTGATCGCCCTCCCCCTGAAAACTTCTGGATCCGCCGCTGATATGAGAGTGAAACGTATAAGCAGGGACTTTGGGTAAGTGACATTAGAGTTTTCTCATGTGATACTGACCTGATATTCCACGAAATAAAAGTGATACCGTATACTTTCCTCTTAGTATAAAAACTACAGCGTTTTTAAAGCTCGAGATATCCTTCGTTAAACTAGAACCGAAAAAACCCCAAGATCTACCTCGAAATCTAGATCATCACGGGCCACAACAGTAAAATCTTGAAATCGGTGAACTGCCACTTGGTCTAATCCCACTTTGTCTAATGCCTGTTTGGTCTCATCCCACATGGTCTAGTCCCATTTCGTCTACAACCAGTTCGTCTAATAACCATTTGGTCCAATTACCACTTAGCCCATTTACAATTTCGTCTAATTTCCAGTTCGGCTATGCTCATTATATCGATGTGTCTAATACCCACTCGGTCTGACACAACTTAGTTTACCTGATTAGACGAACTGGTAATAGACTAAGCGGTCATTAGACAAAATGAGGAAAACTAAGTAGAAGAAGTGGCAGGTAGACCATTTGATCATTAGACGAAATGACAATTAGCCCAAGTGGGTATTAAACCAAGTGATGATTGGACCAAAAGGCAATTAGATCAAATTGATAGTAGACCAATGGGTTTAGCCATAGTGGTGTTAGACGATCTAGGAACTAGACCAACTGGCATTAGACCAAGTGGCTATAAACCCTTGAAATCTAGCTAATCTAAAGGATGCCCTTTATCGGCAAGATGGACAATTAGAAAGTTGCTAGGCGGAATAAAGCGATGACAGGTGAACGAGATCGGTTCCGATCTTCAGGTATCCCTGAAAAAAAAGGAAAAGCAAAATTGTATCTTCAGGTATTCCTGAAAAATGAAGGAAAAGCAGAATTACATCTGCAGGTATCCTTGAAAAAAAGAGGAAATGCAAAATTATAGGGAGTAGATTTGTATCACTCATTATCAATTCAACGATGCTAATTTCTTTACTTCTAGGAAACCAAGATTTATAAACTGTATACTCAATTATTATGCACAAGTTATACTTTGAATATTCTGGCAATAAATGAATTGAATTTAACTGTAGAATTATATCAAAACTCAGATCTCATAAACATACCCACATCCTGTGCAGTTCTCAAGCAAACTCCATCTCATAAAAACCCACATTAGCGCTGAAAACAGATTTTTGTTTTGTTGTGGAAATTTATCATTTTGCTTGCAGAAAGGAATAAAAAAGTGTATTATCAACTTTTGGTGAGATACTTTAATTCACAAAGAAATGTCATAACATCATTAAAACCTTTACAGAACATCTGCAGAACTACATTTCTTTATAACATAATAACATGAAGTCTTACCTGTCCCAGTGTGATGTTTGTATGCATCATCTCAAACCCGTCCATTTGGGGGAGAGGAATTCCGACCATGCCCATTCCTGCCGACCAGAACAACATTAGAACAACGAGAACATAAACAAATTGTAGAGTCCCCATGTTTTGAATATGTTTTAGGATCAAATTTGTTATCTGGCATATTTTATGCTTTTTTTCTATCATCACAGTTACCATCTACAAAAGAAAACATTACAATATCATTAGGCCATCTCTTTTATTTCTTTCCGTTAGAAATTTCTTGTGAGGTATACATGCAGTAAAGAAAATGTACTGGTAGCATTGATTAAGTGCATGGAAAATCACAATTCATGCGTGATACTGTCTTGTTAAAATATAATTACAAAACCTTTTTTTAGTATTAGTAGTAGTGTATTGTCTTTTTCTTGCTCGTCATTTATTTCAAACAATGCTAGGTGAAACAAAATAATGGAGGCAAATGTCAGTGTATAGGGTAAAAGCTGAAGTAATCATTCAGAAATGTAAAAAAATGATCAGAAAGGCTTAAAATGAATACGAATATGAATATGAATATAAACCGCATGGAATATAGCTTACGATTAAGCTTTGGGAGTATGACACTCTTGATCGCCATGTTGACAAAACTCTGAAGTTTAGAGATCTGGGGGGAAAAGCAAAAATGCATGATAAAGTAAGAGTGATCTGCTTAATTTGAAAAGGCGTCGTAGATACCCCCTTTAGACCAGTGGGAGGGGACGGGGCAGTTTTATATTGCTTCATCGTTCGCGGCACCCATAAAGTAAACTTACTCAAGCATTTAAAAACACGCATTTATAATTCCAATGTATTATTAACACTATTGTTGTAACTTATTCTTGACTATTTTTTTTTCAAAACACGCACTCACGTCCAAATTTAGGTCATTGTTGTTCTGTATATTTAGGGTCAACATTGATCTGTAGGCTATGTTGATTACAACATTCTTCAGTATATTTATGTCAATATTGTAATGTATAGTTTAGCTCTGATTTTACAATTATCAACACACTGCACGATGTTATTTCGGGATTACTTTATACTTTGCACATGCATTGCCTGTTTATATTGATACGGAAATAACTAAATCTAATCAAAATTATCTTCTTCTTTTCGTCCTTTTTATTACGCGGCGCATAAAATCTGCGTGATCGGAATATTATTTGATAATTAAGATATATTCTTCAAAAAATCATGATATATGGAAAGTCATGAAGTTCAGTTTTAAAGAAATTTTCATTACCCACCACCATTGTCTCTTATATGGCGTGACATACTGAATCAAACATCAAAATCTTGTTACTTGTAAAAGGTAGTTAATTATAATGAACTACCTTTTACAAGTAGTTAATTGTAATTAATACCTTTTACAAGTAACAAGATTTTTATGTTTGATTACAATTAAAGTTGCATAGGTTGAGAAATCATATCAAATCCAACCGTTACCATGATTACTGAAAATTAATATTTGGGAAGTAAATCAAAGCCCAACATATGTGGTATACCACATCAAAACGATATTAAACAGGCAACGTTTGACTTTCAATAGGTCAGTAGTCCTTTATAAATATCCCTGCATTTTAATTTGCTCCGCAGCCTCGATTTATTTCTCGTTTGAACATTTTTGACATTCGTGTTCCGTAGTTTTGATATTTTAGAACTATACTAACTTGAACCCGAACGTGAAATAACTCACCGGGATATTTCCGATTTCCGATCGAACTTCTTTCAACTCCGTGCTGTGAGGAGAAAAAAAATGGAGGCAATTACTCAAAGACATAAATTCATACCTCCATCGTTATTTCCATTTTCGATAAGATGAGTCATGCTTTTCCCTTTGAATTCTGCGAATTCGCTTGTCTATCTTATTTTAAGGATGCTTACCGGGCGTGTCTGCTTTCGATTAGATCAAGGATTTGCATCATGCACAGTGATGGAAAGAGAATGCATTTGTGTTTATTGGGATACATGTGTTTGTGTTATTTCAGGGTTTTTTATCTTTCTTTTTTTTGGCGGGGGGGGGGGGGGGAGAGATGGGAGTAGGAATAGGAAAACTGAAACATTTTCTCTCATGTCTTATTCTTTAATTATGTACTTTTATATGATAATGATTCTAAATATTTTATGAAAATGTACGTTTTTCTTTTTTATACTATTGCAGTGTAAATTGGCCTGGTTCATAACTGTTTAGAACCAGGCCAATTTACACTGATTTCAATGGGGTTAGGTAGGTATTCGATTCCCATAAAATGTGGGCTGTGGATATTTTACATCATGCTCCATCGAGACATGGTATCCAAAATTCTGAAATTCCAAAAAAGTCTTTTTGTGACGTCATCGCTTCGTTCTATTAAAGGCGAACTCTATTCCGAATCGTAGTGACGTCATAGCAAACTTGCGATCGGCTACGCTTTGAAGCCGATTTGGCCTTTACTCCGACCACAAGGCTGCAGTTGACCAAAATTTCTAGTTTAGTATTCCTGACATTGTTATGAACTTCATTTAAGACAATTTTACTTGCTGAACTTTGATATCCAATGCTAAATGCCATTTCTTCAAAAATCGGATCGCAGACGGATCGCATAGTGTGCGACGGGCTTGAGGTTGTAACATTTTTCCAAAAAGAAGGGAGTAGAAAACACATGGTGATTTCAGGGAACGTCTTCCAGAAAGATAGCTTAAGGCAGTTACAGAAAGGGAGGAATGTTAAAGGAGAATGCAACCTTGACATCAGTGTGCTTCCAGTGAATGAAGAAGAACAAGAAGAGTAAACAGTGAAAATTTGAGCAAAATCGGACAATCCATTCAAGAGTTATGCACTTTAAAAGTTTAATCTAATCCTTATTATAGGATCCTTAAATTGGCAACTTTGCCAGCATCTGTGATGTCATCGTGGACAACTCTCCATTCATTTTGTACACAGAATTCAACATTTTCTTTATTTTCAAGAGAAATAAAAATTATTTTGATTTATTGTTTGAGTATGACATGGCTATATCAATTCTGCAATGATATTGGGAAGAGTAATGTTGATTCCTGACCTGAAATTTCATATAAATCAATTTTTTTGAAAAATTATGTACAAAATGAATAGAGAGTTGTCCATGATGACATCACAGGTGCTGGCAAAGTTGCCAATTCTAGGATCAACATAGTAGGGATTTACTGAAACTTTCAAAATTCATAACTCTTGAACCGATGGTCCGATTTTGCTCAACTTTTACTGTTTACTGTTCTTGGTCATCTTTATTCACTAAGAGCACACTGATGCTTGGTTGCATTCTCCTTTAACAAATTAATACCTGACACATGGTAATCACGTTAATGGGGTAGCCTGGTTCATAACTGTTTAGAACCAGGCCAATTTAAACTGATTTCAATGGGGTTAGGTAGGTATTCATGTGGCCTCATATCGGGTCCCCATGAGTCGATTCCCATAAAATGTGGGCTGTGGATGTTTTTCATTATGCTCCATCGAGACATGGTATCCAAAATTCTGAAATTCCAAAAAAGTCTTTTTGTGACGTCATCGCTTCGTTCTATTAAAGGCGAACTCTATTCCGAATCGTAGTGACGTCATAGCAAACTTGCGATCGGCTACGCTTTGAAGCCGATTTGGCCTTTACTCCGACCACAAGGCTTGCTGTTAACCAAAATATCGATTTTTGTATTCCTATCATTATTCCGAACTTCAAATAAGATCATTTTTACTTGTTTAAACGTTCATATTTAATGCAAAATGCCATTTGTTCGAAAATGGGATTGCAGTCGGATCGTATAGTGTGCGGTGGGCTTCTCATCATGAATGGATTAATTACCTGAAAGATGAGATCACCCACGTGATGTTGTTGCCCTTTGACCCGACGGTCAACTCTGCAGTAATAGCCTGTTCAAAATATGAGAAACAAAAACCATAAACAGAACAGAATAACTTAAAACATAAAGCATATGTCAATGTGTTGCCAGTATACGTGTTTAAGCAATATTTAGAATATGAATTTGTAAAAAAAAAGTAATTCTGTGATAAAAAGGAATTACAAGTGAGAGTTACAACGAACTTCACACTCTTAAACTGCCACAGGTAATTATTATTATCGTGATTATTATTATTATTATTATTATTATTATTATTATTATTATTATTATTATCATTATTATTTTCATTATTATTATTATTATTATTATTATTATTATTACTATTATTTTCATTATTATTATTATTATTATTATTATTATTATTATTATTATTATTATTATTATTATTATCATTATTATTATTATCATCATTATAGGTTTTCCCGCCCATCTTCGTAAACTTATCATCGGAATCAACGATATTTTCGTTCAATTTCACGCGAAATTGATTGACAATGTGAATCAGCATTTAAAAAGCAAATATTATTTGATTTTTGATTTTTTTTTTAGCATGCGATTTACTATTGTTAGAATACAAAAGGTCAGAAAGAAAATTCCATTAAATAATCTGTGTAAACAACATTAAAATTCGAGTAAACAGCATTCCAATTCGCGCAGGACACGACGTGGGAAGAATCTTGGCATACAATTTCATGAATAGGCAAACAGTTTTGATATTTTGTGCAATGTTTTTCATCTTACGGTAATGAGTCAATGTGGGTTTCTGTTTATATGAACATTATTTATGTAGAAAGAACAAGACTGAGATTTATTAGCATTTAGCAGATGGAAAAGAAAGAAATATGAAAAGAGACCCCCTCACAAACATGCAAATAAAGATCACCAAAAAAAAAAAATAATAATAATAATCCATGACCATGACTGACAGGCATTTTGGACTGAATTGCATGCAAAGATAAAGATTAAGACCAGAGAAGAATAAAAGAAAAATGACATATAAACTGAAAAAATATATGAATGTCAAATATATTATGACAGAAAAGAAATAAGGAATGAAAGATTATAAAAATGAAAATGAAAAAGAGATAGAGACCACTTACCATAGAGTTAGTGTGTATGTAACTCTATGCCACTTACGTCGTTTTATATAACTGAATGGTATACATGGTATAAGTGCGAAAGTGATTGCAAAAATGAAAATGAAACCGCAATTCAGCAAGGAATCTCTTCTTCCTCTCAAACCTGGCGAAATTGTATGACGGTGTTTCATTACCAAATTGAATCAAATTACATTTAATTTGAATGATAATTTTACTAATTTCAATGTTTAAAAAAAGAAATGAACGCAAAAAGTGCTAAAAGAAGCACTGGAAAACCGATGGACTATAAATTGCTTGAATTTGAATGCTTGATCATGAAATGGAATGCTGTTTTGACGAATTCGGCCGGGAAACCCTACATGATAATGATGATGATTATGATTATCATTATTATCATTAAAAAACCGATGGACTATAAATTGCTTGAATTTGAATGCTTGATCATGAAATGGAATGCTGTTTTGACGAATTCGGCCGGGAAACCCTACATGATAATGATGATGATTATGATTATCATTATTATCATTATTATCATGATTATTATGATAATATCTATTTTTTGGATGTGTAACAGGACAAAACTGTGCATAAAAAATAAACAAAAGGAAATTATTTTTCAATCAGGAAGAATTGGAATAATCTAATCATACATGAATGTTGCGAATTTGAAAAAAGTGGCCATTTTGTCTTCTGACTCTGCTCATTGAAGCATGAGACGACGAATCTCCATCATTTTGACACAAACGGTAGCTTGGAAGTTTAAAAATATGATTAGATTTTTTTCAAGTCCATCCGGATGAAAAGAATAATTGCCTTATGTTTTCGGAGGAGGGGGACTTTTATTGTTTGCGAATGGTTTATTTTATTAGGTTTAATCTTCCTGATAAACTTATTCAACAACATAAATTTACGTTAATGTATTGGACGAAACACCCTTCCTTTTAATTCGGCATCATTGGAAAAAAGAGGGAGAGAAAAAGGAAGGTATACGCACTCTATTTTTGGATCTCACTGAAAAAAACAAAACAAGAGGAAACTTAAATGTCGTCAAGATCGTAAATCCTCTATATTCAGAAATGTATGAAACAACATGATGCTCACCACACTGAGTGTGAACAGGGAGGCCTTGGTCTTGTTCGGTAGGATTGCATACGGGGAGCAGTAGGCGGTCAAGGCGGCATCGATCCCTTTGGGAGTGATCTTGATCGTGGGAGTGACGGTGCTGTTCAGATATATCCATATCGTCATGTTCGGGTACATCTTGCCAATCTGAAAGTTTGGAGACAACAAGATAAAATCTGTATAAATCAAGTATTTTTGTTGGGTAGTATGTAGTATTTTCAGGATAATTAGTGACACTCTGATGAAAACTTTTCGTCCGTTGACAATGTGGAAATATCGTGTAAACACTGCATTTATACAGTGTTTTTTTTTCAAACTGTTCAGCTCTCCATAGGCTATTTCAATGATTCAAATAAAATATTTTACAACTCGGTGAAACTGATATGTATCTTGAATCCAACTTAACAGAATATTTTTACATTTCTCTCCTTTTCCTTCACACAAACAAAGGTTGAAGTGACATCCATTTAGGAAACAATAATTTTTTTTAATACAAACCCGATATAAAATGAATATATCTATCATCCTCATAATATTGATTTTTTCATAGTACTAGAAATAAGAATTTTGTTATTAAGCTTTTGTTGCTTCAGTGTTCGCTGTGATTTCAAACTGTGTCTACACTGTGCGATTTACTGTGACTTTGTGTTATACACTGTGGAAATTGTAAGAAGGAACTTCAAGAAAGTGATACAGTTTCACAGGTTAACACAAACTGCATTCTCATTGTCCCGAGTAGCAGGGACTTTGTTCACACTGTCTCACACTGTCGTCACACTGTGTAAGACAACTGATACCCACTGGAAATTTGCAGTGTGACTTCCAAGTCCATTCAGAGCAAACTGTGTAACAGTGAACGTGTGCACATTGTTTAGATGATCACAATGCCTGTGCACACTGTTCAGCCAGGGTGACTTTGTTCATACTTTGTTCATACTATCTATGTTCAGGGAAATTGTTTTCTCTTGCTATGTTCATACTCAATAGTCACACTGTGCGAAACAGTGTGGAAACATCACAGTTTAACCACAGTGGATTTTGGTAATTTTCAGTGTGTGAACACATTTCCCTGGTGTGACAGTGACTTTCTTTCTAGATGCGGTAACCAGTGGCTTTGTTTCAGCAAGGTAGAAACCACAGTGTGCCGTAATGTTACAATTAGTATACATTTCAACGGCTGACAGTGGCTGGATTTATGTTTCGACACACTCGTGTGCTTCGTGTGTTTTACCTCAGGAAGGAGCATCTTTACAACTATGCTGGATGTGTTCAGGTACTCCGCTACTTCTGGTGGAGCCTTGGAAGAATAAAAAAAAAAAACAGTCAGCAAATGAAATTATGAAATGTGCGAGTGATAACACTTTTAAAGCGATTAGAAACGTAGTATTAAGCTCTACACAATAATACTGTCATTCATCTTTTCATTATCATAATTCTGATGATTATTATCATTATTGTTGTTACTATTATTATTATAATTATTGTTATTATTATTATTATTATTATTATCATCATCATCATCATCATCATTATCATTATTATTATTAACATGATAGTACTACAAGGAAGACAAAATTGCGTTTCCTAGGAAATTTTCCGTCTTTCCCTTTTTAAATATTGAAACCATTTTTGCAGTAAAGCCCCAAACCCTATAGACCAATTTCACAACGCAAGTGGGCTGCAGACTGTTCGACACAGTTCGACATACTGCGGTGGGCGCTCCAACTTTTATAGTACACAAGTCAATAGCGTGTTTTGTACATTCGTTCGATTTTTTGTCTATTTTGACCAATATATGCAGATTTCTTTTAATATTTGCAATGATAAATTGTCAGGGAAGTTCAGGTCGCAGCTGTGCGGTGCTCGAATGCCACAAGAATTGGAGAAAGTTTAAAAATTGGAAGCTAACTGAGTGCGAAATTCACTCGCTTTTGTCTCATGAAGCCTGTTTGTGTGAGAAGCCGTACTCCCTACACAGGTTACCGTAAGCAATGCGAAGGAATCCGTCGCCAGTGGGTAAAAATAACAACAGAAAGGACCTTGACGTCAAGAAATATTATCATTATGTACTTTGGCGTAAAATATAATGAGTGAAAACATGATTGTGTAAACAGGGTAAGATTGAGGGCTCCCATTTACTACGGCTTCTATGCTGCAATCGAACTTATACTGACAAAACTAAGTTGAAAAACTGTCGAAAGTACAAAAATACATCATACCATCATCTGTCAGATATGGCCATTGTCTTACCTCATGTACCCATGTACCCATGCTTTATTTTATTGATCTAGAATAAAGTAAATGGAACAATATTAGGGCATATCTCATATCTTACATTCATTTTGTACACAGAGCCAATCGCGGTCAGCGCGTTTGCCCACCGCAGCAATGGCGTCGCCGATAGAGGGCCAAATACATAAACTGGAGGTGAAATTGGTCTATAGATGGGCATTCTTAAACTTTATGAATTAAAAAAAAAACAAAAAACAACCAACTTTTCCCATAAGAATAGACATCATCTTTTGGAGATGTTTTTACTATATTGTACTGATGATTTCTGATGTTATCTACTTGTACCGAAAAAAAAAAAAAGATTCTTGAAACTTCTCAAATCCTGCGTGTTTAATTTTGCTTCGCTTAGATTGAGAGTTGAGAGAATTATTTCAAATTAATGTTATCTCACGTTTTTGGGAGTCACAGTATGGTTCAGTTGTCCAGTTTCCTGCAAAACGTATGCAGCAGAGTTCGGCAAGTAGTCGGTTATCCACATGAACAGCATCTTCGAGGTCCGATCCGAATCTTGTGGGATCACGGGTATTGGTATCGGGCATTCGGTAGCATTACTAATCGGGTACACTTCACCCTGACATAAATAAATCATAAAAATGTAGATTCAAAGCAAACCAAAGCAATCTAAAAACGAGATGAAAATGAGTGCGTCTCCTATAATTTATCCCTCGGCCTATATTCAGTTAACTTCATAGCTCCAGATGTTCTTGTATTATTGTGATAACAAGAATTAAAAAAACAACAATAAAATCATATGTTAATTGGCTTCTTTGACCTTTGACCTTGACTTAACAACCAAAATGTCTGATCACTTTATCTGCTCATTATAGTCATGTATAGAAATATTGAAATAAAGTACTAGAAAAAAACTTGGCAAATAATTTCACGCACATGGACTTCTACGACCTTTGACCTACGTACCCCAATATCTAGCACCGAGTTCAAAGTTCAAACTAAGTAGTTCTCGAGATATCTTGTGCGGAGTCTTGAAATAAAACACGGGGAGGGAGGGGAGGGGAGGATGAGGAAGGAGGAGAAGGGGAGGAGGAGGAGGAGGAGGAGGAGGAGGAGGAGGAGGAAGAAGAAGACGAAGACGAAGACGAAGACGAAGACAAAGACGACGACGACGAAGAAGAAGAAGAAGAAGAAGAAGAAGAAGAAGAAGAAGAAGAAAAGAAGGAGGAGGAAGAAAAGAAGAAGAAATATAGCAGGCCTTGTCAATGCTACAGATAATTGAAAATGAAGAAGAAAGAGAGAGAGAGAGAGATAGAAAGATACAGAGAGAGAGAGAGAGAGAGAGACCAACGTTGATATTTTACACAGACTAGGTTATATGAGAGGGGGATGAGGAGAGAGAGAGAGAGAGAGAGAGAGAGGGAGAAAAAGTACCTTGTGAGCAGTGTCGACGGATCCATTGAAGGTTGGACTTTCAACGAGAGAGTAGTCGAACTTGAACATGTCTTTGTAGGCCATAGTCACTGTTAATAAAAGAACACCAGTCTATCAAATAGAATCATTTAGATTTTTTCAGATTCAGATTCAGATTAATAGATCTTATTTCATTTTTATTTTCACAATATCATTTATATAATCATAATTCAAATACAATATAACAAAGAAAAAGAAGGGAAAAAATAAAGGATGCAAGATAGAAACCAGTATACGTAAAAACAATTCCAAGAAAAAGAACTAAATAAGAAATATCTAAGCCTGGAAACAGAGACCAGGAAAAGAAGCAGAGCTTGTGATATCACTGGTCTTTGTTATAATGACAAAATAGACATCCTACCTGATAACAAAAATACCGCCAATCCACCAATGGAACACCACAAGAACATTGTAAAATAACAATGTATATACTATGTAAACACATAATACAGGAATAAAGATTGTGTTTCTCTTGTGTTATCTGTTTTTTTTTACCTTGATCTTGAATAAAGAAATGATTCGACAACATCATACATGACTTTCACTAATCAGTTAAAATTGGAAGTCATTCAGGGGCATCCGTGATTATTATCTATATAATATTGACTTGTCTCTACTACATATATTGCCTGAACTATAGATTCATATTGTCCAAGACGAAGACGAGGGCAGGGCAATGGCAAGGGCAGGGCAATATGGATCTAGTGAGGGCAGCATATATCTCCCGCCCGAAAGTAGGAGCCAGTCAGTATTGTTATTATCATCCGTATTAGATGGTGATTATGAAACTGAGGATTTGCTCAGAATTAGCCCGGTTCATGCAGGAGTTAAAGCACTAGCTTTTTGTAGAACACATGCAGTATTGCAGCGAGGAAATTTTCAGTTTTATAAACACCATTTGACTATATTATCAACCTGTGGAAAACGCTTTTAGCCCCGACTTGGACACTGAAGTGGACATTATTTTCGACCTCGCCCTTGCCATCGTCATGATCGTCATTTACCGCTTTCACACCAAGGTACGGTCGCTGGGTACGGTCGCAGAGACCGTACCCAGCGACCGATCGGACGTGCTTTCACACCGCCGTCAAAATTTGGTCAGGCCCTGAGCGATCGGTCGCAGTATAGCTGACCTAGCTGAAAGCGGAAGTAGAGATAGCGCGTTGGCATGTATGGGGGTCATTGCATTTCGATCGGTCGCTGAGTACGATGTGCTTTCACATCAAACTTTCATCGGTCGCGATCGGTCGCTGAAGTACCTCTTAGGTCGGACTCAGCGACCGATCGTTTTTGACCAAAACGATCGGTCGCTGAGTACGATGAAATGCTTTCACACCATGGTTTCATCGGTCGCTGGGTACGGTCTCTGCGACCATACCCAGCGACCGTACCTTGGTGTGAAAGCGGTATTATTAGACTTGTTCTTCCACATCATTGTGGAATTAATCCCGATTTGAGCTCTGCTGACACTGATCCCAATTTTTACATCGTTTTCGACATCGTCATCGACTTTCTTCGACATCGTCGTGGACTTTGGAATTAAGTGGAATTACGTTGAATTACCCTGGAATATATTACAATTCAGCATATCGGACTCCTTATCTCCAGGTCTTCTTTACTTTTAGTCTTGACATTCAATTTTATTGCTTCCACTTCGTATCATAATGTAAATAACAGTAATAAAACATCTTCTCATTTAATTAATAATTCATTTGTCGCATATCTTATTATTCTCCGATCTGATGTCGTAACAATCAATAATCTCAAACTGAAACTAAAACTCAGAGATCTCACAACTGCATTGCATGTGCAGCTGATCGCCAAGTTGTTTGACCGGGGAAAAATACAAGGCTATACTGCCTGGTCACATACACGTAAAGTTCATATAGTTTTGTGACAGAGGGGAATATTAGAAATATTACCCTCTTGCCAGGTTTGCACTAAAAGACGAGGATAATACTGTTTTTGTAAAAACAGCTCAGATGTCTGATAAGGATAATAGGCCTAATAATGATAATGGAGGTGTGTAGTGGCCTCAAAACTAATTTGATATTTGGGACGACATTTTAGAATGGTATCATTCCTAAAAGTGGAAAGTTTACCTTTCAGAGCTCTCAATTTCCGTTCAAGATCACGGTTAATGGCTTGGATAACACTGCTGCAGGCCTGAAATATTTAGGAACGAACCACTGATTATACCTAACATTAATCATTAAAGTTGTATTGCCAAAGGATATTGCAAACAAAATGAAAACAATTCATGATGAAATAGTGACGTGTATAAATATATTTCCAGACTTCACTATAGAAGATCACATATTCTGTTTAAATTAATGTTTTTCGGGGTTTATTGATCAATTCATAATTTTATCAGTTAATGACTGTTGTATTATTGCATACATTTGTGATTTTTACATAATTTGTCAAAAAATTAAAATAATTAAAAATCCATTTAATTTGAATACTCTTCATCCTTTCATTCGAGGAGGCCCAGTGGCTTAGTGGTAGAGCTATGGTCTCTTAACTGGGAGAGACGGGTTCGAAGCTGATGCACTAGTGCCCTTTGGTAGGAGTTTTAATCCTCATTACCAGCTACCAAGTCCCTTGGAAAGGGCTTACTTAATATTAGCACCCACATGCTTTCTTTGCAGTCAAGTAAATAAAAACCCAACCCTGTAACTATTTTTAAAGTAGAAAACTGGAAAAAGCCTTTTCTTGACTAACAATTGTTTAAGTGCACTTTCTTCATATATCTAAATAACAAATCACTCGAGTGATAACTAACTGATTTTCTGGAGAGTTGTCCTAAAGTTGATTGTGCCTTTCTCCCATATTTGTAAGGTCTTAAGTTTTAATTCCTCCACTCAGTAGAACTAATTCATGGTTTGTCCCCTCCGCCGTTTGGGAGACCTTTTCTGATTATTCGTGTTTTGATTCTCCTCGTCTTTTCATCTGATATCACATAATGACAGCTTTTTATTTCATTTATTCATGCTATTAGGGTGCACCTCCCTAGAAAAAAAGAAGGTAACAGAAAAAAAAGTTTAGCAATAAAGTGGAATAAACAGATATACTAAGGGTCTTTACGTTTACCTTTTGATTCAGTGTTTTCTTCAACTGATCGGCGACCTTCTTTTCATACTTTCTGCAATGTGTACAAGTGGAATATAAAGGCATCTTATTAGAATAGCAATGTAGTTAATCTATACGGTACAGTGTGTATCAAAATAAAGGTAATCCATATTCACACGATTTATATTTTAAGGGTATTAACATGTAGCTTAGAAATAAAAAGGAACTCTTATTCTATCCACGGATACCTCACTTTTACAACGCTTACGTTATGTATGACCGATTGCATTGATATTGGAGATTACGGGTATGAATTCCATTTTTTTTTTTCAAGTTTATAGGCAAACGGATGAAAGACTGTTCTCACATCATTCAATGGCGCCACACATGCGTAATCAAGTGCTTTCTTACTGAAAACGACCGACATCAATAACATTTTTGCAATGTTCATGGATACAAGACTGAAACTCATACTTCCCCCTTTGCTCATTAAGGGTTCCAGCGGATCTGATAATCATCGGTTATCACCAGTGGTTGTTGAGAAAATGGTTCGACACCCGACCTATATAAGTCCCGCCGCATACTATACGATCCGTCTGCGATCCGAATTTTGGAAAAATAAAATGTTATAGCATGTGGTGTGAACTTTCAAACATGTGATATCTTAATTATCAAAGTTTCGAATAGTCGTATGAATACGAAACTCGAAATTCCGGTTATTTGCAATCCTCCAGGTCGGAATCCAAGCGAATTCAATTCCAAATCGTAGTGACGTCATAGCAACCTTGCGATCGGCTACGATTTGGAGCCGATATGGCCTTTACTCCAACCATAAAGCTTGCAGTTGACCAAAATTTCTATTTTAGTATTCCTGACATTGTTATGAACTTCAGTTCAGACAATTTTACTTGCTGAACTTTGATATCCAATGCTAAATGCCATTTCTTCAAAAATCGGATCGCAGACGGATCGCATAGTGTGCGACGGGCTTAAGGTTGTAACATTTTTCCAAAAAGAAGGGAGTAGAAAACTCATGGGGATTTCAGGGAACGTCTTCCAGAACGATAGCTTAAGGCAGTTACAGAAAGGGAGGAATGTTAACAAATTAATACCTGACACATGGTAATTACGTTAATGGGGTAGTCTGATAGGAAGCGCACTGTGTGTTTAAAACATTGCTGCGACAAGGCATTGACTTTCCCCAGAAAGTTAGGGATTCTAACCAAGAAAAGAAAAGTTCAATTTCCACCCTTCAAATGCATCACCAGGAGCTCTTTTATGGGTGCAAATTTGCACCAAAAAGGGCATTATGCACCAATATATGCAATGAGCTACATTTGGCACCCTTCAGGGTGCAGAGTTACAACCTGGGGGAAGGGGAACGGTGCAAATTTGCACCTTTTTGGATGCAATTTTTTAAGGGTGCAGATGGGCATTTCAGGGTGCAAACAAGTACAAAAGGGTGCATCTTTGCACCTTTTTCATGTAGGGTGCAAGATTGCACCCAAAAATGAGCTGCCATTGTTACATTTGGTGGGCAAAAGTGCACATTTTTTTCTTAGAGTGTCCACAACCGAAGGCAACATGCCACAGACTATAAGAGACGAGTATAATCTGTGAAATAATCGATAACAAAATCATTTAACTTGTCATATTCAACAGCAATATAAACATACTTGATCATGTGTGAAATCACTGAAAGTTTTCACTGCTTTGATTTTCCAGAACTTGCAAAAAAAAAAAATAAAAAAATAAAAATGGAAATTTGTACTTGTCATTTACATTAACAATATATGCATTCAAGCGTGACAGCATTATTGCAAGTGAGGCATCAATGGAAAGAGGAGCAGTTGTCCTTTCTTGATAATAATGCTACTTGTAAAATGCAAAAGATATAACCTTGGAATAATCCTCTAAATTTGGATTACCTTTATTAGGAAACACAGTGCAGAGAGAGAGAGAGACAATGCTGCACTCGTATACATTGGGGAGGGGTGGTGGATGAACCAAATTTTTGTCAATCCAGCAATGGCTTTCGAACAAGCAAAAATATCAACAACAAACAAAATAATCTCACACTAGTTTCTGATTATGTGACCATACGTGAGAAAGTATGAAGAAGCAAAACGGAATTGTGCCGGGAAAGAGGGGAGGGGGGGGGGGGGGGGGGGGGGGTGGGGATCGCAATCCTACACCCCTTTGGGGAACTAAGAAGGAATGAGTATTGAATCAGGCGGATTGATGATGGTGTCATACCCAATAATGGTCTGCGATTGTTCATTTAAAATATCCTAAAACATTTTCAAGCCTTATGGAATTGTGTATTGCTCTGATAATAGTTTAGTAAACGTGTGTGAACTTAAGGGCAGTTGTCCTATAAAGGGGCAGTTGCCCAGTAGGGTTGTACCAGGATGTACTGTGCATACTTAGCGCTTCTTCCTGCGTGAAGTTCGACTTTGACGTAACCGACGCTGAAATAGCACGCTTTGGCCTTTACGTTAGGTCTGCCGGTGGAGTCGACTCCTAAAAGGGAGAAAAAAAATAATAAAAAGAAGAAGAAGAAGGAGGAGAAGAAGAAGAGAAGAAGAAGAAGAAGAAGAAGAAGAAGAAGGAGAAGAAAAAGAAGGAGAAGAAGAAGAAGAAGAAGAAGAAGAAGAAGGAGAAGAAGAAGAAGAAGGAGAAGAAACAGAAGGAGAAGAAGAAGAAGATAAAGAAGAAGAAGGAGAAGAAGAAGAAGAAGGAGGAGGAGGAGAAGAAGAAGAAGAAGAAGAAGAAGAAGAAGAAGAAGAAGAAGTGCCATTATCACCATACGTCTTTTGATTGACAAGTGGTGTGCAATATGGAACACTATGCTGGACAATTCGCCATGTAGATAATGGTGAGCATACGTCGTCATTTTGACCAATCAGCGAGCACCGTTGTTTTTTTTTTTTTTTTTACAA
>CM057158.1:26573342-26588813 GCA_029962745.1 Echinometra lucunter
TCAATATTAGATTCATAATCTTTAGATGACTACGTGCCTATTTGACATGTTCAACTTAGACATGTTAAAGAGGATCAGTTACTTTGCTTCCGATTCGATCTAGCAGTCAAATTGTAACCGAACAAGAAAGAATTAGGCCTGTACGTGATTTCTACATGGTATATGTGACTGTTATCAGGTGATAATGTAATTATCATTTATCACTAAGAATCAGTTAAACAAACTTCTATGTAAAAAAAAAAGCCATCTAGAAACTGAAACAGATTATCGTACTACCAATTATGATTTGATAATAATTCCAAGCATTTTATTATATACAAAATTATTTAGACATTTGTCCCCTCAAAAAATTACGACGGGTCTATAAGTATCGATAATGAAAAAAAAAAATCATTTTGCAATATGAAAAGTCATTTTAGATTATGAAACTATAACTATTCCTCTGCCTGTCAGTGAAGACCACGTATGATTCGGTCCAGTAGGTCACGTAGAAATACGATTTTTTTGAAACGGACGTCATAGGTCCTTCCCATCCAAGTTTGGACAGAAAGAGAACTCTAAGCACAATGGACAAGCCCACTATCCTTTTGAATGGTTTACAAAGGAAATCGCTGTTTTGTTTTGATTTGCTATGATTGTTATTGCAGTGGTGGATCATCACATGTATTATTCTATTATATGAAATAGTCTCATAATTTTGTTTTATAATCACTGAATTTCATTACTTACAAAATTAATGACCAACCTCTTAAAAACTCTGAAAACTGCTCATCTTTCCTCATTCATGAGTTATCTTGTTATGGAGAAACATATCTACATTCCCCTCATTTGCAACAGCAGCAGCAACAACAACAACAGCATCAAGAATGATGACAACGATGACAAAAAATAAATTGTTTTCATCACGACCAAAGCACAAATTAAAAGAAAATAGTGTTTTCCTTTGCAAACAATTAAAAAAGGAGTGTGATTTGTCCATAGTGATTTGAGGGTTCCATTTGTCCTTGGACAGTAGGGACTTTACATTGTTTACAAAAATCCCTATTTCTTTGTGACTAATGGACCGAATCAGACTGGGTCTTCACTGACTGAGGGGTGGAGAAATAGTTACAGTTTCATAATCTACAATGACTTTTCATATTGAAAATTGATTTCTTTCATAATTGATACTTATAGGCTCACCGTAATTTTTTTTTGACCAATGATAAAACCAGAAATATCTGATAAAAAAGTGTTGAAGCAAAATCTTGCCAAAATGGTCCAAGAATAAAAAAAGTACAGAATGTATGAGATTTATAGTGGAATATAGAAGGGCTAAACAAATTGGAAGTTTTTCTTCCCCACTGCGAACGACAGGCTCTGTGTCTGTCAAATAGCATATTTACACTCTATACCTTTCAAGTTATTGGTGTGACTTGATTGCTTTCCTCCACACGTGTTCAAATTGAAAAATTAAACACTCTTTGGGTGCAGGTGTACACAACTGCGTAACTCAAGTCCAGCCTTGGGAGGTTGGCGGCATCGGTATATAGCTTGATAAAAACACATTAGAACAGAGCCCTTTTGAGTGCGGGGAAGGGATGGGAGTAGCGGAAAGGGAGAAGAGGGGTCGCATCATTTTTCTTTACGTTGCAACCCCTCTTTTCCCCTCCCAGGGCTGGATCCAGAACTTAAAAAAGAAAAAAAAAAGGGGGGGGGGAGGGGCCGTAGGCTTTTTCAGGTGTCTTATCCGAAAAAAAATGCTGATATTTAAAGAAAAAAAGTTCTGCGGCATTTTCAAGTGTTTATTTTGCTCCCAAAATTTGCTGGTAAGCAAGGAAAAAACAAAACAACAACAACAAAAACGGTCCTGGGTTTCATGGGGGCGGCGGCCGATTCGGCCCCCTGGATGCGCTCTTGCTTCCTCCATTCCCTTCCACCATTCCTGTTTAAAACTACTTTGTGCCATTCGGAACCTGCGGGGGGGGGGGGGGGGGCCTTCTGTGGCTACGTCCCAGCATGTACTTACAAGAACTTGTATGTCAGATCCCCATGCACGTTGGTGGAACCTTTCCTTACGTGAAACGTCAGACCATCGTTCGATTTGTCATTGAGTGAGATAGTGGCTGGTAGTTGAATAGACACAATCTTGATACTATCCGAAAGGAGGAAAACCAAAAGATAAGGCATTTTGACTACATGTTGTTCAAATTTTGAATTGGATTGTGAAGTAGGATTTATTTACATCAACTACAACAACAACGAAATCATCATTAACAGCAACATAGAAGTCGCAATAATATGAAACAAAACTAATCAAAAGACAGGCATTATGAATGTTAAAACTTTTTGATCGGATTTTGAATTGGGATTTATTTACAACAACAACTTCGAAAACATCATTAACAGTAACATGAAAGTCCCAACATTAGGAAACAAAACTAAACGTTAATCGGAGATCATATCACTTGACAATTAGACATAAAAATGCGGGCAAGTTTTAAACTTTTATAACTTTACACGTGGGATTTTGATGATAATCCTTCAATGTCAGGATTTTATACATGTATCAATAAATCAGAATTGAATCGAATTGAGGTGTGGGATTCTAAAATAAGGACCAGGGGCCGCGATAGCAATTTCGGCTGAAAATGAAATAAAGTGTGATTTTGATGATAATCCTCCAATGTCAGAATTTTATATCAATAAGTCAGAATTGAATCGAATTGAGGTGTGGGATTTTAAAATAAGGACCAGGGGCAGCGAAAGCAATTTCGGCTAAAAATTAAAAAATGATAATAAATAAGAATGAAAATAAACACCCCCAAACCCTATTAATTGCAAAAACTTGCTCATAGGTTCGCAAAACCATTAAAAAAACAAGGGCTTCAGGGGGCTCCGCCCCCTGGACTTCGTCTATTTAGGTATCAGCTCCTCACTCCAAAACGTCCCACATCCCCTGAGGATCTTTTCCATGTAAAGTATGTTTCTCCATTTTCAGTTTCAAAATAATAACGTAATAACTCTTGATCCCAATAACATTCTTACCCATTTCACAAAATTTTTCTTAAGCAGGGAATTAAAACTGTGCACTAATTTCTACGTGACAAAAAACGAAGGAAGCAATTATGTTAATAATGTCACAACTGAAGAGAGAAGATTATTAACGTGATTTATGAACTAAGTTGATCATATTCGTGCGATACTGAAACGTGACAAGAACGTTAAGTGCAAAATGAAAAAAATATGAAGATAACGCTTATAATGACCAAAAATGATAAAAACAAACTCATATTGCTATAGCAGAAAGAGCATCAGGGAAACGACTACTTGTTTGGAAACTCTTTGTCATGTCATTAGGCACTTCAAAATAATGATCGACCTCGTGAGTACTCTTGAAATGTATTCATATACAAATATTGAAATGATTGATGTTCATTATTCACAAAGTTGAAGCAACATTGGTGTGCAGTGCCTTTTACTGTTAGTGATTTTCAGTTGCCCTTGTATATAATGGATGATAATGTAGACTCGGCGATTTTGGAATTTTTAAGCTATCTACTGGATCCACAGATGCGTGGAAAATATTGACTAATTTCATAACAAGGGGTGGACGAATATATCCATTTTATCACATGAGGACCAAGATAGTTACAGTTTTCAACAAAATCATACTTGAAGCTATACTGGAGTGGAATCATTTAGCCATACGATTCTCACATGACCATACGATGAATTTGGGTAGTGCTAGTGGGTTAATAGAGTTTTCTCTACCTCTGGACATCCCGTTTATGATACTATCGCTCTACCATCTTAACATAATACTGGAGAGATGTCCATGATCTGGACCACTTAGCCAAAAAAATGCTAAGTGTTCGTTCAGTGGTCTGCTAAAATGAAAAAGCAGGGGCGGTGCTAAAGGGGGCTCCCCCTATGATTTTTTAAAGTGATTAAAAAAAGAAGAGGAAGAAGAATAGGAAGAAGAAGAAGAAGAAGAAGAAGAAGAAGAAGAAGAAGAAGAAGAAGAAGAAGAAGATGAAGAAGAAGAAGAAGAAGACAAAAGTAGTAGTAGAAGAAGAAGAAGAGAAGAATAACTTACCTGTGGGTCATCTTGCCCCCTGTATCAAAATACCCTGGCATCGCCCCAGTGGATTAGTGTGCGCTTGTAGACGTGCGTGCGTGCGTGTGTTTATGTGTACAGGACCCTCTTGTAGAGGTGCCGTGGTCGAGTGGTTTAAGGCGCTTGACTGGACATGCAAAAGTCGAGGGTTCGATCCCCGGCGAGGCACTTATGCCCCTAGGCAAGGCATTTTGTTTACATTCCTCTTTTACCGTATTTCAAATAAATGAACATGCTATAGGCATTTAAATACCAACGTGTGCAAGTGTTTGTTTAAAACAAGATAATAAAACAAAAAGTTGAGATTAAACTCATTAAGAAAAATTAAACGCAACTTAATTTTCAACCAAACCATGGGCCCGTAACACAGAGATTTGCAATCAATCGCACAGTTGCAACAGCCAATCAAGACCATTGTTTCTTACACATCTCGTTCAAATTAGGTGACCCTGGACCAATCAGATTGGTTATTTTAAATTTACGATTGATTGCAAACCTTTGTATTACGGGGCCCTCGAGGATAGTGTATTTTGGACTTGCGTTTAATTTTTTGAGCTGCGTTTGTGCTTTTGTGCTTGTGCGTCTGTTTATGCAAGAGGGTCCAGATAAGATTAAAACTGATAAAAGAGGTTTAACTTGTAAAGATATATCGAAAGTGCGTTTTCATTCGCATACTGTTTGCTTTACAGTGTTCTGATATAATCTGATTAGACGAAATTGAACCAGGCTTTTTTCGTTAAAGATTATGATTAGGAATTGGTTAGCAAATGGGGTTGTAAGTGGGTATCACAGTTTGCAGCGAACGCTTGCAAACGTAGCGATTCAGGGGTTTCGTCAGGGTTCGTAAAAGGTCGTAAAAGGTTGCCAAAAAAGTTCGCATGTTTAACTGTCTCAAAGAGTTTTTCTTGTCGCAAAGATATTTTTGAACATGTTCAAAATTCCTTCATGAATTTTTGTGAATTTATTTTTCCGCACAGTTGCTAGCGTTTGCAAAATTGTATCTTTTTTCCTTCTCTTTTTACTTCATCTTTCTTTTTTTTTCACAAAACAGTGACAAAGAATCGGCAAATGGTTGCTAATCTTCTTAAAAGTTGTCGCTAACATTTGCTTACAGTCGTTAATTAACTTTCTTTCGCAAACACTTTCGCAAACATTTGCGCGAATGTTGCTAGTTTTCGCTAAATGTCGCAATTTTCGTCAACATTAATCAAAATGTTGACGAATCGTAAAATCGCAACATTCGCGAGCATTCGCCGCTCAGTGTGGTACCCCCTGTAGGTAAAGCGAGTATCTCACTGAGCAGGGAATGCTTGTGAACGTTGATTTTTTTTTATTCGTCAACTTTTGGACGAATGTTGACGAAAATCAGGGTTCGCCAGCGTTTTTAGCGACATTTATGAAGATAAAGAGAATGAAAAATGAAAAAGAGAAAGAATGGCAAATGGTATCGATTTTATAGAGGAACCATGTAGTTGCCAGCATTGGTGAATCAAAAAGAATTTTAGAGGCACGTCTTACAACCATTTGCATAAGCTTACCACTATTTTGCAAACGTTTGCGACTGTTTGCGGAAAAATGATTTCGCAAAAATCCGCGAAAAATTTTCGTTCAAAATTTCTTTACGATACAAAAAACTAATTTGCGCCAATTAAAACTGTTTTTGCAATTTTTTACGACCTTCTACGGATAGTACGAAATCTGATGAAACTGAAAATTTGCAAGCATTCGCCGCTCAGTGAGACAGGATGAGGTGTGGGTAGATTTGCTGGGGAAAAATAAAAAAAAAATAAAATAAATGCACTTTCAGTGTGACACTGGCCTATGTTTAAAATCGGCAAGTGTATGAAATCATACGCGGACTAATCTTCAACGGAGCAAATGCCGTGCAACTCATTTCACATATATTATGCCAGAAGAAAACAAAAATGAGCAAGGCTTAGTTCAAGAGCTTACTTCCTTGCGGAATAGGAGACAGGACCAGCTTTACCAGACTGATCAGGAATATGGATTTCTCGGATGTGTTTCTGAAGGGTCTTCATGCCGACATCTCGGACTGAAGAATAATGAATACCAATTGAATAAACACTTATAAAACGACGAAAACGGAGTTTGAAAAATGGAAATTGTAAAATTCCGTGTAGGTCTTAAGATTCAGTAATTAATAGGATACAGAAACGAAGAGTGATTATATGACGATATTTCCTTACTGGAAAATGGCTACAGTATCAGGAAAAAAAAGTATGAATAATATAATTTCGTATAATTATTATTTGTTAAAAATCCAAAATTAGAAAATAGACATAGAATTTCAAATTACAGTGAAATATTGTATTGATAGCATTATCAAGAGTGGTTAATGAAATAATGCTCAATATCATTTTTATGTTTTGGGTCTAAAAAATGATTTATTCATCTCATCTATTTTCGAAATATTGTTGAAATAGTATAATATTTATCCAAATTAGAAAGCATACGAAGAAATTAGAAATACGATGTCGAAATAATGCAGTGATAAGATTTTTGTGAGAATTGATAGTAGAATTCTCTTTTTTAGTTTTTAATCTTTAAGTCTAAATGAATACATAAAATTAGTAACCAATACGTGCTCTGTCTGTCTGATTACAGAAAACGTAAGAAAAAAGAAAAGTAAACTCTCCTCCAACGAAAATTGCTATTAATCTCCAAGAAAGCAAGACCTATCTATTACGCAGAAGTAACCAATTAAAAACCTCAAATGATTCAGGATGAACCTTAGATTTGACTACTCACAGAGGTCAAGACCCGTCTGAGTTATCCTTGCCTTGAAGCCCGGCAGCTTGTTCCATCCAGCCAGCCTCCATTTGGGGGAAGCTTCGAACCATGAAGCCATTCGTCATTTGGACCAGGGCGCAACCGACCACAAGGGCCACCAAAATTCGAGAACTCAGTTTCTTCAAAGTCGCCATGAGGAACGAACAGGTTTTGATTCGAGTTAAAGAAAAGCTGTCTGCTTGTCTTCTTCTACAGCCCGCACCGAATGAGGAAGAAGAGATAGTGAGCACGTCTTTTATTTGTTGTTATGCTCAAGTATAGGAACTGGCGCATTTATCATGGTTGTTAGTTATTATTTAGAGATCGATATGCTGGCAAGGGCGTCTCTAGAAAATTTATAAGGGCGGGGTAGGGGTGGTTGTGAGACAAACAGACTTTGCCAAAAGTGATTTTGTCAGTTAGCGGTTGTCAGTTAGTGGTCCTGATTTACCAACAAAACCTAAAACTAAGTAAACTTATTATTAAGAATTTGGCGTCACCGGGGACCGGGATGGGAAAAGCGAACTTGATCTCTATGGCCCTCAGGTCTCTCCTTCCGATATAACTAATTGGGAATTCGAATAGGGATGTGGGTTCTTAACGCGCAAAGGTGGTGACTCTCCACTACACGGGGCCTCCATTTAACGTCCTATCCGAGGAACGTAGTGTTCTCCACTAAAACATAGCCCGCGTCTGTGAAACAGGGGAGGGGCAAGTTAACAGACACAACTTGCTTCTAACAAACGACAGCCTATCTGAGGGGTAGGAGCGGGGGATATAGGGAAAGAACAGTGTGCATTACGAAGCTGCCACGACCTGCTCCCGCACCCTCCCACTTCCTCCTCGCTCTCTCTCTCTCTTCACCTCCTCGCCCCGCCCACTTTCAACGGTCACCCATATTTGGTGAGAAAAGTGCTCCCTCGGCAAAAAAAGCGCTTTTCGTCATTGGGAAGTAATGAATCAAAGCTCTGTTGCAAGAATACGAACTTGTCAAACGTACTAAATTTAGATGAATTGACATGTAAGATGAGAATCGCCTTGCTATCGATTAGTATGCTTTCGAGAAGATAAAATGAAGATAAAATCAAACCAGAACCGAATCTAACATCAGTGTGTTTATTTTAATCTCTTTGTATTAAATGAGCAAATTTGAATGTTTGAGTACCAGAGACAAGGCACTGTTTTAATTAAAAAGAGTAAATTAGTCGTGTGTCAACATTTTCTATATCAATATTTCGCAAGTACCTATGTACAGATCAAACAAAATTCGTGCCCTTACTTACTTACTTAAGAAAAAAAAAGCAGCAAAACAACCGGTATGAGCAAGACAAATATATTTTTGAAAATACTGTTGCTCACCTGATGGAAACCGACAAATCTCCAAGATACATAGGTATTTCATGTGCTGTTTTTTTTTTCAATTGGTTCTCTTAATATTGTAAACTGTTTGGATCTCTTTGATGACATTTTGTAACAGCCCACTTAATAAATTAAAAGGTGCGCGTGAGATGCCCTTAACTACTCAAAAACTATTCGTCATTTTTTTTTTTAGATGATAATGAGCAAGACACGAGCATAACTAATATGTTGTGATTTTTTTTCTACTTTAGGTTGAATATTAAGCAAAATGAAAGGCAGAAAATAATTTAGATCTCTGGTCAATGACGAAAACCTCCAGTAACGTCGACGTGCATCACACAATGTCTGCACACTTGTTTATGCAACGAGAAGAGCGAAGCGCTGTGATCGGGGAGCAGTCCTGTTGCAGAGGTCCGTCGGTCTAGTCGTTTATAGCGTTCCTTTCCGGTAAATTTACACCAAAATTCACCGGAAATCATACATGGAATATCACGTGATCTCATATACATCTTTTTTATGCAAGGTCGACAATGTGAGACTATAATCATGATAATCATGATAATAAGTTCCATACCAATTTTCTTTGAAACGATAGAAACTACTTTCGAAAAATAAACTTAAGGGAGCTTAAATAGCCCTGTCTATAGCTTTAGAAATGTGCGGACCTTACACTGGCTTATCAAGTAACCCGAACATGATTTGTATTAGTATAACAGGCTTTTGAAATCGCGATTCAGTGGTAGTTTCTTATCTTGTTCTCTTTGCTACCAAAAACTGTACGTTAAGGCCCTGTCCCATACTACCGTTTAACGATTCCGCCTGCCTCCGGCTAAATATTTATGTTAGACGGTGTCAGACGGAGGCAAATTAAAAAAAAAAAATTGTGGCCATGAACTAGCGCCGTCTGCCAACGTCTAGATACGTCTGTAAACCAGGCTGAAGAACGAATTTCAAAAGTCCAATAAACGTACGCGTTCGTTTCTCAGACGGAATCGTTAAACGGTAGTATGGGACAGAACCTTAAGCTTTAAACGGAAACCTTTTATCTATACCATACAACCCGTGCTCTCGTCTCTTTCCATCACGTCAGTTTTACTTTTTAATTCTCTTTCCCTGTTCATGCTCTTTCTCCTCTTTTCTCTTCCTTTCAGCATACTCTCTTAACCCATTGAATACTGAATTCTCAGAATTCTCTGAACCCCAATAGGCAATGGCTAGCTCTGTGAGCAGCTGATTTAAAAAATTCTCAAACTAAGATAAAACATGTGTATGAGTTACTTGTATTTGTACTCAAAACCGTGAAACCAACCATAATTTGGAATGAAAAACTGTAAGTTAGACGCAAACCGCAAGTTTATTATTTTTCGTCTCAAGAGACAATAAATAAGAGGACCGTTTTGCTTGAATTAAAAAATACCGTTATCTGCCTCCCGCCGCGTGATATGCCAATACACATTGTACGGTCCGGTAAGCCATGCGCGCATGCGCACTCCTTACGTCAGGTCTGGGCAACCGACTCTCGTATATTTTTCAAACATTGGTTCACATTTCTAATATTTAGAAATACTTCCCGTGGATATCATACTTTAAAACTTTCAAATGGTATTTTCACACTATAACTCTTATGCTTATCCCATTTTGAAGTAACAAAATGAGATTTTTAAAATGTTTAACCTATATATGTCTATAAATCAGGAGCCAACTGGTTCCAGTATATCCAAGGGGTTAGCCTATACTCTTAGCCTTCACATTTGCCATTTTTCGTCTATTCGTGATTAAATCATTTTATGTTTGTTGATTTTTTTTGTTTGTTTGTGATGTTTGTATCTCGTCTTAAAACCTACTGTCAATTTGCAATGCCTACATGTAAAACCGTGTCCACACCTTTGATAAAGCCACCCTATGCAAACAAGAAAAGACTGATAAATAAATGAATGAATAAGCAAATAAATAGATAGACTGACAGATAGATAAAAAAGACATAAATAAAGAATAAACTAATAAATGAATGACTGAATGAGGAAATGAATGAAATGAAGTGAAATATATAAAATAATACATGCATATATGTATATATATAAATATAACTCAATCAATCAATCGATTAATCAATCAACCGATCCACCAATCAATCAGTAAATGAAATATAAAAATAATGAATTTTCTTCCACTCCCTCCTCTTTTCCTCACCTCAATGTCTCCCTTTCTAATGCCCTCTCTCTCTCTCTCCCCCCTCTCTCGTCTACTAACACTTGCGTAGCCAGGAATTTTCAACGGGGGGAGGGGGGCAAGGTAATTTAAAGGTTGAAAGATGGGACCTATTAAAACTGAAAAAGAATGATGGCGAAATTGAGATATGGGTAGCCCACGGCATGACCCCTCCTCTACTAATGGTTAAAGAAAAACTGTCTTCGAAGTGAGGGGGGGGGGGGGAGAGAATACTCCAGTTCCACTATATTTGTTATGCTACTGCAAGCTTACTACTCTTGCTTCATAATATCAAAGAAAAAAGCACATTAATTCTACAGTAACTTTTAAAAAAAAGCTTCATTTAATGAAACCGTTACCCAAAGTCAGCGCACAAAATCGACCAGAAAAACAAACAAACACCTACACCTCTTTATTTTGGAAAAAAACAGTGATGAAATGATTTTGTTTGAAGAATCACACAGTGTGTCATCTTCTCGCAACACACATTATTTTTAGGCTTGTATTTTGATTTCAGGTGCATTTCATTGCCTAATAATGAAATCTGCGTTAAAGCTGTGATGCACCTGAAACAGTTTTATCATTTATCAACAAATATTTTTTACATGCAAAATAAGATCGTAAGTTTCCTAAAGAAAAGTAATTCCCAAAGGTACATGTACCAGACATTAGACTTTATTAAAGAACTAAAGGCAAGATAAACAGATACCAAAAAGTTTTTCTGATGGAAAAATTATGTTAATCAAAGTGCACATACTGTATTTGCTACAAGTTATGCAATAAGTGATTTAGATATATATATATATATATATATATAAATATGCTAAAGGTCCTACTTCGCTTTTTGAATATTTGTAAAGGTAGGTAAACTGTGTATCAATTTGTCTACAAGAGAGAAAAAAATATGATATGACTGAAAGATTCTGGAAAGGTCAAATTCGGGAAGGCAAAATATGTTTTATTTTCAATTGGAATTGACTTCTTTTTGCACCAAGATAAAACGAACAAACAAAAAAATCATTTTACCAAAACTACAAGTGCAGTCAAACGAAATAATTCCAGGACATCGTAACCAAATATGGAAATGCAAAAACTTATCATGGGTTTTAAAAAGTTAATATTGTAGTGCACTTAAATACTCAAATGACAATTCTTTCACCATGCTATCTCAAGTATATATAATAGAGTGATAGAGAGTTAAAATACATGAACATTCTGATATTCCTGCCGTCTGTACCCTGCTCTGATATATGGCTAAGGTTACAAAGACTGTATTCTGTTTCATTGTTTCTCATTCAACCCGAGATCGATCCAGGATCTCGTATAAAGGGAGATGGGACCCCAATACAGGTGAATTTTATAACAATTAAACTAAACAACCACTAAAAGGACATTCAGAGGTTTAAGGTGCATTTTTGGATTAATACAAGTGTGAAACAGTGAACGCCTCTTGGCGGTTCTCGCTTGCATTACGCAAATCGTCATGGCACCATTTCTGATTTAGTGAAAAATTTTGGTTGGGCATATGATGGGCGCTACCCATGTGTCTCATAGACGTTTTGGGGGCAATGTTCAAAAATTGAAAATGAGGGTAATAATATAAACTAATTGACACCAATTGACGCTTGATCCTGACTTTGTGACTTGAAATTGGTTTCAATTGATTTGTTATACTTGATAACCCTTAGGAAGAAGATTCATGAAATTCGAATGAATACTACATAACTTTAGGTTAAGTTTTTGCAACATAATTCAAGGTAACTGAACTCAAATGACCTTTGACCTTGACTTTGTGACCTGGCAAATTTATGGTTGTTCACTTAGGATATGCCAACCGAATATGTTAAAATGCGTCAGTAGATCTGACCCCTGACAAAGTGTAAACTCATTTCGCAGACGATCATAGCAGAACATGTTGCCATGGTTACCTAAGGTGTTTGGGAGAGATCAGTGCCAATCTTCAAGAATCCCTGTGGAAAAAAAATATAAGATAATAAAGAGAATGTGAAAAAAAAACAAACATGATAAATATTGGAATGAAAATCTTTCGGGCGGCTACCCCCCCCCCCCAAAAAAAAAAAAAAACCCCAACAACATTGAATTAATGTTAGATGTTTTGTGCAAAACTGATTTTGGCGAAATACGTACATCTATACGTATTGCCTCTTTAAGGAATCAGTGCCATTCCCACGCATTTCTTTATTTAATTGATCATGATATCAACTATAAATGCAACGTATTTGTAAATCACTGACAATTCAACACCATCATAATCAGCTCATATGACTATGATGACGGAGGGTAAGTATTAAATGAACAGCAATCAAAATGGACTCAATCAATAATACCCATATAACAGTTTGTATAAGATAAATGACAGGGCTGATTTGTATATCGTTATTATCTATACCATCACCATACTCATGACGTCATGGTTGTTGTGAATTTGCATAGATGCCTTCTTACCTGCCCTTGTGTGATAACCGGCTTCAAGAAGTCGAAGCCCTCCATTTGTGGAAGGGGCACACCCACGGCACCTCTCTCTGTGAGAAAGAAAGATGATGATAAATGAGATCTTTAACAAGAGTCATTCGTTGACATAAAGGATGCGAGTGTCGGAAAAACAGCATAGTTCCAACATTGGTTGTTTAGGCTCCAAAGTTCGCCAAACATGCGCGGTGTTTCGGAAGCGTCGTCAATCGAGATGCTTGAAACGTTCGCTAGAAATTTTTAAACTGTTTTTAAACCCCCGTTGAACTAAAAACGATTACTTGACGACGCTTCCGAACCCCAGCGCATCGGGCTTGGTCATTTTTTCCCCCCAACATTAGGACCCTTTGCGAATCGTTCGCAACTTCGCGTGCCCGTGAAAACGGCCTTTAGGACTAGAGGCTGATACCGCCTTTTGAATGTAAGGCATGCAAGCAAAATGAACAGTGCAAACAATGCCTTAAATAACCGCGCTTAAAGGGTTAATTTCTTCACAGACTCCATTAACGCAAGCAATGACGCAAGGAAATGACGCCCAGTGTGAGTGGTGCTTTATAGAAAACTGCGTCGCTTGGAGGGGGAGGGGGGGGGGGGGGGATGACATGTAGTTTAAGCTTACAAAAATCATGAATTTAATAGGCAAACTATCATCTACTCCTGTTGATTACTCAAGCCAAATGAATCTGCCTTACGAATTACTGACGACATCGAAAGCTGTGTGTTTTATTTTAGAAGTATTTCCGTTTGATTTATATACATTCAAACTGAATGAATTATACAGATTTATAAAACGGGTTCAAGGATGTAGCCAATAGCGAGTGCGTATGCATGTCACGTGTTCATGCTTTAATTCGACGCAACCTTCCAGCCGCTCATTTTTTCTGCAGCACTGTGCATTTTGGATGCATCACTTTACCTCTAGCGCGTAAAAAAACTGAGACACGCGCCATAAAATACGCGTTCTTTCTAGCAGTCTATCACATTCACATGCACAAGGATTTTGATGCGTTTACCTAGGGGCGCATGACACTGGCTACGCTTTTGATGTCATAAGAGAAAGCAGATGTTGCCTCCTTGTCTGTGCGATCTGAGGAAATTTGGAGGGGTTTTAACAAATTTTCCACTACAAAGTCATACTGCCGACCCGTTTTATAAAACAAATAAGGCAAAGATTAAAATTTGTGATGTTAGTGACGATGCAGGCATCTCGGGTATTTACAATATCATGCAAAAGCACTCGGCGCAAGCGCCTCGTGCTAGTCGCACATTGTAAATACCCTTGAGTGCGCTGCATCGCCACTAACACTCACATCTATGCATTATTTGTATAATACACGCAAGTTGCATAATACATCTACCGAAAACAGTATCTACTACCTCAAAATTCGTCTATAGTTTTCAGTCTGATCTTTAAAAACAAATTTGATTGATGTTAATTGTACTACTCATCAGTGAAGTAACAATGCTACGATATATTAAGTAACGGTATCAACGTACTGGTTTTTTTTTCAGTCTGATCTTTAAAAAACAAATTTGATTGATGTTAATTGTACTACTCATCAGTGAAGTAACAATGCTACGATATATTTAGTAACGAAATAACAAAATTTGTTAATAAGGTTTCATATCACTGCAGAATCACACCTTGATTAATCACAAGCAAAATGGCTGATAATCATGCTAGCCTGCTAACAGGAACAAGGATCCATTTTTGTCCAAAACACGGGCGCCAGTCCGTTTTAATTTACTATTTTTGGAGAGGGGGAGGGGGGGGGGGGGACTGGGGCGGAAACTCGCTGAAAAGCGCAAAAAAAAAAGGGTTTGGGCCTTTTCAGATGTCTTCTTCACCCCTCCCCTCAAAAAGAAAAAAAAGATCCAATTTTCAGGTTTCATTTTTTTCTGTTTTTTTTTTTTTTTTTTGGGTGTGTACGCTATTGGCTTTTCAGATATCGCTTCTTAACTCCAAAATTTTCTGACAAGCGCGAAATAAAAATCTGGATAAAAAATCAAAACAAAACCGAAAATCGTTCTCAGCTTTTTCGGGGGGAGGGGGGGGGGGGGGGGGGGGGGGGAAATACCCTAACATCTTTTCCAGGTGTCTCTTTTATTCATCTTTGTTTCATTCTTCATATCCTTTTTTTGTTTAGTACTGTTCATTTTGATGATAATCCAAAAGTGTGGATTTAATATCAATAAAATTTGATTTGATTTGATTTAATTTGATTTTTTTTTTTTTTTTTTTTTTGGGGGGGACGTGTCTCCTTGTCCCCTAGTCTTCTTTTTCTTCTCTGACCGTCAAGCAAACTTACGATTGAGAGCTGGAATGAAGGAGACTTTGATCGCTAGGTTCGCTGCCACCTGAAGAGCGGGGGTCTGATGGGATGAAAGAAATAATATCAAAGTTGAAATTCATCTCATTTTCGGAAGACATTGCATATTAAACTCGGATGTGCGAGCACACATCTTTATGCAGAATAGTATGCAAAATAGCATAATTTGAGGGAAGCATTGTTTCATTATGTACT
>CM057158.1:26589313-26633651 GCA_029962745.1 Echinometra lucunter
TTTGCTTCCGATTCGATCTAGCAGTCAAATTGTAACCGAACAAGAAAGACTTAGGACTGTACGTGATTTCTTACATGGTATATGTGACTGTTATCAGGTGATAATGTAATTATCATTTATCACTAAGAATCAGTTAAACAAACTTCTATGTAAAAAAAAAAAGCCATCTAGAAACTGAAACAGATTATCGTACTACCAATTATGATTTGATAATAATTCCAAGCATTTTATTATATACAAATTATTTAGACATTTGTCCCCTCAAAAAAATTACGACGGGTCTAAAGTATCGATAATGAAAAAAAAAATCATTTTGCAATATGAAAAGTCATTTAGATTATGAAACTATAACTATTCCTCTGCCTGTCAGTGAAGACCACGTATGATTCGGTCCAGTAGGTCACGTAGAAATACGATTTTTTTGAAACGGACGTCATAGGTCCTTCCCATCCAAGTTTGGACAGAAAGAGAACTCTAAGCACAATGGACAAGCCCACTATCCTTTTGAATGGTTTACAAAGGAAATCGCTGTTTTGTTTTGATTTGCTATGATTGTTATTGCAGTGGTGGATCATCACATGTATTATTCTATTATATGAAATAGTCTCATAATTTTGTTTTATAATCACTGAATTTCATTACTTACAAAATTAATGACCAACCTCTTAAAAACTCTGAAAACTGCTCATCTTTCCTCATTCATGAGTTATCTTGTTATGGAGAAACATATCTACATTCCCCTCATTTGCAACAGCAGCAGCAACAACAACAACAGCATCAAGAATGATGACAACGATGACAAAAAATAAATTGTTTTCATCACGACCAAAGCACAAATTAAAAGAAAATAGTGTTTTCCTTTGCAAACAATTAAAAAAGGAGTGTGATTTGTCCATAGTGATTTGAGGGTTCCATTTGTCCTTGGACAGTGGACTTTACATTGTTTACAAAAATCCCTATTTCTTTGTGACTAATGGACCGAATCAGACTGGGTCTTCACTGACTGAGGGGTGGAGAAATAGTTACAGTTTCATAATCTACAATGACTTTTCATATTGAAAATTGATTTCTTTCATAATTGATACTTATAGGCTCACCGTAATTTTTTTTGACCAATGATAAAACCAGAAATATCGATAAAAAAGTGTTGAAGCAAAATCTTGCCAAAATGGTCCAAGAATAAAAAAGTACAGAATGTATGAGATTTATAGTGGAATATAGAAGGGCTAAACAAATTGGAAGTTTTTCTTCCCCACTGCGAACGACAGGCTCTGTGTCTGTCAAATAGCATATTTACACTCTATACCTTTCAAGTTATTGGTGTGACTTGATTGCTTTCCTCCACACGTGTTCAAATTGAAAAATAAACACTCTTTGGGTGCAGGTGTACACAACTGCGTAACTCAAGTCCAGCCTTGGGAGGTTGGCGGCATCGGTATATAGCTTGATAAAAACACATTAGAACAGAGCCCTTTTGAGTGCGGGGAAGGGATGGGAGTAGCGGAAAGGGAGAAGAGGGGTCGCATCATTTCTTTACGTTGCAACCCCTCTTTCCCTCCCCAGGGTGGATCCAGAACTTAAAAAAGAAAAAAAAAGGGGCCGGGGGGGGGGGGTAGGCTTTTTCAGGTGTCTTATCCGAAAAAAATGCTGATATTTAAAGAAAAAAAGTTCTGCGGCATTTTCAAGTGTTTATTTTGCTCCCAAAATTTGCTGGTAAGCAAGGAAAAAACAAAACAACAACAACAAAAACGGTCCTGGGTTTCATGGGGGCGGCGGCCGATTCGGCCCCCTGGATGCGCTCTTGCTTCCTCCATTTCCTTCCACCATTCCTGTTTAAAACTACTTTGTGCCATTCGGAACCTGCGGGGGGGGGGGGGGGGGCCTTCTGTGGCTACGTCCCAGCATGTACTTACAAGAACTTGTATGTCAGATCCCCATGCACGTTGGTGGAACCTTTCCTTACGTGAAACGTCAGACCATCGTTCGATTTGTCATTGAGTGAGATAGTGGCTGGTAGTTGAATAGACACAATCTTGATACTATCCGAAAGGAGGAAAACCAAAAGATAAGGCATTTTGACTACATGTTGTTCAAATTTGAATTGGATTGTGAAGTAGGATTTATTTACATCAACTACAACAACAACGAAATCATCATTAACAGCAACATAGAAGTCGCAATAATATGAAACAAAACTAATCAAAAGACAGGCATTATGAATGTTAAAACTTTTTGATCGGATTTTGAATTGGGATTTATTTACAACAACAACTTCGAAAACATCATTAACAGTAACATGAAAGTCCCAACATTAGGAAACAAAACTAAACGTTAATCGGAGATCATATCACTTGACAATTAGACATAAAAATGCGGGCAAGTTTTAAACTTTATAACTTTACACGTGGGATTTTGATGATAATCCTTCAATGTCAGGATTTTATACATGTATCAATAAATCAGAATTGAATCGAATTGAGGTGTGGGATTCTAAAATAAGGACCAGGGGGCCGCGATAGCAATTTCGGCTGAAAATGAAATAAAGTGTGATTTTGATGATAATCCTCCAATGTCAGAATTTATATCAATAAGTCAGAATTGATCGAATTGAGGTGTGGATTTTAAAATAAGGCCCAGGGGCAGCGAAAGCAATTTCGGCTAAAAATTAAAAAATGATAAAATAAGAATGAAAATAAACACCCCCAAACCCTATTAATTGCAAAACTTGCTCATAGGTTCGCAAAACCATTAAAAAAACAAGGGCTTCAGGGGGCCTCCGCCCCTGGACTTCGTCTATTAGGTATCAGTCTCTCACTCCAAAACGTCCCACATCCCCTGAGGATCTTTTCCATGTAAAGTATTGTTTCTCCATTTTCAGTTTCAAAATGTAATAACGTAATAACTCTTGATCCCATAACATTCTTACCCATTTCACAAAATTTTTCTTAAGCAGGGAATTAAAACTGTGCACTAATTTCTACGCTGACAAAAACGAAGGAAGCAATTATGTTACTATGTCACAACGAAAGAGAGAAGATTATTAACGTGATTATGAACTAAGTTGATCATATTCGTGCGATACTGAAACGTGACAAGAACGTTAAGTGCAAAATGAAAACAAATATGAAGATAACGCTTATAATGACCAAAAATGATAAAACCAAACTCATATTGCTATAGCAGAAAGAGCATCAGGGAAACGACTACTTGTTGGGAAACTCTTGTCATGTCATTAGGCACTTCAAAATAATGATCTGACCTCGTGAGTACTCTTGAAATGTATTCATATACAATATTGAAATGATTGATGTTCATTATTCACAAGTTGAAGCAACATTGGTGTGCAGTTGCCTTTTACTGTAGTGATTTTTCAGGTTGCCCTTGTATAATGGATGCTAATGTAGACTCGGCGGATTTTGGAATTTTTAAGCTATCCTACTGGATCCACCAGATGCGTGGAAAATATTGACCTACATTTCATAACAATGGGGTGGACGAATATATCCATTTTATCACATGAGGACCAAGATAGTTACAGTTTTCAACAAAATCATACTTGAAGCTATACTGGAGTGGAATCATTTAGCCATACGATTCTCACATGACCATACGATGAATTTGGGTAGTGCTAGTGGGTTAATAGAGTTTTCTCTACCTCTGGACATCCCGTTTATGATACTATCGCTCTACCATCTTAACATAATACTGGAGAGATGTCCATGATCTGGACCACTTAGCCAAAAAAATGCTAAGTGTTCGTTCAGTGGTCTGCTAAAATGAAAAAGCAGGGGCGGTGCTAAAGGGGGCTCCCCCTATGATTTTTTAAAGTGATTAAAAAAAGAAGAGGAAGAAGAATAGGAAGAAGAAGAAGAAGAAGAAGAAGAAGAAGAAGAAGAAGAAGAAGAAGATGAAGAAGAAGAAGAAGAAGACAAAAGTAGTAGTAGAAGAAGAAGAAGAGAAGAATAACTTACCTGTGGGTCATCTTGCCCCCTGTATCAAAATACCCTGGCATCGCCCCAGTGGATTAGTGTGCGCTTGTAGACGTGCGTGCGTGCGTGTGTTTATGTGTACAGGACCCTCTTGTAGAGGTGCCGTGGTCGAGTGGTTTAAGGCGCTTGACTGGACATGCAAAAGTCGAGGGTTCGATCCCCGGCGAGGCACTTATGCCCTAGGCAAGGCATTTGTTTACATTCCTCTTTTACCGTATTTCAAATAAATGAACATGCTATAGGCATTTAAATACCAACGTGTGCAAGTGTTTGTTTAAAACAAGATAATAAAACAAAAAGTTGAGATTAAACTCATTAAGAAAAATTAAACGCAACTTAATTTTCAACCAAACCATGGGCCCGTAACACAGAGATTTGCAATCAATCGCACAGTTGCAACAGCCAATCAAGACCATTGTTTCTTACACATCTCGTTCAAATTAGGTGACCCTGGACCAATCAGATTGGTTATTTTAAATTTACGATTGATTGCAAACCTTTGTATTACGGGGCCCTCGAGGATAGTGTATTTTGGACTTGCGTTTAATTTTTTGAGCTGCGTTTGTGCTTTTGTGCTTGTGCGTCTGTTTATGCAAGAGGGTCCAGATAAGATTAAAACTGATAAAAGAGGTTTAACTTGTAAAGATATATCGAAAGTGCGTTTTCATTCGCATACTGTTTGCTTTACAGTGTTCTGATATAATCTGATTAGACGAAATTGAACCAGGCTTTTTTCGTTAAAGATTATGATTAGGAATTGGTTAGCAAATGGGGTTGTAAGTGGGTATCACAGTTTGCAGCGAACGCTTGCAAACGTAGCGATTCAGGGGTTTCGTCAGGGTTCGTAAAAGGTCGTAAAAGGTTGCCAAAAAAGTTCGCATGTTTAACTGTCTCAAAGAGTTTTCTTGTCGCAAAGATATTTTTGAACATGTTCAAAATTCCTTCATGAATTTTGTGAATTTATTTTTCCGCACAGTTGCTAGCGTTTGCAAAATTGTATCTTTTTTCCTTCTCTTTTTACTTCATCTTTCTTTTTTTTTTCACAAACAGTGACAAAAGAATCGGCAAATGGTTGCCTAATCTTCTTAAAAAGTTGTCGCTAACATTTGCTTACAGTCGTTAATTAACTTCTTCGCAAACACTTTCGCAAACATTTGCGCGAATGTTGCTAGTTTTCGCTAAATGTCGCAATTTTCGTCAACATTAATCAAAATGTTGACGAATCGTAAAATCGCAACATTCGCGAGGCATTCGCCGCTCAGTGTGGTACCCCACTGTAGGTAAAGCGAGATCTCACTGAGCAGGGAATGCTTGTGAACGTTGATTTTTTTTATTCGTCAACTTTTGGACGAATGTGACGAAAATCAGGGTTCGCCAGCCGTTTTTAGCGACTTTATGAAGATAAAGAGAATGAAAAATGAAAAAGAGAAAGAATGGCAAATGGTATCGATTTTATATAGAGGAACCATGTAGTTGCCAGCATTGGTGAATCAAAAAGAATTTTAGAGGCACGTCTTACAACATTTGCATAAGCTTACCACTATTTGCAAACGTTTGCGACTGTTTGGCGGAAAAATGATTTCAGCAAAAATCCGCGAAAAATTTTCGTTCAAATTTCTTTACGATACAAAAAACTAATTTGCGCCAATTAAAACTGTTTTTGCAATTTTTTACGACCTTCTACGGATAGTACGAAATCTGAATGAAAACTGAAAATTTGCAAGCATTCGCCGCTCAGTGAGACAGGATGAGGTGTGGGCTAGATTTGCTGGGGAAAAATAAAAAAAAAAATAAAATAAATGCACTTTCAGTGTGACACTGGCCTATGTTTAAAATCGGCAAGTGTATGAAATCATACGCGGACTAATCTTCAACGGAGCAAATGCCGTGCAACTCATTTCACATATATTATGCCAGAAGAAAACAAAAATGAAGCAAGGCTTAGTTCAAGAGCTTACTTCCTTGCGGAATAGGAGACAGGACCAGCTTTACCAGACTGATCAGGAATATGGATTTCTCGGATGTGTTCTGAAGGGTCTTCATGCCGACATCTCGGACTGAAGAATAATGAATCCAATTGAATAAACACTTATAAAACGACGAAAACGGAGTTTGAAAAATGGAAATTGTAAAATTCCGTGTAGGTCTTAAGATTCAGTAATTAATAGGATACAGAAACGAAGAGTGATATATGACGATATTCCTTACTGGAAAATGGCTACAGTATCAGGAAAAAAAAGTATGATAATATAATTTCGTATAATTATTATTTGTTAAAAATCCAAAATTAGAAAATAGACATAGAATTTCAAATTACAGTGAAATATTATGTGATAGCATTATCAAGAGTGGTTAATGAAATAATGCTCAATATCATTTTTATGTTTTGGGTCTAAAAAATGATTTATTCATCTCATCTATTTTCGAAATATTGTTGAAATAGTATAATATTATCCAATTAGAAAGCATACGAAGAAATTAGAATACGATGTCGAAATAATGCAGTGATAAGATTTTTGTGAGAATTGATAGTAGAATTCTCTTTTTAGTTTTAATCTTTAAGTCTAAATGAATACATACAATAGTAACCAATACGTGCTCTGTCTGTCTGATTACAGAAAACGTAAGAAAAAGAAAAGTAAACTCTCCTCCAACGAAAATTGCTATCAATCTCCAAGAAAGCAAGACTATCTATTACGCAGAAGTAACCAATTAAACAAAACCTCAATGATTTCAGGATGAACCTTAGATTGACTACTCACAGAGGTCAGACCCGTCTGAGTTATCCTTGCCTTGAAGCCCGGCAGCTTGTTCCATCCAGCCAGCCTCCATTGGGGAAGCTTCGAACCATGAAGGCCATTCGTCCTTTGGACCAGGGCGCAACCGACCACAAGGGCCACCAAAATTCGAGAACTCAGTTTCTTCAAAGTCGCCATGAGGAACGAACAGGTTTTGATTCGAGTAAAGAAAGCTGTCTGCTTGTCTTCTTCTACAGCCCGCACCGAATGAGGAAGAAGAGATAGTGAGCACGTCTTTTATTGTTAGTATGCTCAAGTATAGGAACTGGCGCATTTATCATGGTTGTTAGTTATTATTTAGAGATCGATATGCTGGCAAGGGCGTCTCTAGAAAATTATAAGGGCGGGGTAGGGGTGGTTGTGAGACAAACAGACTTTGCCAAAAGTGATTTTGTCAGTTAGCGGTTGTCAGTTAGTGGTCCTGATTTACCAACAAAACCTGAAACTAAGTAAACTTATTATTAAGCTTTGGCGTCACCGGGGACCGGGATGGGAAAGCGAACTTGATCTCTATGGCCCTCAGGTCTCTCCTTCCGATATACTAATTGGGAATTCGAATAGGGATGTGGGTTCTTAACGCGCAAAGGTGGTGACTCTCCACTACACGGGGCCTCCATTTAACGTCCTATCCGAGGAACGTAGTGTTCTCCACTAAAACATAGCCGCGTCTGTGAATACAGGGGAGGGCAAGTTAACAGACACAACTTGCTTCTCACAAACGACAGCCTATCTGAGGGGTAGGAGCGGGGGATATAGGGAAAGAACAGTGTGCATTACGAAGCTGCCACGACCTGCTCCCGCACCCTCCCACTTCCTCCTCGCTCTCTCTCTCTCTTCACCTCCTCGCCCCGCCCACTTTCAACGGTCACCCATATTTGGTGAGAAAAGTGCTCCCTCGGCAAAAAAAGCGCTTTTCGTCATTGGGAAGTAATGAATCAAAGCTCTGTTGCAAGAATACGAACTTGTCAAACGTACTAAATTTAGATGAATTGACATGTAAGATGAGAATCGCCTTGCTATCGATTAGTATGCTTTCGAGAAGATAAAATGAAGATAAAATCAAACCAGAACCGAATCTAACATCAGTGTGTTATTTAATCTCTTTGTATTAAATGAGCAAATTTGAATGTTTGAGTACCAGAGACAAGGCACTGTTTTAATTAAAAAGAGTAAATTAGTCGTGTGTCAACATTTTCTATATCAATATTTCGCAAGTACCTATGTACAGATCAAACAAAATTCGTGCCCTTACTTACTTACTTAAGAAAAAAAAAGCAGCAAAACAACCGGTATGAGCAAGACAAATATATTTTTGAAAATACTGTTGCTCACCTGATGGAAACCGACAAATCTCCAAGATACATAGGTATTTCATGTGCTGTTTTTTTTTCAATTGGTTCTCTTAATATTGTAAACTGTTTGGATCTCTTTGATGACATTTTGTAACAGCCCACTTAATAAATTAAAAGGTGCGCGTGAGATGCCCTTAACTACTCAAAAACTATTCGTCATTTTTTTTTAGATGATAATGAGCAAGACACGAGCATAACTAATATGTTGTGATTTTTTTTCTACTTTAGGTTGAATATTAAGCAAAATGAAAGGCAGAAAATAATTTAGATCTCTGGTCAATGACGAAAACCTCCAGTAACGTCGACGTGCATCACACAATGTCTGCACACTTGTTTATGCAACGAGAAGAGCGAAGCGCTGTGATCGGGAGCAGGCCTGTTGCAGAGGTCCGTCGGTTCTAGTCGGTTATAGCGTTCTTTCCGGTAAATTTACACCAAATTCACCGGGAAATCATACATGGAATATCACGTGATCTCATATACATCTTTTTTATGCAGGTCGACAATGTGAGACTATAATCTGATAATCATGATAATAAGTTCCATACCAATTTTCTTTGATAAACGATAGAACTACTTTCGAAAAATACTAAGGGAGCCTTAAATAGCCCTGTCTATAGCTTAGAAATGTGCGGACCTTACACTGGCTTATCAAGTAACCGAACATGATTTGTATTACGTATAACAGGCTTTTGAAATCGCGATTCAGTGGGTAGTTCTTATCTTGTTCTCTTTGCTACCAAAAACTGTTACGTTAGGCCCTGTCCCATACTACCGTTTAAACGATTCCGCCTGCCTCCGGCTAAATATTTATGTTAGACGGTGTCAGACGGAGGCAAATTAAAAAAAAAAATTTGGCCATGAACTAGCTGCCGTCTGCCAACGTCTAGATACGTCTGTAAACCAGGGCTGAAGAACGAATTTCAAAAGTCCAATAAACGTACGCGTTCGTTTCTCAGACGGAATCGTTAAACGGTAGTATGGGACATGAACCTTAAGCTTAAACGGAAACCTTTTATCTATACCATACAACCGTGCTCTGTCTCTTTCATACGTCAGTTTTTACTTTTTAATTCTCTTTCCCTGTTCATGCTCTTTCTCCTCTTTTCTCTTCCTTTCAGCATACTCTCTTAACCCATTGAATACTGAATTCTCAGAATTCTCTGAACCCCAATAGGCAATGGCTAGCTCTGTGAGCAGCTGATTTAAAAATTCTCAAACTAAGATAAAACATGTGTATGAGTACTTGTATTTGTACCTCAAACCGTGAAACCAACCATAATTTGGAATGAAAAACTGTAAGTTAGACGCAAACCGCAAGTTTATTATTTTCGTCTCAAGAGACAATAAATAAGAGGACGTTTTGCTTGAATTAAAAATACCGTTATCTGCCTCCCGCCGCGTGATATGCCAATACACTTGTACGGTCCGGTAAGCCATGCGCGCATGCGCACCTCCTTACGTCAGGTCTGGCAACCGACTCTCGTATATTTTTCAAACATTGGTTCACATTTCTAATATTTAGAATACTTCCCGTGGATATTCATACTTTAAAACTTTCAAATGTGTATTTTCACACTATAACTCTTATGCTTATCCCATTTTGAGTAAACAAATGAGATTTTATAAATGTTAACCTATATATGTCTATAAATCAGGAGCCAACTGGTTTCCAGTATATCCAAGGGGTAGCCTATACTCTTAGCCTCACATTGCCATTTTTCGTCTATTCGTGATTAAATCATTTTATGTTTGTTGATTTTTTTTGTTTGTTTGTGATGTTTGTATCTCGTCTTAAAACCTACTGTCAATTTGCAATGCCTACATGTAAACCGTGTCCACACCTTTGATAAGCCACCCTATGCCCCAAACAAGAAAAGAATGATTAAATAAATGAATGAATAAGCAAATAAATAGATAGACTGACAGATAGATAAAAAAGACATAAATAAAGAATAAACTAATAAATGACTGACTGAATGAGGAAATGAATGAAATGAAGTGAAATATATAAAATAATACATGCATATATGTATATATATAAATAGACTCAATCAATCAATCGATTAATCAATCACACCGATCCACCAATCAATCAGTAAATGAAATATAAAAATAATGAATTTTCTCTGCCACTCCCTCCTCTTTTCCTCACCTCAATGTCTCCCTTTCTAATGCCCTCTCTCTCTCTCTCCCCCCTCTCTCGTCTACTAACACTGCGTAGCCAGGAATTTTCAACGGGGGAGGGGGGGCAAGGTATTTAAAGGTTGAAAGATTGGGACCTATTAAAACTGAAAAAAGAATGATGGCGAAATTGAGATTGGGTAGCCCACGGCATGACCCCTCCTCTACTAATGGTAAAGAAAAACTGTCTTCGAAGTGAGGGGGGGGGGGGGGGAGAGAATACTCCAGTTCCACTATATTTGTTATGCTACTGCAAGCTTACTACTCTTGCTTCATAATATCAAAGAAAAAAGCACATTAATTCTACAGTAACTTTTAAAAAAAAGCTTCATTTAATGAAACCGTTACCCAAAGTCAGCGCACAAAATCGACCAGAAAAACAAACAAACACCTACACCTCTTTATTTTGGAAAAAAACAGTGATGAAATGATTTTGTTTGAAGAATCACACAGTGTGTCATCTTCTCGCAACACACATTATTTTTAGGCTTGTATTTTGATTTCAGGTGCATTTCATTGCCTAATAATGAAATCTGCGTTAAAGCTGTGATGCACCTGAAACAGTTTTATCATTTATCAACAAATATTTTTTACATGCAAAATAAGATCGTAAGTTTCCTAAAGAAAAGTAATTCCCAAAGGTACATGTACCAGACATTAGACTTTATTAAAGAACTTAAAGGCAAGATAAACAGATACCAAAAAGTTTTTCTGATGGAAAAATTATGTTAATCAAAGTGCACATACTGTATTTGCTACAAGTTATGCAATAAAGTGATTTAGATATATATATATATATATATATATAAAATATGCTAAAGGTCCTACTTCGCTTTTTGAATATTTGTAAAGGTAGGTAAACTGTGTATCAATTTGTCTACAAGAGAGAAAAAAAATATGATATGACTGAAAGATTCTGGAAAAGGTCAAATTCGGGAAGGCAAAATATGTTTTATTTTCAATTGGAATTGACTTCTTTTTGCACCAAGATAAAACGAACAAACAAAAAAATCATTTTACCAAAACTACAAGTGCAGTCAAACGAAATAATTCCAGGACATCGTAACCAAATATGGAAATGCAAAAACTTATCATGGGTTTTAAAAAGTTAATATTGTAGTGCACTTAAATACTCAAATGACAATTCTTTCACCATGCTATCTCAAGTATATATAATAGAGTGATAGAGAGTTAAAATACATGAACATTCTGATATTCCTGCCGTCTGTACCCTGCTCTGATATATGGCTAAGGTTACAAAGACTGTATTCTGTTTCATTGTTTCGTCATTCCAACCAGGATGAGATCCAGGATCTCGTAAAGGGAGATGGGACACAAATACAGTGAATTTTTACAATTAACTAAACAACCAATAAAAGGCATAAGAGTTAAGGTGCATTTTGGATAAAACAAGTGAAACGCTCTTGGCGGTCTCGCTTGCATTACGCAAATCGTCATGGCACCATTTTGATTTAGTGAAAAATTGTGGTTGGGCATATGATGGGCGCTACCCATGTGTCTCATAGACGTTTTGGGGGCAATGTTCAAAAATTGAAAATGAGGGTAATAATATAAACTAATTGACACCAATTGACGCTTGATCCTGACTTTGTGACTTGAAATTGGTTTCAATTGATTTGTTATACTTGATAACCCTTAGGAAGAAGATTCATGAAATTCGAATGAATACTACATAACTTTAGGTTAAGTTTTTGCAACATAATTCAAGGTAACTGAACTCAAATGACCTTTGACCTTGACTTTGTGACCTGGCAAATTTATGGTTGTTCACTTAGGATATGCCAACCGAATATGTTAAAATGCGTCAGTAGATCTGACCCCTGACAAAGTGTAAACTCATTTCGCAGACGATCATAGCAGAACATGTTGCCATGGTTACCTAAGGTGTTTGGGAGAGATCAGTGCCAATCTTCAAGAATCCCTGTGGAAAAAAAATATAAGATAATAAAGAGAATGTGAAAAAAAAACAAACATGATAAATATTGGAATGAAAATCTTTCGGGCGGCTACCCCCCCCCCCAAAAAAAAAGAAGAAAACCCCAACAACATTGAATTAATGTTAGATGTTTTGTGCAAAACTGATTTTGGCGAAATACGTACATCTATACGTATTGCCTCTTTAAGGAATCAGTGCCATTCCCACGCATTTCTTTATTTAATTGATCATGATATCAACTATAAATGCAACGTATTTGTAAATCACTGACAATTCAACACCATCATAATCAGCTCATATGACTATGATGACGGAGGGTAATTATTAAATGAACAGCAATCAAAATGGACTCAATCAATAATACCCATATAACAGTTTGTATAAGATAAATGACAGGGCTGATTTGTATATCGTTATTATCTATACCATCACCATACTCATGACGTCATGGTTGTTGTGAATTTGCATAGATGCCTTCTTACCTGCCCTTGTGTGATAACCGGCTTCAAGAAGTCGAAGCCCTCCATTTGTGGAAGGGGCACACCCACGGCACCTCTCTCTGTGAGAAAGAAAGATGATGATAAATGAGATCTTTAACAAGAGTCATTCGTTGACATAAAGGATGCGAGTGTCGGAAAAACAGCATAGTTCCAGCATTGGTTGTTTAGGCTCCAAAGTTCGCCAAACATGTGCGGTGTTTCGGAAGCGTCGTCAATCGAGATGCTTGAAACGTTCGCTAGAAATTTTAAACTGTTTTTAAACCCCCGTTGAACTAAAAACGATTACTTGACGACGCTTCCGAACCCCAGCGCATTGGGCTTGGTCATTTTTTCCCCCAACATTAGGACCCTTTGCGAATCGTTCGCAACTTCGCGTGCCCGTGAAAACGGCCTTTAGGACTAGAGGCTGATACCGCCTTTTGAATGTAAGGCATGCAAGCAAAATGAACAGTGCAAACAATGCCTTAAATAACCGCGCTTAAAGGGTTAATTTCTTCACAGACTCCATTAACGCAAGCAATGACGCAAGGAAATGACGCCCAGTGTGAGTGGTGCTTTATAGAAAACTGCGTCGCTTGGAGGGGGAGGGGGGGGGGGGGGGATGACATGTAGTTTAAGCTTACAAAAATCATGAATTTAATAGGCAAACTATCATCTACTCCTGTTGATTACTCAAGCCAAATGAATCTGCCTTACGAATTACTGACGACATCGAAAGCTGTTGTGTTTTATTTTAGAAGTATTTCCGTTTGATTTATATACATTCAAACTGAATGAATTATACAGATTTATAAAACGGGTTCAAGGATGTAGCCAATAGCGAGTGCGTATGCATGTCACGTGTTCATGCTTTAATTCGACGCAACCTTCCAGCCGCTCATTTTTTCTGCAGCACTGTGCATTTTGGATGCATCACTTTACCTCTAGCGCGTAAAAAACTGAGACACGCGCCATAAAATACGCGTTCTTTCTAGCAGTCTATCACATTCACATGCACAAGGATTTTGATGCGTTTACCTAGGGGCGCATGACACTGGCTACGCTTTTGATGTCATAAGAGAAAGCAGATGTTGCCTCCTTGTCTGTGCGATCTGAGGAAATTTGGAGGGGTTTTAACAAATTTTCCACTACAAAGTCATACTGCCGACCCGTTTTATAAAACAAATAAGGCACAGATTAAAATTTGTGATGTTAGTGACGATGCAGGCATCTCGGGTATTTACAATATCATGCAAAAGCACTCGGCGCAAGCGCCTCGTGCTAGTCGCACATTGTAAATACCCTTGAGTGCGCTGCATCGCCACTAACACACTCACATCTATGCATTATTTGTATAATACACGCAAGTTGCATAATACATCTACCGAAAACAGTATCTACTACCTCAAAATTCGTCTATAGTTTTCAGTCTGATCTTTAAAAAACAAATTTGATTGATGTTAATTGTACTACTCATCAGTGAAGTAACAATGCTACGATATATTAAGTAACGGTATCAACGTACTGGTTTTTTTTTCAGTCTGATCTTTAAAAAACAAATTTGATTGATGTTAATTGTACTACTCATCAGTGAAGTAACAATGCTACGATATATTTAGTAACGAAATAACAAAATTTGTTAATAAGGTTTCATATCACTGCAGAATCACACCTTGATTAATCACAAGCAAAATGGCTGATAATCATGCTAGCCTGCTAACAGGAACAAGGATCCATTTTTGTCCAAAACACGGGCGCCAGTCCGTTTTAATTTACTATTTTTTGGAGAGGGGGAGGGGGGGGGGGACTGGGGCGGAAACTCGCTGAAAAGCGCAAAAAAAAAAGGGTTTGGGCCTTTTCAGATGTCTTCTTCACCCCCCTCCCCTCAAAAAGAAAAAAAGATCCAAATTTTCAGGTTTCATTTTTTTCTGTTTTTTTTTTTTTTTTTTGGGTGTACGCTATTGGCTTTTCAGATATCGCTTCTTAACTCCAAAATTTTCTGACAAGCGAAATAAAAATCTGGATAAAAAATCAAAACAAAACCGAAAATCGTTCTCAGCTTTTTTTCGGGGGGAGGGGGGGGGGGGGGGGGGGAAATACCCTAACATCTTTTCCAGGTGTCTCTTTTATTCATTCTTTGTTTCATTCTTCATATCCTTTTTTTGTTTAGTACTGTTCATTTTGATGATAATCCAAAAGTGTGGATTTAATATCAATAAAATTTGATTTGATTTGATTTAATTTGATTTTTTTTTTTTTTTTTTTAGGGGGGACGTGTCTCCTTGTCCCCTAGTCTTCTTTTTCTTCTCTGACCGTCAAGCAAACTTACGATTGAGAGCTGGAATGAAGGAGACTTTGATCGCTAGGTTCGCTGCCACCTGAAGAGCGGGGGTCTGATGGGATGAAAGAAATAATATCAAAGTTGAAATTCATCTCATTTTCGGAAGACATTGCATATTAAACTCGGATGTGCGAGCACACATCTTTATGCAGAATAGTATGCAAAATAGCATAATTTGAGGGAAGCATTGTTTCATTATGTACTCTTATATGACACCTAGATAGATCCCTGTCATTTGATTGGTTGTTTGATATTGATCATTTGTCCCATTGCACTATGACGTCATCAATCGTGCAAAAGTGGCTCCATTTACCGTGCAATCTTGGATCCATACGATTTGCTCCATTGCACGCTGGCCGAGAGCCCGGCACACTACGTACGTAAAACGCTTGCGTTTGCAGTGAACAGCGCGCTAGCGTATAGCGCTATTGATTTATTGCGATTTGATCTATTTTTAGGTGTCATATAAAACAAATAATGAATGTTTTTTTTCATTCGTGCAATGGACAGAATATTTCATTCGGTGAAAGATGAAATTATTGATCCATTCAACTCGGCTGCGCCTCGTTGAATGGATCATTTCATCTTTCACCTCATGAAATATTCTGTCCATTGCACTCATAAACATTCATTATTTGTATAACAATGTAGTTTGCAAAGTATTTTTTTTTTTAAGATGACTCCCTTCTCGGAATATAGTACATAGATTAAAGAATGTATGGAACGTATGGCACTTAACGATAATTAGGTTAAGTTGAGCATTAAGTGGTTCAAGCTCAGTTTTCATAAATCAAACATTGCTTTGTCCCTGCTCTCTATCTACTATCCTAAGCATGTTTAAGAGTTTGGAGTTGGAAATTGTTGATCCGATTAGAGAATTCAATATTAACATTGCAATGTTATACTTACGAAGACAAATCCGATTGCCGAGCGAACCGTAGACATGTGAGAGCTATCAAGGGAAAAGAGAGATCAGAATTAGATGCCATACTTGTACAATTGTAGCCAAAACTCTTGAAAGTCACCTAAAATAAAATGCACGATTATCTTATCCGTATTTTTCTTTAATACCAGGGAGGCTAAACGCTTCGATCAACTTTGCAATGAATTGATTTGGAAACTACAAAAATAAAATAAATTTAGTTTTATTAACGCTGCAATTAGAAAATTATGTACTGAAGCATGGGCATCAATCCGTTTTATAAGGAGGGGGGGGGCACTGTCTAAAAGTTTGCTGACAAGCGAAAAAAGGGGGGGGGGGGGTCCTCAGCTTTTGTTGGGGGGCATGCATACCAAAGAATTTGCTGACAAATTGTGTTCAGGTGTCTCTTGCTCTAAAATATGTCGTGACATACCCCATCGTGTCCCCACCCCTACTTCATTTTTTTTTTGGGGGGGGGGGGGGCGTGTCCCCTGTCCCTCTCCCGTTTGATGCCCATGCATTGTAAGTGCATGACTTCTTTGTGAGCAGTTCCTTCTGTTCTTATTGTGGAAGAATGAACGATTATTTATGTTAAAGGAGAATCAAACCTAGGCATCAGTGTGCTCTTAGTGAATGGAGATGACCAAGAAGAGTAAACAGCGAAAGTTTGAGCAAAATCGGACAATCTGTTCAAGTGTTATGAATTTTGAAAGTTTCAGTAAATCGCTATTATGGGGATCCTTGAGTCGGTAACTTGCCAGCATCTGTGATGTCATCGTGGACAACTCTCCATTCTTTTTTGCATAAATTTTCAAAAAAATTTGATTAATATGAAATTTCAAGTCAGGAATCAGCATAATTCTTTCCACAATGCTTGCAGAATTGATGTAGCCATGCCATACTCTAACAATAAATCAAACAAATTTCTATTTTTCATGCAAATGAAGAAAATGTGAAATTCAATGTACAAAATGAATGGAGACTTGTCCACGATGACATCACAGATGCTGGCAAAGTTGCCAACTCAAGGATCCCATAACAAGGATTTACTAAAACTTTCAAAGTTCATAACTCTTGAACAGATTGTCCGATTTTGCTCAAACTTTCACTGTTAACTCTTCTTGTTCTTCTTCATTCACTGGAAGCACACTGAAGTCTGGGTTGAATTTTCCTTTAACATTGACTAAGTTTACAGTATAAAATACTCAACCTACCTGAAAGAGGAAAATGACCAAGTTATGTTGTTTTTATTGATGTTGACAGTCACATTGGCTGTTATCGTCTGTGGGATAGGAAAGAATGGAAGAAGTTATGCCGTAATAATAATGTCATAACGTTGAAAAAAGAACTCACGATACTGGCTATGTAATTTACTTGCATCGAGATATTATACAAATAGGTTTCAGACTGCATAGTACCACTGGGCTTAGCTGTGCAAGGCTCAGAAGGTTCATTTTAATGTCTACTGGGTCACCTATTTGGATTCACATGGTTAAGGTAATATAAGCATTCTATGTCAGAAGAACCACTTAACAAGGGATGAAAATCAAAGTTGGATTATTTCCAAATGTATTTTGGTATACCTTACTTGATTAGCAATATAATGCGACGAAGACTGCCATCTCCAGAAATGAAGTTTTAAAGATTCTTCACACTATCAATGCATTCATTAAAAGAACTTTTCCCGCTTGATTTGAAACTACCCGAACGTCGAGGGCATATTGATTAATAGCCACTGATAGCCTCAGGGCCGATTTGCCAACAAGGTATATAAAGATAAAGAGAAGAGTGTTTTTCACTGACTTTTTTTTTACTCTGCCCCTGGGGATGATGTGACTCATTACTCGATTAATTTAGAGAGTAGCTGAAATTTTCAAATATGCTGACAAGGAAAATGACGACCGAGGGATTTTCAGATTTGCCGACAGTAGCATACATTTTTAAAACAAGGAGACTAACGATTGTCGTAGTATCAAATTTTCCAACAGACGTCCAAAAACAAGCAATAAGAAAAAAATATGTTCACCAGCTTTTGAGACATAGTCCCCCCCCCCCCCACCCCTGCCGTGCCACTCAAATTGAACTTATGATCAGGTCTTTATGGACATAAAGAGAACTTACCACGTTGAGTGTGAACAGGTATGCAAGGGTCTTGTCGGGGAGGATGGCATAGGGGCTGACGTCCAAGACCAAGACCGCCTGGATACCGCTGGGTGTAATCTTCATGACAGGTGCCTTGGTGCTGTTCACATTGATCTGCATCGCCATGTTGGGGTACATCGTGTTGATCTGATTTGAATCATGAATAAGGCATACTTAGGCGAATGATTTTTGAAGTACCGGTACAACATTTATACAAAACATGCCTTTTTATACAGTCAGCACATTCCTTAAATGACTCCCGGGGGGGGGGGGGGGGGTTCATAAAGCTGTTCGTAAAGTTACGAATGACTTTACAAACGGCGTGAATATGGCAAGCCAAATGGGATTCTCAATCATTAAAAATTGTATCAGCTAAAGGTGAAATATGCAGATGTAGACTAACATTGCTATTGTTTACAACTATTCTTATTGCAAAGTATATTTTCTTCCACAATTTGACTGAGATTATGGGAAATGCATAAGAAAAGCTTTAGGCATATCATTTGGCACTTCATATTCAAGTCGTTCCTAAAGTCATTCGTAACTTCAGGAACAGCTTTATGAAACCTTCCCCAGAATGTATTTTTTTCAGTAAGGAAGAGCCTCATCATGTTATGTGTTTTTAGGAATGATTATTTTTCTCAAAGTACGTAGGGTATAGAACAGCTGTAGAAGTCCCTGACATGAATTTTTCACTTACTCTGTTAGTGAATGGTGCACATTTCGGAAGTAGCCATTTTAAACAATTATTCAAGAACTACATTGGAATATAGTTATCTCAAAAAAATCTCGAAAACTGCACAAACTTTACAAACCACAGACTTTTGTCAGTGATCCTAGCATAAAATTAATGTATATTACCATAACACCTATGAGAACATTTGCAATCTCGTTACAATTGCATTTATTATTACTACTGTTATTATTGTCATTATCATTATTATCATCATTATCATTACTATTGTTGTTATCATCATTATTATCCTTATCAATACTATTGATATTACCATTATTATCATTATCATATTGTTATTATTATCATTATTATTGTCATTTTTTGTAGATGCTGGAAAATATTTTTTCCAAAAGCATCAAAGACATCATACGTTTTAAAGGTTAAGCCTTGGGATAGCTAGAGAGTAGATAGTCATTAGGGGAACAAAGGTCAAGTTTCCCAGACAAGCATACAAAAGAGATTTTAAAAATTGGGAAGGTGAGGGGGAGGGCACTTTCTCTTTTCCCCTTCCCCATAATTTTGCCCCCCCCCCCTTCCGTCTCTACATACCTGTGGGATAAGGAGATCCAAGGCAAGGTAAGAAGTGTTGAGGTCATTCTTGTACTCTGCCGGCACCTGTAATACAGACAGACAATAATGACAATGGAGTTTTCTCACCAATCCAACAAGAAAAGAGGAACAGAGATATTGCTGACTTTACTGAATAAGATTTAGCTTTATACGTATTCTCCCTATTTGCCACTGACTTGTTCACCGAAATATAAACAACAACAACAACAAAAAGATATATACAAGAAAGATTAACTAGAAGTTTTAAAAAGATATCCATATTTATTGAATGAAAAGGAATTGTGATCTTTTCACTCCAAACGCAAAACACAGGTAGAATAAAAAATATCAAGTTTGATGAAGAAAAAAGAATCAACCGGGAACAAAAATGTCGTTTCAATCACTCACATTGTCCGGTGTCACGTTGTACTGCAGATAACCGATGTTCTGTAACACATAACCGGCCGAATTCGGCAAGAAATCGGTTATCCATATGAAGATCATCCGCGATGTATCCGTATCGGATGGGATCCGGGGCACGGGGAGCGGACATTCGGTTTTGCTTCCCATTGGATAGACCTCACCCTGGAACCAGTCGACAAAACAGTAATCATTAATGGAGAAACTACGAAAAGAATTTGGAGAATAATGAAAAGACTGGAGGAGGGGTGGAGGAAGAGAAAGAGGAAGAAAAGAAGAAAATGAAGACGAAGAAGAAGACGGAGAGGAACGAGGAAGAAGAATTAAGAAGAAGAAAAAGAAGAAGAGGAAGAAAAAGAAGAAGAAGAAGAAACAATAAGGAGAAGGACAATGGAAATAGAATACTGACCATATTATTGCTATTAATGGCGGAGGAGGTGGTGGTGTGGGGGGGGGGGGGTAGTAGCGGAGTAGTTGTAATGATGATAGGCCTAATGATTACGACGTCACTGATACAACTGACGTTGCTTATATCATAATGATAATAGATTGAGTTAAAGCAACCCTTTTCCTATATTATGTAGTCACTTTAGAGAACCTTGTACAGTCTAGTACAGAACAACTTTGTCCGCCACATCAGCTTTCAAAAGGAGTGAAGACCTATTTATGATAATTAAGTCTGAACTCAAGTACATGTATTATGAAACCGGTCAAACACTTGCCTTGTGAGCTGTGTTGACACTGCCATTGAAGGTGGGACTCTCTGTCAGGGAGTAGTCAATCACTGCTACATTTTCCAGAGGAGCAGTCACTGCAAAGTAAAAAGAACGTACCTCAGTTTTATTCATGAGTGTCATCAAAGTTGCCAGTGCAGTGCACTCCTTTCAGAATAAGCAGCTGGAAACTTCCGACAAATCAAAATTCTAATGATACTTTTTTTTTACAGTTTCCCTCTAACTAAACTGAAAACGAATGCTTAAAGGATTCGGTAGTTTTATTTTCAGTTCTTTCTGGCAGATCTAGTCCAAGTTTGAGTTCAGGTAAAATGGAAATTTGAGAGTTTATTTCTCCTTTTCTCCATTAGGGAGGCCGGCTTTTACGTATACCTCATTTCACATACCAAAAGCTCATGTTTTTTTTTCTTATAATGTTTTGAGGTCCTGTCAGCTCAAACTCGCTTGGTTATATTAAAAGAGCATTCATTACAGCTGACATCACCCTTTTCCTAACCCATCTTCAACTCATCAATGATATTTTGCATAAGTATGTAGCAATTCCGTAAAATGACAAAGTATAGCTCAGTTATGCTGAGCATTGATCTCGATATAATCCGGTGACCCCGGTTAGAAATCAAGTCGATGTGCTAGAGCCATTGCCTCATCCTCATTATCAGTCCCTCGAAGAGGACTTAAAGCAGTCGGTCCACTGGTTTCTCATTTACAAGCACATATTCTTTTTTTATTAGTCAGGTAAAACAAACCAATAACCTATAATCAATAAGAGTTGATTTAAATGAGGAATATCGTCACAATGGTGAAAAGACAACTTTGGAAATAATACTCTTCGAATAGTACAGAGCCACCCTTTCTTTCTTGCACAAGAATAAAAATCAGTTTGGGAATATCAAGTCACAAATCAGTGAGCCCTCTGCTAGAAGGACGTTGTTCTTTCTTTCATGTCCTGTCTGGTGTTGTGACGTCATAAGAAATTCATCACTGTATATATGAGATTATATGCAAAAACAGATAAACGCTATTTATGAAAATTATAAAGTAAGGTGGCCATCATATAGTACAAAATAATACCTTTCAAATGATATATTAATCATGAGATATAAAGGTATATTGTTGAAGTTACGGTCAAAAGTAGCACATATTTTCTTATTATTTTCTCTTTTTTCCTCATCTTTAATTGCAAATATCTCAATTTGACAAACATAGATACATCTGTTCGAGCATTCAAACTATATCAGTTACTGAAAACAGATTTTTTTTTTTCCAATGATGTCCAAAACATGTTACTACCTTTGATAGTCTGCAGTTCTTCCTTCAAGTTTCTGTTGACTTCATCCAGGACTGATTTACAGACCTGATCAAAGAAAGGGGATATCGGAAGAGACAGTGAATTCGGTTGAAAGATGAAATGACCAGGGTTCTGGTGAAAATAACCAAAATTGTAGTAAAGTATTTGACTGGAACACCGGATCCCACGGGCACTGACTCTGCTGTAGTCAAATGTGACTATTCTAGTGAAATGACCAGAATTCGAGTCAAAATGAACAAAACATTTACTCGAATTCTAGTCAATTTCACTTGCATAGAGTCAAATTATAGTGCTGGTGCCTGTAAGTTCCGGTGATCTAGTCAAATCGTTTTACTAGAATCTAGTCATTTTTACTAGAATCTAGTCATTTTTACTAGAATAGGGTCGGGTTTGACAAGAAGAGTACTAGTCAGTCAAATTTGACGAGATTTGTTTTTAGTGTATACCACTTTTCTCATTAAAAGTTTTCGAAGTCTCTGTAATCTCATTTTGAAACATGATTTTTTGAGCAGATGAGTTATACTGATTTTGCAATCAAATGATATTACTCTAAATTTCCTAGATAAGAAATTAAACTGAAAAGACTGTGATTAGGTACGAATCCAGAATTATACTAAAAATCTTAATCTTAATGGAATGAGTTTTTTCAAATCTAATTTTGGATTCGTCCTTAATCACTATCTTTTCATACAAATTTCTAATCTAAGGAATTTAGAGTGATGAAGGTAGATGTATGTATGCAAAGGAATCAAGATATAAGATATTTAATCGAAACCACTTTACTCACAGTCCTCTCCATGTATTAGTTTTGATAAGCCAGTCTTGTAAGACTACATCAATTAAGTCACAAATCTGTTTTTCAAACGCTGTGTACCAATTTATATGTTATTAAAATAATGCAAACCTGAGCAATAGACCTGGTACGATGGCTAATTTCTGACTATTTACGTCACTATACTCTGCGAAATGAATTGTTGTTTTGTTTATCAAATCATGTGATTTACAGTATAGTGTTTGTATTATGAATACAAACCTGTATTTTGCATTCTACTTTTCTAGAATAAAATAAATGATATTAACAAATCATAATAATTCGTATTCGCTGGTTTAAAGTGACCCCATTTTTATACATTTTTTTTAAAAAAATAGTGTTTCGTTTCAACAATACCTGACTATTGATGGAGTCCTTGAGGGCATTTTCTATCTTGTCGTCAAAGAGATTGTACAGCCAACTGCAAAGAGAAACATTTGATTGGAGACAGAAAAATAAATGGAAAGTTATCACGCTTTAACAAGGTCGTTTACGGTCCCCAACGGCGTTGTAGAATGGCGCCAACATCAGCCAACTCAAAGAAACCGTATAATTTTTGAAGTATTTTATAAGCGTGTTGAATTGACCGATACATGAAAATAGTTGTATACCAGAGATTTAAGTAAAACTTTCCAAATTGTCAGTTACTTCTTCTAGGCAAGATTATTAATGAAATTTTATGCAAAATCTAGTGCACAATTTAAAAAGGCAGAAGTACAGACATCGTTCAGTATCAGTCATGATGACATCCTACATCTGTATTTATGAATATCCTTTTTCTTCTTTTTACGTTCGGCATTACTTAAGATTGTCAATTGTCAATTGTCAATCAGCAATATATCACGTATATTCCTTTGCATAATATTGAATAGTTGATCCAGTTATGGAAAAGGCCCGCCCCATCCCTCAAAAAATTTACAGGAAGTTACATTGGTAACAATATACTTATAGCAAGTTAATTTATTCAAAGTACGATAAAAGAACAATGTAGATAAAATGCCTTGCTCAATCGAACCCCCGATCCTCGAGTCTCCAGTCAAGCGCCTTAAACCATTCGACTACGGTACCTCTACTTGATCTTCATCCCACCGATACACAAACACACCCACCCTCACACACCCACACACTCATGAGGAGACTTACCTAGCTCCTCCGTGAAGCTTGATCTTCATTCCACTGACGTGGAAGGAGCAATCGCTGGACGTGGAGGACACAGTAGGTCGACCATTCGAGTCAACACCTGGAAAATGACGCATTGATAAATAACAAAATTTAGAATATTCATCCAATGCAGCCTCTTTTGTTGTTGTTGTTGTTACAAATATTTATCACACATATTTCATTACTACAATGTGAATATTTTTTCTTGATTTTGTGTTTCATTTTAAATTAAGTTATAATGATTAACTGCATACATCTACTCCAGGCGGTATATGTATACTTTTTTTTTAATAGCGTATACCTCCAAATGCATTGTCCCTTCCATGCTATGCAGCTTTGGCTATTCCTTGACGCATTTCTAGATATGAAGATTGATTCTCTTTTCAAGTGCAACAAACCATGCAAATATCATGCGTTGTTTGCAAATTCCAGTGCAAAATGATCGTTGATTCCAAGGTTGTTTTTTTTTACTTAAAAGAAAAGAGTGTTGCATTATTTAAACATTTAGTTTGACACTTTGAAACAGGTAAATGAATTTGTTCAGTCATGCATAAATATCCATTTTGTGTTCACCTACTAGGTTGAAAATTTAATTAGATTTCGTAATTAAGAAATTAATTTTAGACGATAAGTTGGTGCACTTAGTCACCCGTGCGTCTACTCCAGATGTTATTCAAACTTAAACTTAACAGAAGCTTCTTCTTTCCCCTCTTTTTTCGGGGGGGGGGGGGGGGGGCTGGAAAGAGATATTGAGGGTGTAAGCTCAATTATACAATATCAACCAAGTCTCTCATTGTGTAAGTTTGATCTTTTGCTCCCATCATTATGGGAAGAGCATTTACACATGAATGGCAAACTGTCCATTTTTGCAATTTTTACTTTTGTACCTTGAAAGAGAAAAACGAATGAGTTCACTCATGCGTAAAGTTTCCCTTATTGTTCACATACCAGATTTAAAGACTATTAAATTCCCTTTAATTTGATATATAATCTATTGATTTTCATCCAAGCCTGCTATGTAAAATCTGAACTTGGAATAGTGTTTACTTTCTTCTTTTTTTTTTGTGTTCAGTGTGGATAAAGGATAAACCAAATAAGGGAGGCTCCGCTCAGATAAATTTGTGAAGGGGCTGCCTATCCCCCCCCCCCATCCTATTAATTCACAATAATTTTTGCGTGCAATTCACTTTATATTGAAAGAAATAAAAAAGGGAGAATAATAATTGCGTAGCTCTCTCAATGTTCCTCAGAGCTGTCATCCATTTTGAATCTAGATCACAGAGGCGGGCAAGCAGTTAGGCGTGACCGAATCCAATTGACCGACAGACAGATTTCCGGCCCTTTTGATCAAAAGGGTCGGAAGTGAGAGAGCTACGCAATTATTATTCTCCCATTTTTATTTCTTTCAATGTTTATTATTTACAAGAGAGTTGCCAAAGTTGTTTGCATTTGTCAAATTTCTTTCATTATATATATATATATATATATATATATATATATATATATATATATATATATATATATATATATATATATATATATGTAGCCAAAGGGTACATTAGCTGGACAGACAACAATAGGGTTAGGGTTAGGGTTCGGATTAGGTGGACACGAAGTACATTAGGAGGACACCAGAACAAAGAAACAAGGATGCCCACATAATGTCGACATTAAGGTTGTATATATATATATATATATATATACATACATGATGATTACCAGATCTGCGTCTTATTCAAGTTATTGATCAGTCTAAAGAGTGAATTGCACGCAAAAAATTATTATGAATTAATGGAATGGGGGGGGGGGGGGGCAATAGGCAGCCCCTTCACAAATTTATCTGAGTGGAGCCTCCCCTATTTGGTTTATCCTTCATTAAATTTGTTGAAGAAAAAAATAATAACTTCTTCTGAGTAAGGTGTGAAGTTTTTTTTTTCTACTGCTTGCTTGCTTGCTTGTTAGAAAATTGTAGAGGTATTCCCCTCACGTTTCCAGACAGACTTAGCCAATGAATTGAACAATGACGCGTAAAAATAGCTCCATGACATTTACACCACACTTCCTCCTTACAGTTACAAACATTGACTAAATTCGTTTCAATAAGAATGGTATAAGAATGTGCAAAATCATTTTCCTCGCTTATTTCCGTTTACAGTTGTGTTTCCCCTTTTAATTCACATCCAGTTCATCATCCAGTTCATCATCCAGTTCATCATCCAGTTCCCCTTTTGATTTCCATCCAGCTAATCAATATTTGTTGTTTTACCCTTTTCTTGTCATTTTCAAAAAGGCATTAGAGGACATAGGCCATGGGGCAAAAACAACAACAAACACATACAAAACAAACGAAGAAAAACCCCAAACAAAGCAAAACAAAATATCTAACTTGCTTTTCAAGTTGATAGGGATCTATTGATGAATTCTCAATTTAAAAATTGCTCTTTAAAACTTACCAATTCGAAGTGTAACTGTTAATGAGATTCCTGAAGCGCTGGCGTCGAAACTACCAGAATCCGAAATATGAAAACTATTTAAAAACAATAAAGAAAAGGAAACAAAAATAAAAATAAAGAAATAGAGGAAATTAGTCACATGAAAGTTTTCAAAACTATTGAATATACAGTTTCATTCAAAAGTGCTACTCACTTATATATATGTCATAATCTACTTGTGATTAAAAGCCTTAATAATTCACAGTTTATGTTAGGTTTTTTTTTTCAACCGCACAGTTTCATTTTGGGCACGCGACAGGCTTAAAGTTTGTTTAAGTCTGTTTCGGAAGTTAATCCTCAGGGCCGGATCCAGAATTTTTTTCCAAAAAAAAAAAAAAAGGGGGGGGGGGGGGTGGTCGTTTTTTCAATAAATTTTTCAGGTGTCTGATTTACCCGAAAAAGGGTCCTCTGCATTTTCACATGTAATTTACCCTAAAATTTTGCTTTAAAAGGGGGGGGGGGATTCGGCCCCCCGGATTCGCCCCTGATCCTGATAATGGATTTATGGCTGAACATGAGAATTAATTTCGTAAGGACAAACCTTTGACTGAGATGACAACTTTCGAACTTCTGATATGAACATGACCATTTGGTTGATAAACTCAGTGCATCATACAGCCATCACTTTTTAAAATCATGATAAATTGTGTTTCAGCTAACACTTGATATTCTCCAATACTCCAGTATATTCCTATTCTCAGTTTCTTTACTCATCGGTTAAGAGAAGATTGTATTTACTCAACTATGTTTTAAAGACTTTAAAAACTTCATTCATACATTTCACAACAACAAATTTCTCATACTTTGCAAGGACTAGGTTTACTAATGACATGAAATTTTGAAAGTATCTATATTTTCGAGAATAAGGCATCTCTGTTTTAAATTTTAAGTTGCAGAATATACACTTTGCATCAATCCTAACGAGAATTAAGTTAGTAGGCTTACTGACCGCATTCGGATGCCCCTATTTTATTTGTCATGTTATTATGCAGTGACTGAATTTAGAGTTTCATTTCAAATTTCATATTCAAGAGCTGGAAAGGGGTGTAAAGTATTCTGATCAAACTCTTCAGCCAAACTCACATTCCTGGAATCTTGTAGTGCCAGTTTCCGTGAAGGTTGAGGTATACCCCACTGGTACGGAGCGTCAGCCCCCCGGCCGCTGGGTTAGGTGTCAGAGAGGGGGAGGGTATGGCGAAGGACGTGATGTGAATGCTGGAAGATGAAGACATTTTCGAGATATGGTTTTAGACATTTCGGGTCAGGAATCGATTTAGAGAAGTTATTTTATCTATTATGGTACGGGAAACAGTCTAACAGTAAATCTTATTGGTGGTTTCCAGAAAAGAAGAAGATGAAGAAGAAGAAGAGGAAGAAGGAGAAGGAGAAAAAGAAGAAGAAGAAGAAGAAGAAGAAGAAGAAGAAGAAGAAGAAGAAGAAGAAGAAGAAGAAGAAGGAGGAGGAGAAAGAGGAAAAGGGAGAATAAAACAAGAGGAAGAAGAAAATAAACAATGAGAAGACAGAGTAGAAGAAGAACAAGAACATGAAGAATAAGGACGAGGAGGAAGAAGATGATGAAGAAAGAGGAGGAGGAAGAAGAAGGAAGTGGAGGGGAAGAAGAAGGATGGAGAGGAAAAGAAGGAGGAGAGGAAAAGGAGAAGGAAGAGAAGAAGAACACTCAACTTTTATTTTTTTTTAGTATTTTTAATTCCAAAATAAATGCGACCAATCTCATAATTTCTCACGTTTTGATTGTTATTTCATGACTAAGAATTTATCCTTTTTACCTAGTATCCTTTTTAAAGGTGTATCTTCAAACTTGAATAACAAGATGATATTTGATCATGTACTTCCTTGTCCGATACCACTCACCTTGTGATGTCATAATCGACGTGGCCCACGTGACTGATTGACGATCTACCATGCTGATCGGGGATGGTCATCGTTTTGATCTCCTGTTCGAGCTGCTGCACGCCAATGTCTCTCACTTATAGGATGAGCCGGAGAATAAAACAAAAGTTAAATTCAAACGTATTAAACAAAACAGATATATAAGAGGGATAACAATTTAAGAACATCAACGGGAGTAGTGACTTTATTGAGGATGGCAATATTCCCTTGTGGGCATTTAAATTCATTTTGCACCATTTAGACATAGCACTTAACCAGTAAAGAGAACACCGTGTACTATTTGGTTTTAAACATGATGAACATGATGGACATGTTTTAAGGTAAAATTTAGAAGCACCAAGAGGGAAATTAATTTTATTAGTCATGTTAGCAATGCCCTCTTTCAGGCATTTCATTCAATCTTCACCATGCAGATTTAATCGGTGAATAGAAAAAAATAATGCTTGGAATTTTGGAACGACATGAACATAATTTAGAGAAAACATGAAAACACAGATTGTGGAAACCCAGTTTGTTTCAGAAAGTATTACCTCCTTTTCGACATTTGATTCATTTTTCCGGTATGCATAAAAAGCCATAAATACACAAGTATAAGAGAACCACGAGCATGCTAAATGTTAGCCCATTTGTGACAGAAATTATTTAAAGCCTAATTTGATCAGCTTTTATTCTTCAAATTGGCAACACCAACATTTTTATTCTATTGCTACATTTTTCTTATAAAACGTCATGTATCTGAAATCAATATAAATTAACAGAAATTATGATGAGTAGTCGAAAAGTTGGCAATTTGCAGGGGAAACGGTGATTTTAAACCTTCTATCATATTGCCAATTTAAAGATTTTAATGCTTATTTTCCTTTTTAAAAAATTCAGCATCAAACAACGAATACTGATGCAACCAAAATGGACACAGTTTGTGTAGAATTTTTTTGCTCTTTCTGCCCATGTATTTGGTATGATTTTTAGGGCTCTGCATCAAACAGTGTCAAAAGATATTAGGCCAAACCACAAAATGTGGACCTCTGTCACGAATGGGTTAGTGAACAGGATGAAGACTCGTCCAAAATCTTTGGAACCGCTATTGATACAAAACTAATACTTTTTTGTTACTCAGGATGATAACACAATTTATGAAGAATCTCTAATGCGAATTTAGGATACCATGGCTTCACATTCTAATCATGCCAATATTTTTGCGACTTCTTTAATACAATGAAATTTCGGCCACGAAGCAACAAGAGGTATATACAGCTCACCATTTAAACTATTCACATTGACGCGTAATCATAATGTAGCCAGTCATAAAACATTCATAGGAAACGACTTGGTTAGATCATAGTGATAACACTACGTTCTTATATCAGATATATAGCGTCCATCACACTGTCTGTAAGCGCTTCCAAGGGACTTTGGATATTATTACCCTGGCTTTAGCCATGTTAGCTCAGGGCTGGCAAAAGTTGTACTCGGTGCATTCAAGGAATAAATTTTATATCACAATTACCAGGTACCCACTTAATACATCTGGGTCTACATGTAGAGTGGCTAATGCAGATTAATGTCATGCCAAAGGACGAAACGTGCTGTGGCAGGGATTCGAACCCCGTGCCTGTGTTTCACAGCTCTAGGAGACTTATCTACTGGACCACATAAACAAAAGGAATACCACAAGAATACAGCACTGATCTTATTCTGAATATTGAACTTATTCTGTATATTGGAGCAAGCGTCACCGGCGTCTGAGCTGGCGCTACACAAGGCATCATCATCATCATCATCATCATCATCATCATTACCATGATTACTACCACCAACTTTTATCACCACCACTACTACCACCATTGTCGTAGTATGTGGCCCTCGTCGTCATCATATCATCATCATCATCATTTATGTTATCGCATTATCAATATCACCATCATCATCATCATCATCATCATCATCATCATGAACACCACTACCATCACCATCACCACACCACCACCACAACCACCGTCATCATCATCACTCTGAAAATACTTACAAAAGTTGAGTCCACTCTGGGATATTCGGATCCGCATCCCTGGTTCCTTGTTACCCCCATCTAACTTGGTAGGCTGGTCCTTCCTGCCTACATTAGCCCCCTGCACAGATGACTGTAGCAGAGAGGCCACCAGGATTCCCCCCAAAATAATACACCTGGAGCTCCCCAAAGCGTACATAATTTCAAGTTTTGAAGAGGTATGCGTTCTGGTGAGATCTACGCCGTAAGTTGATCGCGGTAACTCAGTGCAGGGATTGTGTTTGGAGGTCCTTGCTCAAAGACAGATGTGAACCGATGAAAACTTATAGATAATCCTATAGTCCTAGGCGAGTCCAGACACACGTCAGCTAATTAGAGTTTAGCCAATGATCAGGATAGGCCTACTGTTTTGTATGGAGGGAGCAGGAATTGAGCTATGTTTAGCTTGATGCTTTCATGTTCCCATGATGTGATCACAATGGGGAAGCTCAAGAGCTTATAAAATTGAGACCGAAACTAACCGCATTGTTCTTTAGAACGCCTCAAACGCCCGCGATTAGTGAATAGAACCATGACGATTATTTGTGACAGTACAGAGATAAATACTAAAAAAAAAAAAAAAAAATAAAAAAATCAAAGGCTGTGTGTGCACGCATGCATGAAACGTAGTTTGCAGTCACAAACCCTGGTTAGTAGAAACAGGTTATAGAGGTCTGAATAGGAGACTAAAAGAGCTTGATGGGGATCGTGTACTACAGCAGCTCCTCTCCAAGCATAGACGCAACTAGATGGCACATGGACTAGGCTTCTCTCAAGAGTCAAGACACAATGCGTTCTAATAAAGTGTCAATCAGGGTCTGTGCTCGCAGACTACATGCTACGACTTGTGCAAATGGGAAATCCCCTTACTCGATTCATTACATCATGGGTCGTGCTTTCACACCAGAATCACAATGGAAGGGGGCTTTTGTATCAGCTCTTGCGCAACGTGCTTTGGCTGATGGTGGGTAGCCTTTTGTTTGAAGAGGGGGGGGGGGGGGGGGGGGGGGGGGGGGGGGGGGGGGGGGTGGGAGGGGGTCCAACCTTAATAATTGTTTTTAATATGTCCTTGGCATATTACCAGTTCAGTCTGCTTGCAATGCGCTTTTGTTGATGAGATATTAATTTAGGAAAGCGAAAGAAAAGTGATAAGCAGATTGATTTAGTATGCTTGTGTTTGCGCTTTTGGAGCTACGACTCTCTTTTCATGGCTTTATTTCTTCATGTTCTATTTTGTGAACATTGAGCTTATGAAGGAAATTTATGTCACTTTTAGGGCTCAACATTATGTGATCTCATGTTTGAAATTATATAGTGTAAAGATGGCATGAGAATTCTCTTGGCTCTAAAAAAAACACTTCCTCTTAAGCTGCAGGATGAGTGACATGTCTTGTGGATGAATATTCGTGATACTTTGATAAGCCTTACCACGCGATATTTCATACTTGATATTGCCGGTGAAATAATTGATACTAATTATAACAAGTATATTTCATTCAGAGCCTCTTTAAATTCATTATAAGATTATGAGTTTCCTTTTCACATTCAACAAACTACAACATGAAAAGGGATTAAAAAAACCAACAACCAGGAAACAACTTTATCGCTTTTTTTTTTGAAGATGTACAGAAATCAGACAGGAAAATATTGAAAGGGAACAAAATCAAAAAAAAAAAAAAAAAAAGAAGAAAACCCGTGCCGATTGAATGCAGGGCCGTGTTTGCTAATTAACATAGTTTGCAAGCTACATGACATGAATGCGGAACTAATAAATGTACGGATAGAGAACTAATTAAAACATTAAAAAAAACATATGCACACGTTGGTATCAATATGCATATTGCACATCACTTTATTTGATATAAGATAAAACAGCAATGTAAATAAAATGCCTTGCTTAAGGGCCGTGCCGGGGGATGGAACCCCAGCCTTTCCCGTCTCCAGTCAAGCGCCTTAAACCAATCGACTACGGCACCTCTACTAATAGAGGTGCCTCGATACTTATAGTAAAATCGTGTAAAGAGAATAAGTATAGATTAAAGGGGGTACCCAATGCTGAAACAATGTTAGTTCATTTAAAAGAGCATGATTTTATTAGCAGAAAATCATCTGCCTAAAGTCTTTTAAAAATTCGTGTTGCCAAGGAAACCCCTAAATGTGGTAAGATTTCAGGGTATTTTGACCCCTCAGCTGTGACCCAGTTTCAACTGGGTACCCACTTTTACGTCAAGATGACGTCAAAGTGGGTACCTTGTCGCGCACTTCTAGCAAAATGCGTGCGAAGTATAATGCTAGTGTACAGTCCAGCGTGCAGCACAACTGCAGTGCGCGAAGGTGGGTCACCTCAAAGTCACCCCATGTGTCACCCACTTTTACGTCATACCTCATACTCAATTTTTTTGGTCAACTCTTGACTTTTTATGAGAAATTAGCCAAAATGCATTGATTTCGACTGAAAATCATCAAATTTTTAATGTTATTCTTCTTAGAATTCTGTTCTCGATCATATATATATATAAAAAAATTACCATTGTGTAATCACTTTAAAAACTAATACCCATAATTATGACGTAACAATGAACAGGACTGGATAGAGAGCTTGCACATGACATATGTGTGCAAACTCGACATCATAATTTTTTTCCGCCAGTGGAATAAAGCAAACTTATCATGAGGTAATCTCAATACTAATCTGTTTCGCTGCTGAAAGCTTCATTCAAACACGAAATCAAATACTCTCAAGAAATAAACGAAATGGTAATAATTATATTAGCTTCCATTTCATCTTACAAAAAAATGAAACTATTCGGTATTCAGACATTGCTTGACAAGTCCTTAAATAATTATTCTCTTCTCACGGGGGGGGGGGGGTGAAACTTAGCAATAATGATAAGAGATGTATAACATGCATGATTTAATCATTTCAAAAGAATTCACATCAACTGAAATTCTAGTATGTTTGCATTGCATAAAGTGGACCTAAAAAACTGAACTTAATCATAATATAAGATTGTATATCTATGAAATAGGATCATTTAATTAGACGTGTTGCAGAGAATTTTGTGTAATGCATCAACAGGCAATCGTTGTAATACGAACCCAGTAATTATGTCATTGTATTGTTTCATAGTATTGACTCCTTTGTGGTATTTTCCTTACGTTTATAATCCTCCTTTTCCCCCCTTCTTTTAAAGTTGTGATAATCTGACTATTGATTCTCACTTCTGAATTTTCTGCTTGGTGTATATCATGTATTCTTCTTAATCTTGCACAACATATTGTTTGCTTAAGACTTCGGTTTGCAGTGCAATATTTCCCCCTTTATTTTTCTTAATAACACATTCCATTATTTATATTATCATATTATTTAAAAAACCCCTGATAAATAATAACTGAGTTTTATTTACCCAGGTAGCCACATCAGTATTATTACTGCTCTTCATGCGGGATCCACAATTATTAGATTATTATATCCTCAGCAATGCCAGGTATCCTGGGTTGGGAGGGACTCATGCGAGCAAAACACCTTGTCCAAGGATGTAAGCACCAGACGAGGATCGAACCCAGGACCTCTCGTATGAGAGGCAAGAGCCTTCACCACTATGCCACAATGCTGCAAGAACAGTCAGGGAAAATCCCGAGAAGGCAAACAAAAGAAAAAGGTATCAAGATTGCACTCAGGAGTGGGCGAGGAACACTATTGCCTAATACCTCAGTCGCCCCCGAGAGACAGACACCAGTCCAGACTGACAAGAGGAGACCAAACAAAAACATTGCATTACACTGAGTGGCCAAGAATTGATCGGTTTAGAGTCGGTGTGAAGTCGGTTTGGCGGTGTGACTGCGCCCGAGGTAAAAAACAAAGAGCAATAACATAAAACAAAATAAAAACATCACGGACTATTCCCATCCTTCTTGGATAGGCACTCCAAGGTGCCCCAGTCAGACCAACGAAGCCGACAACAGACTCACCATAGACCGAGCAGAACATCATTAGTACCCCTATCGACACAGAATCAACCGGTTTATAGAGTCTGTTTGGGGTGTGACTGAGGTTGTGTTGATCAATCCGGAGCCACTGGGATTCTTTACTAAAGTGCATTGGCGTAAATCCCGGGGGGGGGGGGGGGGGATGGGGGATATATCCCCCCCCCCCCCCCACTTTTTGGAGAGGAGGGATGGCGTGTACAAATATCCCCCCACTTTTTAAGAAAGAAAATATATTTTAATTAATCCGTTAGTAAAATCTTTGAATATCTGTCATATCAACCATCATATTTTAGAATTTCTATTTGAAAATGCGATTGAAAACCAAAAAAGTGGTTATTTTTGGCTTGCTCGCTCGTCATTATTTTAGAATTTCTATTCGAAAATGCGATTTAAAATGAGAAAATTGGTTATTTCTGGCTTGCTCGCTTTGCTCGCTCATATTTTAGAATTTCTGTTAGAAAATGCGATTAAAAACTAGAAAAATGGTTATTTTTGGCTCACTCGCTTCGCTCGCTCGCAAAATTAATATTAAAATGTGTGTAAGGGGGTCTGTGGGGGTCAGTGAGAGTGTGTGCTTATACCTAAATGTGAGATCGACAGAAAAAAAAAATCGTCAAAAAAGTCAATCATCCCCCCACTCCTCAGAGTGGATTTACGCCGGTGCTAAAGTGTAAGGTTAGATCTGTATGCAATCAGAGATTGAGCAAGCATGCAGTATAACCTTGATAATCATTGTATGCCATTAAAAAAAAAACGGACAGAAGGAAAACAGTGAATGAAAAAAGGAAAACATGCTGGGACAAAAATAGACTATTTCTATTTGCAGACAGGTCACATCATATGAATAAAAAATGCATCGTTGCAACTGATTTTCCGATATTAGTTTCTCATTTAAAAAGTTCATTGACAACTAGAAGTCGGAGGTTTTTATGAGTGTCGCAGATATTTCATCGGATTGCTCAGCCCATGCATCGTGAAAGATGTTATACATGAATGCTTAACACTTTTCTGCTTGAGGTTTAAGCGTACACGTCTGTCATCTGTTCATAGAATATTGATAGAAGGTAGGTTTTTACGATGATGAGTTATCTGGTTGATAAAGAAAATATTACTAAAATGAAAATAATATGCGGTATAATCATGTTTTCCTTTATTTGTTTCCTCAGTCCATTTCACCGCACCAACCTACAATGGCATGTGGAAGTCCAGCGAAGGCACCCTTACTCGGTGAAGAGCTTAGGACTGCTGCCCAAAAGGGGAATGTTTCTAAACTCAACAGGCTTCTTCGCGAACTCACTCTTGATGAAGCCAGACGAGTTTTAGAAGAACATTCAGTTCTTCGTCTAGCTGTGGAATCCAATCACAAGAAACTCGTTCACGTTTTGGTGGAATCCTATGGACTGGGACGAGGGAGTGAAGACACCATTTGGTCCTGGTTGCAGTGTTTGAAAGACGATAATGTCGACATTCTTCGAATTCTTCGTAGGCCTAAACATGGTGAAGCCATGAAGCACATTACAGTGCATGTGCTGCATGATATTTGTAAAAGCAATACATGCAACAGTGTCAAGATGCTCAAAGTACTTCTTGATCGTACGAATGTAGACTCAACACCGGACAATACAGATTTGACATTACTAATGGTCGCATCTCAGCATGGAAACGCCGAAATGGTTAAAGCACTGTTACAACATGGAGCGAATGTTAATCTCCGTACTCATACGGGAAAAGGAGCGATTCATTACGCTATACAAAAACCGAAGGACAAGGATGATGAAATAAGGAGGCTACGGATTATAAAGATGCTTGCAAAACAAGATGTAACATTGACGACATTTAATATGTGTGGATTTACACCCCTTCTTCAAGCCTGTCTTGTAGGAAACACCACCATGCTTGATTGCCTGATGAAGGAATTCTGTCCAGACGCCGAAGAAACAGCAGACTGCTATGAACTACTGGCTTCGTCTGTGTACTTTGAGGCGGTCAAGACGGGGCAGAAGGATATCACCCTGCTCGACGCATTTCACAAGGAAGCCTGCGATCTTGTAGCTAAAGCAACGACCATGCGGGACAGTCACAGTTCACCTTTATCCAAGATCAGAAGCAAAGGTCAAAAGGATGGTTTGTCCAAAGAGAAGCAGAAAACTGACCACCTTGCTGCTCTTTATGGTAATGGAGATAGATTAGCTCTAGAATTACTCCTTGCTCGAAGGAGGATATTAGATGAACTTGCCTACAATACTTACTTGTTGCCATACATCACGCTTTACGTCGTCTCTCTGCCCGGACGAAGCTTTCCTCCAATGGTCTCAATGAAAATACGTGATTTAATGATTTTCTATATACCTAGACTCATAAGAACTTGGAGAAAACTTACATGCCTTAGTTCGGAAAGTGTCGATGTCTGCAATACCCTTGTGGCTCTCGTGGAAGTGTTTCTTCAATTTAACCTGGCAGACAGGCAACATCTATTGACTCAACTTAAGTTGCAAGACATGTATCATATATACCTCAGATTGTCGAACTGCAACAAAGGAGCCCTTCTCAGTGTGATATCGAGATTCATCAAGGCTGCCAACCATTTGAAACAAAGCATTACAACAGAGACAACCTGCAGTCGCCGGTCGAACCATCTTGATAGTACTCTAGAAAGCAGTGCATTTCATGATGCCTGCAGCTGGCCAATACTCCACTACGGGGGAATGGGCCTACCAGAAGATGCATCCTTTCAGGACGTCATGGCACTGTTCAAAGTACTTCGGGACTGCCGTGAAGACATCAATGCACCGAATGGTCACGGGGAGACACCATTCATCCTCCTCTTCAAAAATGGAGTTAAATCTTCTGGCATCCTTCAGGTGGTTCGCGCCTTGTTGATGAATGATGCGGATCCTAATTTGAAGGACAGGAAGGGCAACACGGCTATTCATGCATTCCTTAACAGCTACGCGCATCCAATCTCCTGCAGGAGTCAAGATCAGTTCAGTAGAAGAGTCCTGAAAATGATCTTGGAAAGTGGCGCCAATCCCAATGCAAGAGACGAACAAGGCCAGACTCCTCTGCATCTGTTATGCCGCATGTACGCCCGTTGTCGTGATGACGAGTTTCGAAAGATGTCTTCCGTGCCACTGTTGATCAAACTGCTTCAAGATCACGGCGGCCTGGTGGACACTCTTGACGACGGGGGATTTACTCCTCTTGACATTATCCAAGATGAAATTCTGAAGACCGAGATGATCAAGAGGTTGCCTATTTCCAGAGGAAAGCGATTTAGCTTAGTTCGTCTGGCTGCCCGCTTCATTCGCATTCACGGAATCCCATACGCCGATCATTTGCCCAAAGACTTGCAGCAGTTAATAGAATTAGGAAAATGATTTCTCGAGCAGGGGCGGACTGGTCCTGGGGAGTTCGGGAAGTTTTCTCATTTGTCTCACAATATTTTGGCTTAAGGGCCGGTCGGTTTGTGGCCTAAAAGAGCCGGTTGGTATTGGTCGAGTGGGCTGAACTTCAGTCTAGTACGCCCCTGAACGAGAGGGCCTTGGTTTGATCTTTGCTCGGTGCTTATACAGTGTTAAGATATCTTTGGAAAACATGGACAAAGTGCTTCATCACATTTCCCCACCCATTGGGGCGTATGAAAAGGGTACCTGCCTACATCAGGGTAGTGATAACAACAACATCAACAACAGCAACAATAATAATAACGACAATAATAATAGGAAGAAGAAGAGGAAGAAGAAGAAGAAGAAGAAGAAGAAGAAGAAGAAGAAGTAGAAGAAGAAGAAGTAAAAGCAATAAAGGTATACCGATGAGGCTACCTTCGTGAATAAGACCATTTTATCAACCACTGGACACGTCAGGATAAGGTAAACAGTTTTAAAATTAAATCATTATAATAAGTTAGAAATAAATAATAAATAAAAATGAATTATAATACATTAAAATCATAATAATAATAATTATCCCTTACAATCCAAACACAAACTAGGAAAGGGAGAGTTCACAGAAACGTGACAGCAAAAAGGATTTTCTCATTACCTTAAGTGATTCAGATCACGACCAACAGTGACCAAGTAACCTAAATAAGCATTTATCTCTCAGCCATTTGTTGATACTGCAGGTTTAATAGCAGGAAGAAATATCAAACGTTGTTTTGCTACTAATCAAGTGAAATGTCAGCATTCTGTCGAGAACATGTGGGAATACAGAAGCCATACTTGGTCTTGATTTCTGGAACGCGCATTCCATAATTATTTCAAACACAAAATATTGAACAACACTGATTTTCCGTAAAATAATGCTTTTTATTGTAAACATAGCAATACGTACAATTTGCTTGAGTCTGTATCTGAACAAAATAACGAACAGCACTACTCTGATGTGTCTTGCCTCATTTCTGCAATACAACGGCATTTATATCATTATATTTTCAAGATCAGGGTTGCATTTCGTTTTTCTGAAGGTTCATATTTTCCAAAGGTTTGTTAATCCGAAAGTTCATTAATCCGACAGCGTCGTTAATCCGAAGTTTGATGGAGCAGTGTCCATGATTCTGAAGATGAAATAGGGCTCGCAGTTCCAAGAATGGAGCAGGATTGATAATTCAGAAGAACCCTATCATGTTTTCTAACTCAACGAACCTTCGGGATTATGAGCCTTCGGGGAAACGACGTAGGCTACAAGCAATCGTGATTACACGAATTCAAACTTTTATCAAAGAAAAAGCTTCCACACTCTAAATCTCCGAGAAGATATCTTTACCGGGGGCGACGATACAGGGGGGGCAGGGGGCGACGGTCTCCTTAGATTTTTCAAGTGACAACCCCTCAAGAGAGAGAGAGAGAGAGAGAGAGAGAGAGAGAGAGAGAGGAGAAAACGAAGAAAAAAGTGGAGAAAGAATAAAGAACAGTATAGGAAAAGAGACGGTTGGGTCATGCAACTATAATACCCCTATTTTTTTTCATTTAAAGCGTAGTTAAACTCACCTATAAGTCATCTTTCTCCTATCAATTTACCCCGGCGCCGCCCTGATCTTTACACACGTAATTACACATAATTATTAAGCATAATCTGTTTGCCTATAAGCATTGCTATCTTTGGTCCTCTGACGAGAAGATCTGGTCGTGGATATATGCCAACAAATAAGGCGAGAAATTTCTCGATATGTTGAGTCATAGTTATGTAGATGAACATCAAAGAGGCTACTAGTATCTCTCTTTACATGCAGTGTACAAATAATTCTTGTATACACTGTACTACTCTAGGCTAGTCTACGTAGAAACTAATATATGAGAATGCGTTTTATAAATGCAGAGTGAAATGACAAATGTAACTAAAATTTTTCTTGAAAAGTATTTGGAAGACATAATAGGTTTGAATAAGGCTACATCTGAGAGCGCATTTGCCAAGAGGGCAATCTTTTTCTAGTCATCACTAAGATAAGTTCAGGGCCCTCTGCATGCTCTGGGAGAACAGTACAGTACTGAAGACGCTACTAGATGCTACTCCGGGCAAACAAGATATATTGATATTTTTAGTATATTACTTAAAATAAATCAAAGAGAAACGCTAGATGATGACTGAAGATTCTACCCTTTGGAGAATGCTATCTTCTGCTGAGTAATGTGATTCTGATGGTCGCGTCTTGCTTCAGTGTGCTCAACCCTTTTGCTGTCATAAGCCAAAGCTAATGCGTCCTTATTCATGTTATTAGAAGTATCGAATTTAGGTAGTACGGACAGAGGTACTGGAAGGTGGTGTATTGATAACGTTTGTCCCCATCTTTAGAAACCCCTGTAAAGCAACACAAGAAAGTGGAAAGAGTATACTACACGTTAGACGTAAAAGTTATGTACATGCAAGATATTTACCCAACATATTTCAAGTAAGATGGATGAATAGTGCAAAACCTATCTCTAAAATGTTTGTAGGCCATACTAATAAAAGAAATCTCTACTCGTACACATTCATGGGTGTTTGAAGAGTCTTTCGGAAGTGTAAAGTTTCTTCCCCTCCTGCTCCTCCTTCTTCCTTTCTTCTTCTTCTTCTTCTTCTTCTTCTTCTTCTTCTTCTTCTTCTTTCTCTCCGGTTTTCATTGAAACCAAACTGACATAATAAACAATATCATCAAGATATGATGAAAACAAAATGAATATCATAAAAAAATTGCAGAATCACAAATAACAGAAGAAAAAAAAAATATCTTTCATACAGTTCTTTAATGTGTTACAGAAGCTTTTTTCTCAAATAGACGTATTAGAATTATCTATTGTTTCTCTTCTTGATGATATTAGTCAATTCTATCTATTCATGGTGAATTTATGTCATACGTGGCCTATTGATTGAATTATATGGAATAAAGAGAGTTTCATTTTGTAATGATGGGAGAGCGATTCGTTGTTATTTAAAAGAAATAACATTGCAAACGGTTGTAATGCGTAGGAGGCCCTTCTTAAAAAAATTAAAAAACAAAGAGAAAAATAAAGAGAGAGAGAGAGACAGACAGACAGACAGAAGGTTGGATGTTTACCACAAACAGGGTTCCAACATCTTGCTTTTCAGAAGTGTAATGAGATATGCAAAAGGGCGAAAGTCTTCCGAAACAGAGGGCCGGAAAAATTATGTTTAAAAAAAAAAACAGCAACAAATAAAAAATCAAACAAACGGTGTGCCGTAGCTCCATGAACATTGAAAGTTTTCTCATTTTTTTTCTCCAGGCCTTTTGAAAGGGGACTTGACTTTGATGGAGCTTCACGCAATGCCTGCGAAAATCCCACAGAGCTGAGCGCCATGACCATGATGACAGCTGGACTGCTCGCGTATAGTTGAGAATACGCGAACAGATGCCGGAGTAGCTATCCCCTTCCGCCAAATCCATCGCCTTTTGCACCCTCGCGAGAGAGCGAGTCTACCGAAAAAACTTTGCCGAGACTCGCAAACCCTCATGGCGCTGCCCTATGGGATTTTCGCAAGCATTGCGCGAAGCGCCATCTGTTTATAAATCCGGCTCCCTTTAAAAGACGTATAGGGCAAAGTGCTACGCCAAGGTATTCCCCAATAATGCATGCGCCCCTGCCTTTTAAAGAAATATTCAGTGGAATTTTTTCTGTACCTCTCCTAGAGAGAAAACGGGCTCGGTGAAGTTGAAGCTGAAACCTGAGAGTTGTGGCGAGGTGATACCTAAAGCAACATAATGAATGAAATAAACCAAACTAGTTATGACATTTTCCTTGGAATTTTGTAGGCTACTTGGAAAAAGTTACACAAGATTAATACAACAGGATATCTAAAAATATAAAAACGTTTCTGTTCAACATTATTCTTAATTCAGTAATTCATTTCTACATGCGTCTTGGGCACTCCACACAGTGGACTTGGTGCTATGCAAGTCACATGAATTATTGTTATCATTATAACACCATACTATTCCCTCACATTCAAGGTACAAGAAACACGGGGGGGGGTAGCACTTCTGTAAGTGAAAGAGTATGAGGGAGAGAGAGAGAGAGAGAGAGAGAGAGAGAGAGAGAGAGAAAGAGAGAGGAGAGAGATCGGGAGGAGGGGAAAGAGAGAGAGAGAAGGGAGAAAGCAAGAGGGAGCAGCATTTCGGATTCGTAACGCAGAATCACGTAAAAATTAATGACAAAAGCTGAAATGATGAAAGAGCGAGAGAGGGAGAGAGAGAGAGGAGGGGGGGGGGTGGGGGCCACAGAAGGTCTGTATTCCTAATTCGTCAGAGCTCTCTGATTGTAGAATTAATTGACTTTACGATTCGTCAACGCAGAATCACGCAATATGATGAAATGTGTCTTCTATAGCACTCTGAGAGAATAATGTCATTTCAGTAGTTGATGCCCGGCAATTTACTGAAATCCCTGTTCGGTTTAACTGTCAAGAAGCTGAAATGGTATATGTTTGCATTTTATTTCTATAAACATGATAAAATGGTCCCGCATGTGAAACATTATTATGCCAGTGGCATAAAAGGGCGTGCTACACTTACCGTTAAGATAGGGCACCAAGTCGAGTTTGATCGCTGAGTTTAGTTCTAGCGTGAGGCTGCCCGTCTGAATGACAAAATGAATAACAAAGAAGAAAGAGAAAACTTAATCTTTTGAAATAAATCACACTTTCAAATAAACATCCATTTAATTGATTTTTCCTTTTTTAATCTCTCTCTAAATAGAAATAGACTAATTTTCAAATTGGAAAGTTTATTTTCGTATCAATTATCCTATGAAGGGATAACACTGAATGATTTAATTCATAGCACAAAATACCAAATTGAAGGAAATGTTAAGAATGAACATCATTAAGAATAGTAGTAAGTTAACTTACCGGAACCGGTCCCACTGCAGAGTGTACTACTGACATACGAGTGCTGTTAACAAAAATATTTTGACACTATGAACATGGCGGACAAAGAAAGCGGACAAAATAAACAACCTCTCATTCTACCCTTCACAATGGTTCTGGTAGTCAAAAGAACATCCCTTCACAGCTATTATGTTTCATCATGTAGTTCCAGGTGAATATGCATGTGACACCTGTTCCACATATTTTAAACAATAGCTGTGAAGGGATGTTCTTTTGACTACCAGAACCATTGTGAAGGGTAGAATGACGGGTTGTTTATTTTGTCAGCTTTCTTTGTCCGTCGTGTTCATAGTGTGAGTATCTCAACATAGGCGCGTACCGGGAAAGGGGGGGGGGGGGGGGGGGGGGGGGAGAGAGAGAGATCTAGGAGTATGGAGGTTGGAACCAGGGCTTGGAACGTCTGTGTCGAAATATTAAAGTGGCTTATCTAGATCTAGATGAACGGGGGGGGGGGGGGGGGGGGGGGGGGGGTAATCCATTTCAGAGAGGGAGGCAGCATGTACATGAACACCACATCGTAACGTAGACGCTAGTGTAGCGTTTACTTTTCTACGGCTTTCCAACATGCATGACAGGGTAGCTTGGGGTACGTTGGGTTCAACTGCATTACATAAAGGCACTTCATTGTTTTCCACTGATGTCCATTAGAAATTTATGACGTTATATGCAATATTTAGATTGCAGTTCTAAGAAAATTGAATTTTACACGTTAGCTATGATAATGCAGTGGGAATTTAATCAACAAAAAAGCTACGAAAGTATTACAGATCAATTCATGTCTCAAAACCATGTGCAATCCATATGCGGGAGGCTCTGACGTAACACGAATATTCATTAAGCATTAGTGATCGTGGTGATTCCTTTTTGAGAACTCGCCAGTCAAAATCTCGTTTCGAGGGGGGAGGGGGGGGGGTATACCCCAGTGCCCCCACCTGTCAAATTTTACCTGAAAGACGGTATGTTCCATGTGATGGTATTGCCGGTGGAGTTTCCTGACACCTTGGCTATTATTTCCTGCACAAAACAACGAATAAATACCTGAATAAAATCAATGAGCTCGGTCACCTGGTACCCAATGCTCATCCCTAGTTCATTTCAAAATACGGCTATTTATTTTCTTTCAATCCCGCAGTAGTTGAAATTCTGCTTGGAAAGGTTACGGACAGATTATGAATATGATCCAGTGAAATGGTCACGTAAGAAACAAGTATCCTGACTAAGAAAAATATCATACATTTTCAAGTACCCAAGCAAACAAAGCCTTCCCAGCCCATAAAGTTCCATTGTTAGCAACCCATATCCCAGAAGAATGTCCAAATCTATAGAGGCAGACATGAAATTTCTTTACTCAATGTAAAATATATTGTACCTGGAATTTTTTTTTTCATTATCAATATACTAGAGTGAAGTAATATTTGGTTTTGCTTTTGAAGAGAATGAAACATCAAAATCTTCCACGTAACACATGTTAGGTTAAATATTCATCGCGAAATTGTCTAATAAATGTAAATTATCTCCAAATTTATTTTGATTTTACCGGAATGCTGTAGACAAGTTGAATTTCCTTAAACTAAAAATTTCAATAGAGGAACTAAATGTTAGTTACATTTGAATACTGTTACGTGAAGGTAAAACGAG
>CM057158.1:26634151-26662232 GCA_029962745.1 Echinometra lucunter
TTTTTTCGGGTATGCCTCAACCGAGTTAGCAGGAGAGCCCATTCATCGCACTTTGTTTTACTGGGTTTCTCTCACAGTATGGGGCGGCGCCAGGCAATTTTGATGGGGGGGGGGGGGACAATATGACCCGAAGGTAAGTTTTCGTTTTAAATGAAAAAAATAGGGGTACTATTTTTTTGCATGACCCCCCCCCTCTTTTCCCATATACTTTTTTTCTTTCCTCCTCCTTTTCTTCGTTTCCTCTTTTCCCCCCCTTGTTTATCACTTGAAAAATCATAGGGGGCATTCGCCCCTGCCCCCTCCCTGAAGCGGCGCCCCTGAAGGTACACGTACACAAATCAAATCAATTACATGAAAATTACAGAACACTAGAAATCTGATAAAAAAACTAAAAAGCCATTTATTCCCTTGTTATAGCGGGAGCCATGCAGCTTTGGCCAACTCGGTTCCGATTGAGCAAGAAAAATGGCTCTATTTGCTTTTTTCGGGCAAGCGTATTAAAAACGAATATAAACCAGGTTGAACCAACGGAAACTGAATTGGCCAAAGTCTAACGACGGCTCTGACAGTGGAATGTTGTAGGTTCCATGACATTTGCTCCGGCGACAATTGCTCCGGTGGAAAATCTGAAGCCAAATATAAAACCTAACCCAAACCTAACACTAACCCTAATTCTTATCCTCACATCATTCTGAACCAAAACCCCTATTGCAACCCTAACCCTAACCCTATGTCTTCGGAGAAATTAAGGCAGGAGCAACTGTCGCCGGAGCAAATGTCGTGTCACCATGGTGTATGGGCCCCACAATTCGTTCCCCATTCACTCTATACAATTAAAAAAGTCTAATTCCCTAAATGATGAACAAATGTTATTCCTCGAATACTTACTTTTTGGCGCCAGCCTCAACAGTCCAGATTCCATACTTGATGGTTTTGCTTTGGTCAGGTATAATTAATTTTGCCAATCTACCTGTTGCTTGAGCACCTGAATCCCGACATCCCTACTGATATGAGGAAAATGGTCGAAATAGTGTAGTACTTTTTAAGTGGTATGTTTCAGCAGGTTCAGTTCATTTCAGTTCAATTTCAACAACTTTATCTCCTTCCTGTCTAATAGATGAGAGAGCCCAAAATTGTTGACTTGCAAAGTTTGATATTGAAATAGGGAAGGTAGCTGACACTTCTTTTTTTCCAAAGCGTTTTTTCTATGGAACAGGGTTCACAAAGCAATAATTCTGAAGCCGGTAAATACACTCACCACATCACAAGTTTGAAAATGAAAGCCATACACCCCCAGTCGGCTTTACAAGAGGCGTCTTCATCATATCATGCTCATTATGTTTCAAATGGTAAACCAACTAGAATTTTAGACAAAATTGAAAACAGTGGTGTTCATTGATTCGTGACTCTAGAAACCTAAAAAAGTTTCCGTTATATGGACATGAACAAAACCTTTATGGCTTTCATTGTCGGTAAACATTATAGTAAATTTACAGGAATTTTCAAATTTTCATTTCCTGATTTTTTGAAACGGCAAGTATTGCAATGAATGCATGGCTGGTAAGTGTAGATCATACTGAATCAAAATTGAGAGTGCGAGTACTCACAGAAGTCGAGACCATTCTGTTGAAATCCTGGACTGAATCCCGGCTTCTCGTTCCCTTCGCAAGCGAGACCAATAAAAGGCAGCAAACCCCAAGGTAACCCGCCAAAACGGGAGACTTTAAATTTTCTCTGGACATGTTTAAAAACACTCCACTACTGTTAAGCGTGAAGTATCTATTATGATTAAATTGTTGCTAAGGCGGCATAGCTCCGATTTTCGACACAAAAATATTGTGCGCTTTTATCTAAGCTACAGTTGTTGATACTATAACGAGCTGAACAATTTGGAACGGAAGCAATTTAGAATGAATAAATAAACTCGCTTCATCTAGAAATTTGAACCCTACCCGTAACGCTCCAAAGCTCCCACTGTGTAACCTGTTTGTTCTATAGAATAAGACTCATCTACTGAAACATAAAACCCCATAACATTAGTAGAGAAGAACCACTTATTCTCATCTCCTCTGTTAGCTTGTTTTTAATTCACCTCTTCAGAGAACAGTTTACATTAAGAGTTCACAATGCAGCATCTATTTCCATCCTGTAAATAATATGACGATTTAATTGGGAAGTCGGGCATGTTGGGTATGATACCCACTGCCATTTCCCAAATTCACAAGATAGCAGTTTTTTGGGAAACATCGAAATGATTTGCCGAAATTTCTAGTGCGAACTCACCCACGAGTACTTTTTTTTTTTGCACACACACACTCACATACCTCACCACCGCCACACACGCACCCCCATACCAACCACCCCACAACCTCATCTACCCGTTTTCCCCACCCCCCCCCCCCCCCCCCTCTTCCGCCTATACACACATACTGTCGGGACCTTCTTATCCCATCTCTGGTTTGTATAGCATTTCAAATTATGATACATTTATCAAAAAAATCGACAACTATTAATTGAAATATTATTTATTCTTTGGAAAGTGAGTTTTGTACACGCCATTCTCTCTCTCTAAAAATTTTTGGGGATATATACCTTCACCATCCCCCCCCCCCTCCGAGAATTACACCAATAATTGATACCATAGGTACAGAATCTTTTTTTTTTTCATTGGCTAGTGACAAGAGCAAGATGTCCATTCTAAATTTCCACCTCAGGGAAGAGGCATAAATATTATTCTACCATGTTTAGTGTATGTATAAAACCGCTGCTGTATCAATTTCCAATCAATTGCAATCTTTATCTTTTTCCATTAATCTTTCATTTTACTTTTTCGATTTTTATTCCCCCCAAATGTTTATCTTTTGTAAATCTTATTATTGCCTGTATTATGTATCTTATCACTTCGAATGATGGAAAATATTGTGATTTGACCTGATTGTCTAATAAAAACATAAATACAAAAATCTTCCACATTCGTGTTGCTAATCAGATCTAATTTAATATCTGAAATCAGTTTACCATATTACGATGGCTAAACCATAAACATAAATTTATGACCCCAAATAGTAAATTATTGGGGTGTACATTACTATGTTTTAATCATATTCTCTCCATCTGTAATGTGTGTAATGTCTAGAACTATCACTATGAACATGGCGGACAAAGAAAGCGGACAAAATAAACAACCTCTCATTCTACCCTTCACAATGGTTCTGGTAGTCAAAAGAACATCCCTTCACAGCTATCATGTATAATCATGTAGTTCCAGGTAAATATGCATGTTGACACCTGTTCCACATATATTAGACAATAGTAGTGAAGGGATGTTCTTTTGATTGCCCAGAACGATTGTGAAGGGTAGAATGAGGGGTGTGCTTATTTTGTCCGCTTTCTTTTGTCCGTCATGTTCATAGTGTCTATGGTAAAAACTATGTGAATACAAGCGGCATAGATACCGGAGGGAAATAATGACCTTCGCCCACCAAGCGACTGTACATTCCAGACAAAGAGTACGTGCATGATTTCAAACATTCTGACTAACGAGATTTGTTTGATGTATAAAGTACAGATAAAGTGTATTTCCTGAAGCTGTATAGTACGGATGGTTGCAGTTGCGGGGGAGTTGTTGAAAAGGAAAACTATGCTTCGAGCCTTCTACGGTCACAAAGATAAAAATTAAAGAGCACCACTGGAAAGCACATAAGACCATTGCACATTTCACAATGGTATTGACATTGTTTTATGATGAGAGCATACAGCGTGCCAGGGGTGAATGCAGGATTCATAAAACACGGTACACAGATATCAGGAAAATTTTGACAATATAAAAATGATAATAATTCATCCCAAATCTAGTCAGATTTGACTATAGATAACAGGATCAGACGCGGGCCCCAGCTAGTCAAAACTGACACAATTCTAGTCGAAACGACCAGAATTCTAGTAAAGTTAACATAGAACCCCGCGAGAACCGACACTATTGTAGTCAAAATGATCAGATTCTAGTAAAATAATTTGATAAAGATCACCAGATCCTACGGGTAGGCCTACTTATTCTGTTCTAGTCAAATTTGACTAGATTATAGTGAAAATGAATGACCATAATTCTAGTAACAATGAACAAAACTTTTACTGGAAGTCTAATCAATTTCACGAGAATCGAGTCACGTTATTGGTGCCTGTAATGATCCGGTGATCTAGTCAGATTAGTTTACCAGTGTTGGGTCCGAGACAGTCTCAGACGAGACAGAGACCGAGACCGAGACAATGATCCCCGAGACAGAGACACTTGTGTCCAGAACAGCCGAGACCGAGACCGAGACCGAGACGAGACACGAGACACACAATCACTGTCTCGAGACATGTCTCAAGACACCCAACATTGTAAATGCTTGAGTATGCTGGGGGGGGGGGGGGGGAGGGGGGCTTACAGATGTGGACTTTTACCATTTTTGTAACATAGTCGTTGGCCGCCCCGGCCGTCAATTCTGAATTTTGTTTTACTTCTAGTTTTACTTTCAGAATGAAAACAATGTGATTTATTCTACGGATTGGAGTAAAACAGTGAGATTAACTCGTCAAAATTGAGCTCTTTTTCAGTGTCTCGCCGATGTCTCGGCCTCCGATACACGAGACATTTCCCTTCGAGACAGAGACCGGGACCAAGACAGTAGTGTCCGAGACCGAGACACGTCTCAAGACACCCCAACACTGTATTTTACCCATATCTATTAGAATCGTTTCAGTTTTGACTAGAAGTATTAGTCAGTCAAATTTGACTAGATTTGTTTTTAGAGTATAATAAATAGTGGTACCACTTCCCCTGATATTATACGTACTCCTGAAAACCGGATATATACATGTACATGGGTGTCGTTTTGTGTTCGTGATTTGGGGGGGGGGGGTGATTTGTTGCCGAATATCTTCGGCGAGGGAGCGAAGCAACCAATTTAAGCGGGTTGTCATCAAAATACGTCAGCATAAGAGCTTTTTCTTTTTGGCACTATGTTACTGTCTAAATCTCCCTGTTTCTGTACATTACGATCGAGCGAAGCGAGCGAGGAAAAACACACTCTTTTCATATCATTTCCTCATCAAAATTAGGCCTATAAGATATCTGAATAGTATATTTGGTCACCTCCCTGCCAAATATGACTATTCTAGCACCTCGCTGGTCTAATGATTGTTTGCTGTTCAAAAGCGAGAGAGGAAAAAAACACAGTCTTTTTACTACAAAGAATAATTTTGTCATCTTACTATACCGGTAGGCCTATTTTTATTTAAACTACATATTCGGTCAACTCACTTGCATGTCCAAATTGCCCTCCCAAACTATCATGTATCAAAATGTTATTCAAGGGAGCGCAACTAGCGAAGAATCTCCAATGCGCCTCAAACATTGTCAAAGATAATTAGTATATATGATTACCTAATTGCTAGATATGACGCTATTTGGCTTGTCGCTTGGCACCCGCAACCATTCTGTTTCTATGAGCAAGTGAAGGGATCTACTGCCAAAATAAACTAGATGATTTTGGTAAAGCATATCTTCCCTCAGAATTCGAGGATACGTGGACCCCTTATAGCTTCAAAACATGTCAAAACCATTGTGTTATCAGGGGCATTATATCCGGAGCATAGGTGTTTGTTGCTCAAAAATATCATGTATCTAGATTTTATGAGCGAGCGTAGCAATCGAGAAAAAAAATAATGATTTTTAAAATACTGAGACTAGGTTCCAGTGTACTGTTACTCCATTCTCATGATTTTAGTAACGTATTTTTATCGGCTATTCCTTTCCATGGCCGTACGCAGCGGGGAGGGGGGGGGGGGGTAACTGCCCCCCCCCGAAATTTTGAAAACTTACCTTTTAAAGAAATTTTCACAAAATCCACGAAAAATGTGCATCAAATCCCTCAATTTCACTTTTAAAATGCAAAAGCGCTCTCGTGAACCAGCTTGGTCGCTTCGCTCCCTTGCTTTCGAGCTTCTTCGAAAATTTTTACACATCTTGCCCCCCCCCCCGGAAAAAAAATTTTCTGCGTACGGCCCTGTTCTTTTCTCATATTTCAGATATTATATGATATTAATTGGCGAATAATCATAGGCGATTATCTCCTGTTCTTCTATTTTAGGTCATGTCGTTCGGTTCCTTGCAGTTATTTCACAAACATTTTATGAATAGAAGAATGGTATAACCAGGGAGGTCCCCCCTTTTACCTTCCTGGTATGATAGAAAGACAAAATGCAAACCAATTTCCTTTCATTAGTCTGCGAGTAAACAATAGTATAACATTAGGCCTATGAACGACAAGATGCAAACCAATTTCCTTTCATAGGAGTCGTCACATAACCGGTATCGGTTAATTGCCAGTAGAACAAAAGTATAACAGATAACCGGGGGGGGGGGGGGGGGGGGATAATACAGGTCATCCCCCTGCCCAAAATATTGAGGGGGGATATATCCCCCCCCCCCCCCGATCGATATCCATGTACATGTATGAGGGGTCACGCTCTATAATTTAATATTGATAAAATCTGACTGTTCCTTTCGAACCGAATATTTCGAAAGCCAGGGAAGGGATGTTAGAAATGTTTACGCAAAACTGAACGAAGATATTAAGTCAAACAATGATTGGGAATCACGACTTATGTTTCGAAATGGGTTCTAGAGATGTTGTAACACCAGAAAAAAAACCCAGCAGATTTAAAAAAAAAAATCTTCCTTCATGTAAATATATATGCTTGCACGAACATTATACTCACAATTAAAACTGCCCTAGCTCGTATGTCTTACAACACATAGGCTGAACCGCAGTGGACAGGTATGAAACTCCGGGTTGCAGTCAAACGCAACTTTAAAAATCAAACGCAAGTCCTAAATGGGCGCTTCTGATTGGCTGAAAATCAAGTTGTGCTTGATTTGGATCAAAGTTTTATGCAAGAGACCCCTGGACTAACATCTCTATACTTCCTCCTCCTATTCTCCTACTTTTCTCCATCCTCTTCTCTTGCCCTTTGTCATCCTTTCTTGAATTATATTTCACTTCTTTCCTTATTCTTTTTCTTCTTCCCTATATCCTTTAGCTTCTTCCTCTCAACTCTTCTTTTATTACCTAATCTTTCTCTTACAGTTTTCCCCCTCCTTTGTCTTCTGTCTATCATTCCCCCACTCCTCTCATTCTCTTCATTCTCTTCTTCCTTCCAGATCTTGTATCTTTTATTGCTTATTCTACTCAGTAATTCATATGATTATATGATATGTACCTTGTTACTTTTTCCCTTGTCTCTATTTATTAAGGAGTAAAATATCTACAAAATACAGCTTACATTATACAGTATCTATTATTATACGTAGGAGGTTTATGGCTTGCACATTATCATTTTTTTCTTCGTCTTTTAATATAAGTTTACTCTTTGCAAGTTCTTACCCTCATTGTGCACAATTTGCTAAAGTAAGTTATGTATATTTTATGCTGTATCATTTTGTAATAATGTTTTTAATAATATTTTTCATTTTACACAGTCAAGTGCATTGTTCTCATAGACACATGTAACCGGTACTTATTCATTTTTTTGTTTTGGTTCCCTTTGTTTTAATGTGAATAAAGGTGATATTGATGGGAAAATACCGCCCATGTTAAACTGCTTCAGTAGTTTTGGTCGAAAAGTGATTCAAGTCTTTATAGTTTGATGACACGAATTTAACTATTTATCATGAAGGTTCTATACACATACAGCACCTGAAAAAGAATTAGGATCTATAAATTTATCATAGTCATTTTGCCAACACCTTTCCAATTCTTCATGACTTTCACCCTTCAAAGAAGAATGCTGAATTTTATACGGTAAAGATGAAAAACAATATAAGAGCTTTCTCAGTCTATTCCCTTTATTTCAACATTGCTAAGTGGCGATCCTTCTGTTTTAACCCAATCATATTTGGGGTTAGAAGTAACAAATCTGAGTAAACTACATACCAGCAATGGTAAAATTACACACAACAAATATGAAATGCTTCAAATTGAAAGAGAGAGAGAGAGAGACAGACAGACAGGCAGAGACAGACAGAGACAGAGAGACAGAGAGACAGAGAGACAGACAGAGACAGAGAGAGAGAGAGAGAGAGAACATATGTACAAAAGTTGTTTAGATGTATACATGTACATATATTCTTACAAACTGAGGCAAAAGTAAGTAAGTGAATATTCAAGGAAACTGACTTTAAAACAGCTAAAGGGTACATTGGCTGGACAGACAACAATAGGGTTAGGGTAAGGGTTAGGATTAGGTGGACACGAAGTACATTAGGTGGACACCAGAACAAATATACATACTTTTTATTAGTTTGGCGTATTTGAAGCAAGCTTTACACAGTTATAGTTACTGACAAAGTCACCAGTCACATATTTGACCCATTTCTGAAATATTTGGGTGGCAAAAGGAAGCAGGTATACCCAGAATTGCCAGGAAACTTGGCAAAAGGGGGCAAGTTACAGCAAACAATATTATTTCTGATCACAAACTGCCGTGTTATAAGACCTGGTAATTTGTTTTATCATTATGGCATTTGAATTTGTTACTTGCTTCCTTCTGTCAAAGGAGGGCGGAAATGAATGCAAAGGGGGTAAAAAGACATACGAATTAATTTTTTTGAAAGACATAGTGGCCATAACCATGATAACCTTTAAAATCCAAAGTCTTTATCTAAGTGTGAATTTACTTTTCGGAAAATTTTTTTTTCATTCATTACTTAAAAAAAAAAAAAAACGAAAGAGGTGCTATTGGCATGTTTGATGACTGAAGATTCTACTCTTTGGTGCGTTCAGCTTTCTACTGAGAATATGTTTGGTGCCTCTAGCTTTACCCTGCAGCTGCCAAGTGCACAGGTGAGGCATGCGTGTCAGTATTATGGCATTTAGGTAGTACGGACACGGGTCTTGGAAGGTGGCGTATAGGTCAGGTTCGTCCCGATCTTCAGAAATCCCTGTGATATGACACAAGGAAATGAAAGAAAAACACACATACATTATACATATACTTATATACTTAATATGCCATGTGCATGTAGATATTTAAAGTAAAGGAAATCAAAGTAAGTCCAATGCATTTTATGCTTGATTGTATACGTTTGTATGTGATTATTTGAAAGCTGATGGCAGTGAATATCAGATATAAATAAAATTAAATTGCTTAATGTGTAAAAATACAGAAGTTATTTTTTTTTTTCACTGAAATGACTGATTACTCGATTTGTTAATCCACTGGACAAAGCTAACAAATTCCACTAATTAACAAGAAGTGTTAATGTTTGAAAAGAGAGTTTCATTTTGCCATGTGAAGCCGATTTGCTGTTCTTTACATAGGCGTCAGTCCGTTATATACATATATACATTGTGTATATATATATATATATATATATATATATATATATATATATATATATATATATATATATATATATATATATATATAATGTGAAAGTGCTTCGGCCACGTACGTGATGGGTGCTGCATCGTATGTGAAAGTTATAGTTGTGACAAGAAGGAGGCGGCGGGACGTTGCTAGTATGCTCATTGCCTTTATTGAGCCGAGCTTTCGACCCTGTGACAGGTCTTCCTCAGGGCTGGATTTTGGCAGTAGGGAGGAGTTGGGTTTGTGTTGGCCGTGTGTTGTTTAGCGAATTCGCTAAACGACATATTCTTCATATGGAATGGCTCACCCAGAACCCTCTCCACCATCCAGAACTCCATGAACGACATGCACCCAACCATTAAATTTACATTTGAGTCATCCAATGACACCGTCCATTTCCTTGATGTCTCACTCCAACTCTCCAATAATCAAACAGAAACTGAGCTATACACAAAACCTACAGATACATACACATACCTTTTACCATCGTCATGTCACCCTAAGCACTCATTCAAAGGCATCACAGACAGTCAGGCTCCACGGGTTAGGAGAATTTGCTCAGACACCTCACGCACAAGCCATCACCTCAAGCAACTAGAACAGCACTTCACAGAACGCAACTACGACATCAGCATAGTCAGACAACGAATTGAACGTCCAAGTGACAAACCCAGGTCAGACCTTCTAAAATACAAACCTAGTGAGACAACCGACTCAAAGAAAGTGTACTTTCCCATCACATATGCCCCACCCACTGCTACCGTCCCTCGAATCATTCACAAACACCTTCCCCTCTTACACCAATCAAAAGAAATGGCAAATATTTTCCCCAATGCCCCCACCACCTCCTACCGTCGAGGGCGTACACTGAGAGATTTGCTTGTACGAGCAAAGAACCCATCCCCCCTAGCGACACAACCACAAAATGGACCCCCAGGCTTCTCCAAATGCACATCACCCAAGTGCATTCTCCATCAACACATCACAGAAACCAAAACCTTCAAAAGCACAGTCACCGGACAACAATTCACAATCAAATCCACCATCACATGCAAATCATCTTGGGTTATATACCTAATAACATGTTCACACTGCGACAAACAATACGTCGGCAAAACAGAAACTACATTATACACCAGATTCAATAACACACGATCAGAAATCCGAAACCAACACAAAACACTACCCTACACAACCCACTTCAACCTCCCCTCACACACAGTTGATAATGCAAAAATAACAGGCATAGAACTCATCCACAATAAATCTCACCAAACGATCCTACACAGGGAATCATATTGGATCGACAAACTCAAAACGCTCCATCCACAAGGCATCAATGTCGACCAATAGTTTCTGGCCCTTCCATTGCCGACCCTCTGTTGATCGCACATGACTAACCCCCCCCCCCCCCCCCCCCCCCCCCCCCCCCCCCGCTGGTTGAGCGCGACCAGCGACTTCCTAAATAGTAGAAGACATGTTATTATTATTATTATTCATTTATTGCAACCAGAATGGTTGGATTGTTCACATACAAATAGTACATTTCAATTATAATACATAAAATTTACATACATATAAATAGTACATTTCAATTCAAAAGAAACAGAAAAGGGGGAGAAGAAAAAAAAAGGGGGGGGGGGAGAGGAAGCAGAAAACAAGAAGGGGAACGCATATAGTCAAAGAATATCCAATAATACACAACAACCATAAAATCCATTTAAAATCTACGGATGATACAGAAATTTAAACTGGAAACAGTCTGAACCGTATATTCCCAAAATATTGCACTTTGTATTGCACTTTAAATCACTGAAGGTTGTACAGACACCAAGGGATAAAACTCTCCTTGTACCTTTTCGTTTTACATAAAGGCAATGGGAATGGTTTTCTATTTCTGATTACATATTTGTTTTCCTTTTTAGATGGAAGGAGGTAATTCAACAGATGATCTTTTTTTTTATTTGGGCAAACAATTTTCCACACATGATTCTCCGACGGTCGGATAGAGATTCTAACCTTAATTATTTTAGTGCATCAGTATATGATAACTGTGGGATGATTATATGCACAGCTCGTTTTTGTACAGACTCCAGTAACTCTGATTGTTCGTTTGATTGTCTGATTGTTCGTTCGTTGTCGGTCTTCCCATCAAGCACACTTGTATTGTTGCCATTTTGTAGGTCAACACCTTATTTGAGACTTTATATTATCCATAGGTCTTTTTCATTTACCTACAACTGCTTTTTATTGCCACCTGCATTGCTCCTTCATATGTGTATCTTATGTTGCCTCCCCGCCAACATCACTCAAGGTGGCGTCCGAGCACATTCACTGGTTCAGTGACTCTTGCTCGTGTGACGCACCACATCACGTGACCAAACACACGAGCAGGAATCACTGAACCACTCCCACAACCCCACCAGGTAATAATTAAAAACGTTTATTTCATTTCATTTTGATTATATTACTTTTGATATTCTTTTTATTACTTTCCCTAAGTTCTTTACTGTTTAGTTATGCTTGTCAATCCGTTTGTTTCTGTTTTCTGTTGTAGAAACCCTTGATAAAGGCCTTTGAAGCCGAAAGCTCGGGACAATAAAGTGGAATTATACAGCTACGTCCTTCGTTGTCTTGCGTGTTTCATTATATATATATATATATATATATATATATATATATATATATATATATATATATATATATATATATATATGAATCAGAGTTGGTAGTAGAATGCCATAAAAATAAATCATAGATTTTAAAAGAAAACGGAGCATAGCTCTCAAAAATGAAAGGCGAAGTCACACTCTTCGTCAGTGCCCACGGTGTGACAAAAAGATGTAAATCAAAATCCGTTTCTGAAACAGACGAAAAAACAGACGTGAACAGACGTGAACAGACGTGTTTTTTCGTCTGTTTCAGAAACGGATTTTGATTTACATCTTTTTGTCACACCGTGGGCACTGACGAAGAGTGTGACTTCGCCTTTCATTTTTGGGAGCTATGCTCCGTTTTCTTTTAAAATCTATGATTTTATTTTTTATGGCATTCTACTACCAACTCTGATTCCTGTATTTTCCAGATGCCACGCAGACTAATTTTCACTTTTATTTAGGTATTTTATATATATATATATAGAGAGAGAGAGAGAGAGAGAGAATTGAAAATTAGTCTGCTTGGCATCTAGATAGTACAAGAATCAGAGTTGATAGTAGAATGCCAATAAAACATAAGAGAGCTATGCTCCGTTTTCTTTTAAAATCTATGATTTTATGTTTTATTGGCATTCTACTACCAACTCTGATTTATATATATATATATATATATATATATATATATATATATATACTTTTGGGGGGAACGCTGTCCAAAAATACGCTGACAAAACAAAACAAAAAAACCTCCCTTAAAATTCGGGGGCATACCCCAAAATTTGCTTTTGAAATGTCCTCAGCATAAAAAAAGATCCTTCTCATACCTCTCCCAAAGAGACCACAGGCTTGGTGAAGTTGAAGCCTTCAAGCTGTGGCAAGGGGACTCCTACAGCACCGAGCTCTGGGGATGAAATTGATCAAAACGAGTTATTACATATCCCAAGTTCAAGTTATTCATTCATATCCAGTCATAAACATATGAATAGAGTGCATAACAGAAAATAAATACAAGGAGAGTAATGGTACATATGAGGTCTTTTCATCGTTCTGAGTATACTTCAATATCGAAATATATAATCATGATGATACACAGATTTGACCGAAGTAATGATAATAATGATAATGATAATAATAACAATAATAATAATAATGAGAAAAAGTTGGACATGTTGAAAAGCAAAGATTGTATAATCATAACATACTTATTATTCAAAGGTATAGTCGAGATTTGGTCATTTGATAATCATAAATCAAATGTATGGAGTATCATTTGGAGTAGTAAGACATAGAAAAAAGTCTAAAAGTGAGTTGTGAGAATAAAGGGTTCAGCGCCCAAGATTAAATTCTAAAAAGGGAGAAGATCAGGGAAAGTGCTATTGTAAGGAAAAGAAGAAGAAGAAGAAGAAGAAGAAGAAGAAGAAGAAGAAGAAGAAGAAGAAGAAAAAGAAGAAGAATAGGGGGATGGAGGATGTCATGTAACTGAAATGATTATGAAGTGACAGAACATGAAGAGGGTAAGTTAAGAAAAGAAGTTAAACAATATCTTTAATTTTCCTTCGCGTTTCTATTTAAGCATGTTAGTGTCACTGGTTTATTTTTATGGTGGCCCTGAAGTACGCTCGACAACAGGTCATGTGCGATGTGAATTTCGCATCCCAGGTCCTGACTTTCGCGCCAAGGGTCGCGAATTTCACGACTGGGATGCAAAGTTCGCGCCACGGGTCATGAATTTCACGACTGGGATGCAAAGTTCGCGCCACTGGTCCTGAATTTCGCATCGTGGGTCGTGAAATTCACGACCCGTGGCGCGAAATTCAGGACCTGGGATGCGAAATTCACGTTGCACATGACCTGTTGTCGAGCGTACTTCAGGGCCACCATGATTATATTTTCCATTACACATTTTCAGCATCAAACGACGAATACCGACGTAATGATGATGACAATGGGAACGTTATGTGCAGAATCTTTTTGCTCTTTCTACTCATAAGTTCTGCCATGTTTTCCAGGGGAGCATTTCCTCAACATTAATTTGTTGTCTGACAAGTTGTCAGATCTGACATCTTTCCTTGATTTTGATTGGATGAGGAGCATGGTTACTATGGCAACTGTTGGATAAAACAGACTTTGTCGGATAAAACATCCGACAAGTCCTTTCATGAAACGCTCCCCAGGACTCTTCATCAAAGGTCTATTAGGCCAAAAGACACTCAGTCAAGAATGCAGTGGCGGCGATTTCATGTAACGAATGGGGGGGGGGGGGGGGGGGGGGGGGGGGGGACGGAAACACGGAAGGCCTCCGCCGAAATCTGTTTCGAAAAGTGAGAGGGGGATGATCGTTATGAAGCGAGCGAGCTAAAAATAACCGCAAAAAATAATGAAAGAAGACTGACTTTGTCATCAAAATGCATTCTAGGCCGTTAAAATATTTAAGTGGTTGGCCTAAAGCTGGCCACCTGACTTATAATAGAAAAATGATATATTAAGTTTTAAAAATCGAAAGGGAGGGGATATGTCCCCCGTCCTCCCCCCCCCCCCCCCGATCGCCGCCTATGCATGAATGGGTTAAGGTGATAATGTGTACGTTCATAAAATGTAAGGTAACATTTCGAAATGAACTGAATTCCCTCAAAAAGAAGTTTGCTTGCCATGTGGATCATCGTAAGATGAGGTATTTTGTCCCCTCCTGGGTCCAGGGTCTGCATAGGCCACTGAATACTAATTACAAATCAGGAAAGCGGTACTTACGGTTAAGATACGGGACCAAGTCAAGTTTGATTGCTGAGTTGACTGCTAGCTGGAGAGCACCTGTCTGAAAAACAAATTTAGGAGAAAAAAAAAAGAGGAAAGAGAAAACGTCATCTTTTTCGGGAAATTGGGCCTACCTTATAGGGAAAGCAGATCATTGTTACATTTGCCAATTGTTATTCAATTTATTTTTTTCTAAACCGACACTGTTGTTTTTGTGCGATGTTATAGCTTTCGTATGTAAGCATACTGTATTTTTGTATCATTGCACTTTTTATCGTCTGCATTTATAAAAAGTGAATCATTATTTAGAATTTGGCGAGACCTACGCCTGAGAGAAGAAAAGTGGACTTATCAATGCGACCCTATATAGGCCTATATGGGATCTCTCATCCTGGAGTAAGAGATTGGGATTTGCGGGTGTACCACTATTACACCAGGGTTTCCCTCTACACTTTTGAGTGCGGTGAGTTAATTCTTTACGTGCAAAGACGGTGACTCTCATTTAGGCCTACACATGGTCTCCACTGGACGTCTCATCCGAGGGACGGGTTGTTTACATAGCCCGGCTGCCGTATGAAATAAGGAAGGGGCACGTTAAAAACGAAACGCAAGCCTCAGTCATCCGCCCGGGGTGGATTCGAACCCTCGATCTTTGGTTCGACAGGTAGACACTTAACCAACTAGGCCAACTCACCTTCTGCTATAGGACATAGTATTATGTACTGTATCTGCTTACGTTTCCCGAAGTTATGAAAAGACTGGTATCATAATCATCGCATTACTTGTGGCATTACATAATCACATATGGGAAAAAAACTTACTAAAACAGGTCCCACTGCAGAGCGGACTACTGACATGTTGGTACTGTTACAAAAGAAGAAGAAGAAATAATTCTTATTTTTCTGGTTTCTTAAAAATAACTTGGTTTAAGGCCTATCAAGGGCGGATACATGACTTATAAGGCACACTTTCTTCATGTTCTTAGACTGTCTTTTTTCAGTCGAAATTCGTAAATGGGGACGCACATTGGAGATTGTGTATAATGTCACTTTGGTACGGAAGCTTAAAAGTGCCAGCAAGATTACTAGATAATCTGATAATTTAGGCCAAGAAGACGAGAAGACGAGTTAAAAGACGAGATGACGGGTTACTGGAACTCGGCAAGCCGCCCTTTTTTGTACACGAAGACAAAATGACGAGTTCTTGGAACTCGGCAAATCGACTTGTTTTGGGACACGAAGACAAGATGACGTGTTGTTGGAATTTGCTGATTTCCAGAATCTCGTCACCTCGTAAGTTGTCCTAAACCTGGGTAAAAGTCATGCGAAGTTAAGGAGATACTGCCAAACAAAATTGTCAACTAAGTTCCATTAACAATTAGTTTTGGTTCAATTTCGCATTTCAATTGGCATGAATGGAAAGGGCGGGATGGGGGTGGGAGGCATCCTTTACCTGAAAGATGATATGTTCCATGTGATGTTGTTACCAGTAAAGTTCACTGACACTTTGGCGGTTATTTCCTGCACAAAACGAGAAATAAATATAGGGGATAGATTGACGATGAACTTGGAGGACAGGTTCTCGTTTCTCCTTGATTAATCAGGTTAATTTCATTTCAGCAGTAAGTAATTCACATTCATTTTGACAAGGTTATAGACACAAGATCATGTGACTCAATAAAATGGCGACATAACGGATGGAAGAATATATCCTAGGTAAAGAAAAGGACAAAAATCACAAAATGCGGAAAGCTCTCATGGGAAAGTGCTCCCAACCTGTATCCACTGCCAGTGCTGGATGGCCTTTCCATTTCCAGTTTATCGGAATTTATCAACTTCAACGTTTCTAAACTTTTGAATCAGCAAAATTAGTGGTATTGTCTTCAATTGTAAAGCAGTGGTGTTGATTTATTGAAAATAAACAACGTCAACACCCGCCGAAAAACAAAACATCTAAACATAACAGAGCTGGAAACTTACCACACTAAGTGTGAACAGGTACGCCAGGGACTTGTTGGGGAGTATGGCGTATGGGCTAAAGTCCCCGACCAAGAAGGCTTCAACCCCGGTAGATGCTATTTTGACTACGGGAGCTTTGGTACTGTTCACATTGATCTGCATCGCCATGTTGGGATACATCTTGTTAATCTAGAAGCAGCACAGAAATATCAAAAATTAAAGGACGACGCTGCTTTTGGAAGGACCGTTGGTTATTAGAATTAATTGGTTTACCACAATGGCGTAAGGTTAAAGAGTCCGTCGAATTATGTCGGCCTACGTTCATGACATTCATCAGTTCATCTATCGTTACAAGAAGGTAGCATAAACTTCCTTGCAAATCTCCTCCTCTTTCATGTTCTCAGTGTCTCTTTAGCACTCTCCTTACACTCCCCGATATCTCTTCCCCACCCTCTCCGTAACCCCCCCCAACCTCGTGATATTGCCCAGTCTCATCCCGCTCTTCCTCTCACGTTATCTCCCTCCAAGATTCCCTCTCTTCTAACCAATCGACTGCCCTAGCTGCCAGCAGTCCTTAACCAAAGCCTTGCTAACGAAACTTCAGTCCATACTCTGTAAATTTCAGTGATTAAAGAGCTCTCCATGAGCAAATTTACAAAAGTTTAAAAGAAAAAAACACATAGCAACAAAACTCTTTTGAGGGTGAATGTGATATGATTATACAATTCTGCTTTGATCAAGTTTCGCCTTGTTTTGCTGTCAACGTATTCTATTTTTCTGTGTGTGTGTTCTGTTGGTGTTGTTAATATTGACGATTTTGTTCCTGTTTTGTTGTTGGTGGTGGTGTTCTTTTTTTTGCTTTGTTTTGTTTTGTTTTTGTTTTTGCTTTGTTTTATATTATTTTATTTTATTTTATATATTTATTTATTTATTTATTTATTTTTTTTGGGGGGGGGGGTGGGGTGTTTTTGTTTCTTACCACAGAGACACCGCTTTCTGCATGTATGCAATATTATGATTTTATTTGGATACATTTTTGCTTTGTGTTGATTGTACAATGTGCCTGTGCATGTTTGATCCTATTTGCTAAATGCTTCTATTCGTGTTTTGTTTCGCTTATTATTGTAAGGATCTCCCAGTCCAACCCCCATCCTCGAGAAAACCTTGCCTAGTTCCATACCTGTGGAATGAGAAGATCAAAGGCAAAGTTTGAGGTGTTCAGGAGAGCCTTCTCACCTGCCGGAACCTGAATAAAGAAACGGAAACAAAACCGAGAGAAAGGTGAGAAGGAAACTAAAATCAAAACAGCCTGGGGAGCATTTCATGAAGAGTTTTGTCGGTGATTCTCACTGACTAATTTGCTTTCAGCCAATCAGATGCAAGGATTTTCGGTAGCTTATAACACTTGTCGGTGATTTTCACCGACAAAACTCTTCATGAAACGCTCCCCAGGTAAGTCATTAAGCCACGCTTGCTACTCTCTACTCAGGTCTATATGGGGAACCGATAATGCTAAGCTAAAAGCGGTCTGATAATGTAAGCAGTCAGACCCAACTTCGGAAAACCGAGCATATAGACCAATTTCACAACGCAAGAGGGCAGCAGACTGTTCGACACAGTTCGACATACTGCGGTGGGTGCTCCAACTTTTATAGTACACAAGTCAATAGCACGTTATGTACATTCGTTCGATTTTTTGTCTATTTTGACCAGTATATGCAGATTTATTTTAATATTTGCAATGAGAAATTATCAGGGAAGTTCAGGTCGCAGCTGTGCGGTGCTCAAATGCCACAAGAATTAGAGAAAGTTTAAAAATTGGAAGCTAACTGAGTGCGAAATTCACTCGCTTTTGACTCATGAAGCCTGTTTGTGTGAGAAGCCGTACTCCCTACACAGGTTTCCGTAAGCAATGTGAAGGAATTCGTCGCCAGTGGGTAAAAACATCAACAGAAAGGACTTTGAAGTCAAGAAACATTATCATTATGTACTTGGGCGTAAAATTTAATGAGTGAAAACATGACTTTGTAAACAGGGTAAGATTTAGGGCTCCCGTTTACTACGGCTTCTATGCTGCAATCGAACTTTTACTGACAAAACTAAGTTGAAAAACCATCGAAAGTACAAAAATACATCATACCTTCATCCGTCAGATATGGCCATTGTCTTACCTCATCTACCCATGTATCCATGCTTTATTTTATTGATCTAGAATAAAGTAAATGGAACAATATCGGGGCATATCTCATATCTTACATTCATTTTGTACGCAGAGCCAATCGCGGTCAGCGCGCTTGCCCACCGCAGCAATGGCGTCGCCGATAGAGGGCCAGATACATAAACCGGAGGTGAAATTGGTCTATAGGCTGTTTTCGGAGTATAAACCAGTGTTCGGTTTTCCAAGGTTGGTCTGACTGGTAAGAGCGTCATAAGTGACTCACTGTTTGACGAACTCAAGTGCTATAGAAGAGAAGCCTCCATTAACAGTATATTAACAATTATGAAGGTAAAAAAATCAGGCTATTGTAGAGGTTCTGCAGACTTGTCAGCTCCTTATTCGATATGATAATCATTACCGGGATTTTTAAAAAACAGACAGAAACAGGGGAAACATTAGTGTAAGAAAGAGAAAAGGGGAGAAAATCTCATTTTTCCCCTTTTTTGTATTTGTCTTTTTTTTTTCACGAGAAATTATGACGAATAGCAAACAGAAATATCTCCTTTTCTAAGATTTAAGAATAATAACTAGTGATTAATTCAAGTGAGAATAGTTATTCTTGCGTAATCTCCACTTACATTGTCAGGGGTCACGTTGTACTGCAAGAAACCGATATTCTGAAGCACGTAACCGGCCGAGTTGGGTAGAAATTCGGTTATCCAGATGAACACCATGCGTGAAGTATCCGGATCGGGTGGGATCGAAGGAACCGGTAATGGACATTCTGTCCTGTTCCCTATCGGGTACACCTCCCCCTAGCATCAACAACAACAACAGAGGGATATAATTATATAAATCCTACGAATACTTCTGCGAAAATAATTACATAATATCATTATTATCTTTGTACATGTTGTATAATTCTATGTTATGTTTGCATATATATATATATATATATATATATATATTTTAATTCTTTTCTTCTGTCAAATACATGTATGCTTCTATCGTTTACCATATTTCGTTTTAATTGTTCTATAGCGGGGCTCCTTTGTAAAGCAGGCCCTCTGCGGCTATTAGTGGGACCACCCTGCTTTTTATAAAGAAAACGTGAATAAAAAAATAAATAATAAACATCTAATAACCGGTTGAATTTTTCAAACTGTGGGAGGTGTAGGGTGGGATTTAAGAGATCGGTAGGGGGCATTCCGTCTTATTCTCGTTGGGTAAACCTCACCTTGAAAACATCTACAAAACAACAACAACATAAAGGACTTGGACAAGGGCTGGGGAACCAGGAGGGGCGAAGGACATAGCCTAATTATAATACGATCAGCTCCTTCCCCTGTCAAAAATGTTCCAAGGCCCCTTTTACAGACTGAACAAAATAAAGGGGGCCTAAAATTATCCTGCGTCCAAATTTCAATTGCTTGCCCTTTAAATTCAGTCACTCAGATATAAGGTTTTGTCCCATGGGGCATACTTCCACCTTTCACCGCTTTGGTATACACACACTCACACACACACACACACCCACCAACATGCAAGCAAAATCAGTGTAATGTTGTATGTATTACAAACATAAAAGAATTATGATTTCCTTTTTTTTTTTACTATTCAGTGTCAGAAAATATTTGTGACACTTATTAACTTAATGCCTAAAATACTGGTTTTCCCGTCCATTTTCACAACCTTTTCATTTCATTTCGTCCGGATAATTCGAGATACTGCACATTTCATGGTCACTTTCGTCTTTGGTCACTCATTTCCAAATTTTGTCTAGTCACTTTCATCATTTTGCTTCCCAATTCGTTAAAGTAAAGATGAATTTCGTCGCTGCAAACGACTGCATGAAACAGTTGCGTGACGTATAATCTTAAGAAAATTTCTTCAAAGTGCTGTTTGAATTCGTCCCTCTATAGTGTTGAAATGGACGGGAACTCCTATAGAAACTCCTTACCTTGTGTGCAGTGTTAACAGACCCATTGAAAGTAGGACTCTCCACTAAGGAGTAGTCAATATCGACGACATTACCTATTGGAGCAACCACTGAAATATGAATTGAGAATAAGCAGATAGAAAAATAATCCCCAAAATATTCGGTGACTTTTAATTTATATTCATTTATTCACTTATCTATTCGTTTCGTTTACTAGCAGGGTAACTCTTTCAGTTAACCCTTGCCTACTGAATTATTTTATTGCTTAATGTAGGAGCCATCTGGTTACAGTAGTTAATGGGTTTAAAAAAATCCTTGTTCTCCTAAAAAGTACCATGTCGAAAAACCTAGATAATTAACAGACATTTTGATATAAACATAACAATAAGGAGATTTTTTTCCTGAATGAACACATGAAATTAATAGGGAAAAACATCAGACCAGCATGCAAAATTTTTAAAGTCGAGAGGTCTTTAGAATAATAAATCTTTGAAGTTTGGATGAAACCAGAACAACCTATATAGGTTGAGTGTAAGGAAAAAATGGAAACCAGAAGAAAAGAAAGAGAATAACAATTTACATTCAAACGAATATCCACTACCAATTTTGCATTGATTAAACAAAAAACAGAAACAAACAGAGAAAAAAGAAACAAAAATGTAATTACAGAAAGAAATAAACAACGTGTTTTCTCAATATCTCAAATTGTGCAGTGGAATCAAATATCACTCAATTCCACATTGATCTTGCAAGAATGGATATTCCCTATAAGATCAGAAATAAGATGTTTTGAAAGTCTAAAAGTGAGAAGTAGAAAAAGGCATTACCAGCTTCTAAAACTCATTTATTTTGTTGGGAAATGATAAAATTCATTTCACGATTTGGTAGATTTGAAATTCTGTTGGCCATTCTCTTTCCTTTTCGCAGCTATTTCGAATGTCTGAGAGCATTCCATTTGCGTTTGCTGTTGAAAAATACTGTCAAACTTCGGAAACCTTGGACCAACCCTATCCTCCGTTCTAGTCCCTAACAAGCCAATGGCAGGGACGGATCCAAGATTTTCTAAACGATGTATTACAAGTCTAAAAAAAAATCTGAAAATAAAAGTGGGCCGAAAGTGCCCTCCCCTAATCCACTACTGGTCAAGGGGCTATAGTTGCCCGGTTCCCATTATAATCGTACCTTCCAGCGTCTTTAGTTCGTTCTCTAAGTTCCCATTCACCTCATCGATCACCGTGTTACAGATCTGAGTAAACAACCAAATAAGAGAATTACATTGAATTTAACAAAAATAGTGACAAACACTCTTTATCCCCCCAAAAAATCCAAACAAATAAAAACAAACTAACAACATAATATTTTGTTTGTTTGTTTGTTTGTTTTTTCTTTGGTGTGGATGAATTTAAAAAGCGCCATTTTGTAGCTGCAGCCTTTAGTGGTTTGTCACTTTTACATTATGGATTTCATAGAACAATGGCAAATTAGGGAAATAAGCAGAGGAACAAATTAGATTGTGTTCTTTATTGCAAGACAATTACAACGCATTTGCAGATCATTGTTGTATTTCATTGCATACAATGTTGTACAAATACCTATAGAGATTGAAGTTAAAATGAAATAAGCTTTGTTGTGAAGTTTTGGATTACTATGATTAATTCCTTACTATTTGATTAACGAAATGATTTCTAGTTATACAGGATATAGAGAAGAACCGCATGCATAAAACTATGATATCCAAGTCATAAATCTATTGATACTAGTTTGGATGAAAGCCAGAACAACCTAAATTTATATAGGACTTGGAGCAAACCTTCTATATTCAGGAAATTTGCGCCAGATCGAGGAAGGAACAGAATGATCGTATTTCAGTAGATGTTTTCATGTTAACCTGCTAAAACACCTACGACTGAAAATATCCTAATGACCGTGGAAATCACATGACACAGCTACAATGGGCATGTTTAAAAAAAAAAAAAAGAGGAAACCTAGCTTTCAAAACTTCCTGTATAAAATGGATTGTGTATTTAGAGATATTGAATTCCATATCATATGATAACTTTTAACGTTTCCATGGTCACGCATCATTAAAAACACCATTGTTTTCAGAATACTGTGCAGAATCCCAGGTGGTTCACTTTCTTGCAAAAAATAACAAAATAGATAAATAAATAAATAAATAAATAAATAATAGGCATGATGTTATCGAGAAAACTGTTTTGAAACGGTGAGTGTGCTCCAAACTTCTTCATGGATAATTTTCTTTTTCAAATTTGAGTTAAAGATGTGTTGTCAACCTATGCTTCAGGAATTTCTGCTTTGTAAAGTCTTTTCAGATAAGAAACACTTGCAAGACGACAGTTTGACTGAACTTAAACGTTTGCCTACCGTTTATAGAACCAGTGCAAGCCAAAAAATGGCAATACCCCAAAGCAATGCGGCTTACTTCGAACCATCGGGTCTTCGCGTCGGGCCGTGTAATCGCGTAACGCGACCTTTCGTGAAAAAAGCCCCCTTTATTTACGAAAGGTCGGGTTCACCATTTGAGAAATATACCAGTTAAATCTACGAAAAGTCGGGTCCATTAACCCGACACTTCGTAGAAATTAGCTAGCAAATATACGAAGGGTCGCGTCGCGTCCTTAACGCACATTTCTACAACAAATAATTTGACGAAAAACGGCTTGAATAAAAGCTAGCATTTGATTCGCACAAAGTCAGCCTTTGCCTCGGAAAGTCCAGAGGTGAGTACAGTTTAAATTTCGCTAATTTGTCAAAAAATAGAATCTATTCATAATGAGTTCTACATTGCGTCAAATCTGCGTTAATTTTTTTATATTTTCAAAGAACTGTCCTGAGTTGTATGTCATGAAATTATATGCTATAAACTCACGAACTTTGTAAACTGTTTTCATCGTCGGCAGCTCATGTTACCGCTGCATTGCGCTAGGCACCCTGTCACGACGCAACATCTTGCCCAGACTTTCGGGCGGATTGCCTACGATTGTAAATGCAATGCAAAAACGGTTAACAGTGAGATCCAAAGTTTATCCCGCCTACATGCATAGTGTGTTGGCGAGTTGACGAATCGGTTATCCTAAATTGTTGCATGATGTATAGCTGTGTAAAGCAAGGGAGGAGGGGGGGGGGGGGGGGGGGGCGAGGCGGGGGTCTATGAGTGTGTACAGTTTAAGTTCAAGCTCAGATTTCAAAGACAGCATAAGGAAGCATAATGAGACCAGATCTAGGTATGATTTAATCCAGCGGTGTTATCGGGGGGGGGGGGGGGGGGGAGCCCAAAATTTCTGGTAACTCAGTCAAGAATCAGTGGCATAGTTATGATTTCATTTGATGGGAGCGGTAGTGAGTACACAGAGCATTCGAAACACTGAGCGCGCGAAGCGCACTCCATAGGGGGGGGGGGGGGGGGGGCCGGGAGGGGGAGACCTACCGCCCCCTTAAGTGAAATCCTAGCTACACCACTGATTCTAAATTTACTTACCAGGAAATTTTTTGCTCTGTCCCCCCCCCCCCCCCCCCCCTTTCCTCTTTTTTTCCATATCTCTTCTTCTTTCTCCCTTTTCTTCTTTTTTCCCTTTCTCCCTTCCTTTTTCTTCCTTTCCCTTCCATTCATTTTTTTTTTTTTGCGGTGGTTTGGTGGATTTTCCCACTGAAATCCTTCAGGGGACACTCTGTCCCTCCCTCCCTCCCCTGCCCCTGGCTGTTACACCACTGATTTAATCTTGCTTCTACTTCTTCAAGGATTGTTGATATATCTATAGACTCCAACAGTGTCCAATGAAAATTTTTCTTTTTTGAGAGGTAGATCAGAGCATGCCATTCATTTATTTGTTTTGACTTTGTTCATCAGATTGAACATGCCTAGGTTGAAACTTGATGCTGCATTTATGTCTGCATCCACATCATGTTGGAGATGTAGTTGATGATTGCTTGTTGACTGAGACTGAAGAAAATTTCTGCAAGAAATGAATTAGTCTACCACTCCAGTTATGGAAGGTAAGTGAATTCTGCATGAATTTAGTAAGGTTGCTACATGTACATGTATGTCAATATTCAGCCAGGGTTTAGCATCATTTACAAGGCCATTGGCCTTCGTTGCAAATACACCAATTCTTGAATTTATTTGTAACATTTCTTTAAAATTATTATTGTCTCCTCTGAAAATTTTATCAGTCTGGCATGATGAATATTTTTCTTCCTTGAGTTTCATGGGCACCAGGATCAAAATATCTCACCAACATTTCTTGCTTACACTTCATTAAGAAATGTATTGCTTAGTTAAAGCCAAATAATTGTTCAGTTTTACTTGTTCATTTTTGCTATACAAGCAGAATCTATATTTTGTTTTCTGATTTCCTCTCATTTCATTTGCAAGTTTGTTTTTTATTATTAAATTTCAAGTTGAGATATTTATTGTTCAATGTGTGCATTGTTCTAAATTTATGTTGTATAAATTTCAATTGTATTTTGAGTTCTGTGAAATAAAATAAAATGATTTATAAACCTTGGTCAGCAAAGGTAAATATTTAGTGCTCCTAATGTACATAATCTGTACATGTACTTTGCATTTATCCTAATTCAAGTCAACTTTCAATCTCATCTTGTTTTCTTTAACAGAAAGAATTCAGCTTCTACTCTTCATCGCATTGGACCCCTGCTTTGGAGATCTGTCTCTCAATGAGTGAGGAGTCATGGCCCTGTATGCAGCAGGGGGGGGGGGGGGGGAGGGGACGGGAGCAGTAGTCCAACCCACAATTCAATTCAATTCAAATTTATTGATGATATGCAATCAACAATTTTGGATTATTATCGACATACAAAATGTTTTGCGATGTCATTAAACAAAGTTACAAAACAAATAATTGCATTATTTTTTTTTAACTTAACCCCTCCCCATAGGTGTGTGTGTGTGAAATATTTGAAACTCTTACAGCAGATTATTGTTTCATTTGAGGATTTGAAAATTCATAAATTAAGTATAGTGTACTAGTAATTTGAATTGAATGATGAGTATGTAAGTTTCAAAATTACTGTTTTCAGTTGCGTTTTAATTCATTTTATTAATTTCTTCTGAAGGGATGTGGAATAGCTCATTCTTCCTGAGTTGTGCACAACATGTGACTATGAGCTCTGTTAATGATTTATTTACAAATATTATTTAAAGCAGAAAAGGATTCTATTGGGCCTTGATACATGTTGGCAATTTGAATTACTAACATTTGAATGGTAGTGATGTAAAACTCTATAGTCTATTCTTTATTTTGTTGTAAGTTATTAACAGAGTATATGATTGAAAAAAAAATTGTTATGACTAATATGAAATATATTTTACTTTTAAGTGATGAATGAAGGCTGATGTAGTTTCCTTTTTATCGGAATGAACCTATTTTAACATGTACATGACTGTAATCACCATGCAGAAAAATATCATTACATAGCAAATCCATTTATTTTTTTACTACAAGTGTACTTTGATATTGATTGTGTAATCCCCAGCAATTTTTAAAAGAATGTGATAATTGTAATACATGTATACATGCACAACTAAGAAATACTGAACCCCCCTCTAATGAAATGAATATGGGGGTAGTGAAATATGAAGCAACCAAGAGGGTGTGTTCAAGAGAGATGGAAAGGGTTAGAAAGAGAGACAGGGACAGATACAGGAAGAAAGAGATGAAAAATCAATTCAGGCGAGATTATTTGATGAAAATTCGAGAGTTTGAGAGAGAGAGAGAGAGGGGGGGGGGGGGCAGAGAATGGGAAAGGATGACATAGAGAGTTTGTGAAGGAGATAATTGCAATGTATACGTGTTTTGTGTTGATTAAATTTATCAGATTTCAAAGTCTATTATCTTTTGAAGATCAAGGTCGTACATCTACAAGCCATATACCTTTATGGATACATGTATTAATAACTCTTGACAAATTCTTTGGTATAGGTCTTCCCACGCATTCACTCAAAATTTATCATCGCACTTGATTAGCCGCCACCCCCCCCCCCCCCCCATGATCAGTGATTGTAAAGAAAAGATAAATATTTGGCATTTCCTTGGAAGTCTGTTAATACGTTACAATTCGACAGATTGGAACCTAATTATAATGAAATTGAAGTACTTGCATATCATAAATGGATTAATATCAAAATTTTTTTTTTTACCCGATACTTCGTCATTTGAAGGTAGTTTTCTCACGAATATTCGCGTAAAAGATTGGTCTTATGTCAATGACCACAATTGCTAAAAATCAAATTTTTACCACACGATTTGCCCGACCTTTCGCAAATACAGGGGCTGTTTTCACGAAAGGTCGGGTTACGCGATTACACGGCCCGACGCGATCACCCGATGGTTCGAAGTAAGCCAAGCAATGCACATCAAAGACAAAGCGTAAAAAGGAAGAAAACCTCAAAATCCATATTCGTATTGATATAATAGTAGTAGTAGTAGTAGTAGTAGTAGTAGTAGTAGTAGTAGTAGTAGTGGTGGTGGTGGTGGTGGTGGTGGTGGTGGTGGTGGTGGTAGAAGTAGTAGTAGTCAGAGTAGTAGTAGTAGTAGTAGTCAGAGTAGTAGTAGTAGTAATAGTAGTAGTAGTGGTAGTAGTAGTAGTAGTAGTAGTAGTTGTAGTAGTAGTAGTAGTAGTAGTAGTAGTAGTAGTAGTAGTAGTAGTGGTAGTGGTAGTGGTGGTGGTGGTGGTGGTGGTAGTAGTAGTAGTGGTGGTGGTGGTGGTGGTGGTGGTGGTGGTAGTAGTAGTAGTAGTAGTAGTAGTAGTAGTAGTAGTAGTAGTAGTATTAATAGTAGTAGTAGTAGTAGTAGTAGTAGTAGTAGTAGTAGTAGTAGTAGTAGTAGTAGTGGTAGTTGAAGTAGTGTTATTATTATGATTATTATAAATTGTATCATCATTATTTCAATTATCATTATCTTTTTTTTTTTCTTCAAACATTCTAAATTACGGTCTTTGTACCTGACCATTGAGGGAATCTTTGATGGCGTCTCCAATCTGGTCATCGAACAGATTATACAGCCAGCTAGAAGCAGTTAAAAAAAGGGGGAAATGATAAATGACATGTTATACTTTAAGCTTCGTACATGCAGTGGTATGGCTTTTTCGTGGATTCTTTGGCCAGGGGTGGGACACATAGCTCAGGTTGTCAAGAAAAGGGAAATTTAAATCAGGAAAGCGAAAA
>CM057158.1:26662732-26675930 GCA_029962745.1 Echinometra lucunter
ATTTAGGTAGTACGGACACGGGTCTTGGAAGGTGGCGTATAAGTCAGGTTCGTCCCGATCTTCAGAAATCCCTGTGATATGACACAAGAAAATGAAAGGAAAACACACATACACTTGAATATGCCATGTGCATGTAGATATTTAAAGTAAAGGAAATCAAAGTAAGTCCAATGCATTTTATGCTTGATTGTATACGTTTGTATGTGATTATTTGAAAGCTGATGGCTGTGAATATCAGATATAAATAAAAGTAAATTGCTTAATGTGTAAAAATACAGAAGTTATTATTTTTTTCACTGAAATGACTGATTACTCGATTTGTTAATCCACTGGACAAAGCTAGCAAATTCCACTAATTAACAAGAAGTGTTAATGTTTTAAAAGAGAGTTTCATTTCGCCATGTGAAACCGATTTGCTGTTCTTTACATAGGCGTCAGTCCGTTATATACATATATACATTATATATATATATATATATATATATATATATATATATATATATATATATATATATATACTTTTTGGGGGGAACGCTGTCCAAAAATACGCTGACAAAACAAAACAAAAAAAAAACCTCCCTTTAAATTTGGGGGCATACCCCAAAATTTGCTTTTGAAATGTCCTCGGCATAAAAAAAAAAACCCTTCTCATACCTCTCCCAAAGAGACTACAGGCTTGGTGAAGTTGAAACCTTCAAGTTGTGGCAAGGGGACTCCTACAGCACCGAGCTCTGGGGATGAAATTGATCAAAACGAGTTATTAAATATCCCAAGTTCAAGTTATTCATTCATTTCCAGTCATAAACATATGAATAGAGTGCATAACAGAAAATAAATACAAGGAGAGTAATGGCACATATGAGGTCTTTCCATCGTTCTGCGTATACTTCAATATCGAAATACATAATCATGATGATACACAGATTTGACCGAAGTAATGATAATAATGATAATGATAATAATAATAATAATAATAATAATGAGAAAAAGTTGGACATGTTGAAAAGAAAAGATTGTATAATCATAACATACTCAATTATTCAAAGGTATAGTCGAGATTTGGTCATTTGATAATCATAAATCAAATGTATGGAGTATCATTTGGAGTAGTAAGACATAGAAAAAAGTCTAAAAGTGAGTTGTGAGAATAAAGGCTTCAGCGCCCAAGATTAAATTCTTAAAAGGGAGAAGATCAGGGAAAGTGCTATTGTAAGGAAAAGAAGAAGAAGAAGAAGAAGAAGAAGAAGAAGAAGAAGAAGAAGAAGAAGAAGAAGAAGAAGAAGAAGAAGAAGAATAGGGGGATGGAGGATGTCATGTAACTGAAATGATTATGAAGTGACAGAACATGAAGAGGGTAAGTTAAGAAAAGAAGTTAAACAATATCTTTAATTTTCCTTCGCGTTTCTATTTAAGCATGTTAGTGTCACTGGTTTATTTTTATGGTGGCCCTGAAGTACGCTCGACAACAGGTCATGTGCGATGTGAATTTCGCATCCCAGGTCCTGACTTTCGCGCCACGGGTCGCGAATTTCACGACTGGGATGCAAAGTTCGCGCCACTGGTCCTGAATTTCGCATCGTGGGTCGTGAAATTCACGACCCGTGGCGCGAAATTCAGGACCTGGGATGCGAAATTCACGTTGCACATGACCTGTTGTCGAGCGTACTTCAGGGCCACCATGATTATATTTTCCATTACACATTTTCAGCATCAAACGACGAATACCGACGTAATGATGATGACAATGGGAACGTTATGTGCAGAATCTTTTTGCTCTTTCTACTCATAAGTTCTGCCATGTTTTCCAGGGGAGCATTTCCTCAACATTAATTTGTTGTCTGACAAGTTGTCAGATCTGACATCTTTCCTTGATTGTGATTGGATGAGGAGCATGGTTACTATGGCAACTGTTGGATAAAACAGACTTTGTCGGATAAAACATCCGACAAGTCCTTTCATGAAACGCTCCCCAGGACTCTTCATCAAAGGTCTATTAGGCCAAAAGACACTCAGTCAAGAATGCAGTGGCGGCGATTTCATGTAACGAATGGGGGGGGGGGGGGGGCGGAAACACGGAAGGCCTCCGCCGAAATCTGTTTCGAAAAGTGAGAGGGGGATGATTGTTATGAAGGCGAGCTAAAAATAACCGGAAAAAAAATAATGAAAGAAGACTGACTTTGTCATCAAAATGCATTCTAGACCGTTAAAATATTTAAGTGGTTGGCCTAAAGCTGGCCACCTGACTCATAATAGAAAAATGATATATTAAGTTTTAAAAATCGAAAGGGAGGGGATATGTCCCGCGTCCTCCCCCCCCCCCCCCCCCCCCGATCGCCGCCTATGCATGAATGGGTTAAGGTGATAATGTGTACGTTCATAAAATGTAAGGTAACATTTCGAAATGAACTGAATTCCCTCAAAAAGAAGTTTGCTTGCCATGTGGATCATCGTAAGATGAGGTATTTTGTCCCCTCCTGGGTCCAGGGTCTGCATAGGCCACTGAATACTAATTACAAATCAGGAAAGCGGTACTTACGGTTAAGATACGGGACCAAGTCAAGTTTGATTGCTGTGTTGACTGCTAGCTGGAGAGCACCTGTCTGAAAAACAAATTTAGGAGAAAAAAAAAGAGGAAAGAGAAAACGTCATCTTTTTCGGGAAATTGGGCCTACCTTATAGGGAAAGCAGATCATTGTTACATTTGCCAATTGTTATTCAATTTATTTTTTTCTGAACCGACACTGTTGTTTTTGTGCGATTTTATAGCTTTCGTATGTAAGCATACTGCATTTTTGTATCATTGCACTTTTTATCGTCTGCATTTATAAAAAGTGAATCATTATTTAGAATTTGGCGAGACCTACGCCTGAGAGAAGAAAAGCGGACTTATCAATGTGACCTCCCGGGGTGCGACCTATATAGGCCTATATGGGATCTCTCATCCTGGAGTAAGAGATTGGGATTTGCGGGTGTACCACTATTACACCAGGGTTTCCCTCTACACTTTTGAGTGCAGTGAGTTAATTCTTTACGTGCAAAGACGGTGACTCTCCTTTAGGCCTACACATGGTCTCCATTGGACGTCTCATCCGAGGGACGGGTTGTTTACATAGCCCGGCTGCCCTATGAAATAGGGAGGGGGCACGTTAAAAACAAAACGCAAGCCTCAGTCATCCGCCCGGGGTGGATTCGAACCCTCGATCTTTGGTTCGACAGGTAGACACTTAACCAACTAGGCCAACTCACCTTCAGCTATAGGACATAGTATTATGTACAGTATCTGCTTACGTTTCCCGAAGTTATGAAAATATTGGTATCATAATCATCGCATTACATGTTTATACTTGTCATGCTTGTGTGATGTACAAAAGAATTAGCTATCTATAGGGTTTCGATAATGGATGGAAAGTGTTTTCCTCATTTAAGTTATTTTCAAATGAAAAGGCAGGAAGAGGTGACTTGAACCAAATATTCACATAGGGGAAAAACTTACTAAAACAGGTCCCACTGCAGAGCGGACTACTGACATGTTGGTACTGTTACAAAAGAAGAAGAAGAAATAATTCTTATTTTTCTGGTTTCTTAAAAACTTGGTTTAAGGCCTATCAAGGGCAGATACATGACTTATAGGGCACACTTTCTTCATGCTCTTAGAGTGTCTTTTTTCAGTCGAAATTCGTAAATGGGGATGCACATACATTGGAGATTGTGTATAATGTCACTTTGGTACGGAAGCTTAAAAGTGCCAGCAAGATTACTAGATAATCAGATAATTTAGGCCAAGAAGACGAGAAGACGAGTTAAACGACGAGATGACGGGTTACTGGAACTCGGCAAGCCGCCCTTTTTTGGACACGAAGACAAGATGACGAGTTCTTGGAACTCGGCAAGTCGACTTGTTTTGGGACACGAAGACAAGATGACGTGTTGTTATAATTCGGCAAGTCGACTTGTTTAGAACAAGAAGACAAGATGACGAGTTATTGGAATTTGCTGAGTTCCAGAATATCGTCACCTCGTAAGTTGTCCTAAACCTGGGTAAAGGTCATGCGAAGTTAAAGAGATACTGCCAAACATTGTCAACTAAGTTCCATTGACAATTAGTTTTGGTTCAATTTCGCATTTCAATTGGCATGAATGGAAAGGGCGGGATGAGGGTGGGAGGCATCCTTTACCTGAAAGATGATATGTTCCATGTGATGTTGTTACCAGTAAAGTTCACTGACACTTTGGCGGTTATTTCCTGCACAAAACGAGAAATAAATATAGGGGATAGATTGACGATGAACTTGGAGGACAGGTTCTCGTTTCTCCTTGATTAATCAGGTTAATTTCATTTCAGCAGTAAGTAATTCACATTCATTTTGACAAGGTTATAGACACAAGATCATGTGACTCAATAAAATGGCGACATAACGGATGGAAGAATACATCCTAGGTAAAGAAAAGGACAAAAATCACAAAATGCGGAAAGCTCTCATGGGAAAGTACTCCCAACCTGTATCCACTGCCAGTGCTGGATGGCCTTCCCATTTCCAGTTTGTCGGAATCCATAAACTTCAACGTTTCTAAATTTTTGAATCAGCAAAATTAGTGGTATTGTCTACAATTGTAGAGCAGTGGTGTTGATTTATTGAAAATAAGCAACGTCAACACCCCCCCCCCCCCCCTCGAAAAAAGAAAAACATCTAAACATAACAGAGCTGGAAACTTACCACACTAAGTGTGAAGAGGTACGCCAAGGACTTGTTGGGGAGTATGGCGTATGGGCTAAAGTCCCCTATCAAGAAGGCTTCAACCCCGGTAGATGCTATTTTGACTACGGGAGCTTTGGTGCTGTTCACATTGATCTGCATCGCCATGTTGGGATACATCTTGTTAATCTAGAAGCAGCGCAGAAATATCGAAAATTAAAGGACGACGCCGCTTCTGGAAGGACCGTTGTTTGTTAGACTTAATTGGTTTACCACAATTGCGTAAGGTTAAAGAGTCCGTCGAATTATGTCGGCCTACATTCATGACATTCATCAGTTCATCTATCGTTACAAGAAGGTAGCATAAACTTTCTTGTACATCTCCTCCTCTTTCATGTTCTCAGTGTCTCTTTTGCACTCTCCTTACACTCCCCGATATCTCTTCCCCACCCTCACAGTGACCCCACCCACCCCCTCTGGGTGTCTCCGTTGCCCTCTCCGTACCCCCCCCCCCCCCACCTCGTGATATTTCCCAGTCTCATCCCGCTCTTCCTCTCACGTTATCTCCCTCCAACATTTCCTCTCTTCTATCCAATCGACTGCCCTAACTGCCAACAGTCCTTAACCAAAGCCTTGCTAACGAAACTTCAGTCCATACTCTGTAAATTTCAGTGAAGAGCTTTCCATGAGCAAATTTACAAAAGTTTAAAAGAAAAAAAAAACACATAGCAACAAAACTGTTTGGAGGGTGAATGTGATATGACTATACAATTCTGCTTTGATCAAGCTTCGCCTTGTTTTGCTGTCAACGTATTCTATTTTTTGTGTGTGTTCTGTTGGTGTTGTTAATATTGACGATTTTGTTCCTGTTTTGTTGTTGTTGGTGGTGGGTTATTTTTGCTTTGTTTTGTTCTATTTTTTTGTTTTTGTTTTGTTTTATATTATTTTATTTTATTTATTTTATTTTTGGGGCCGGGGGTGGGTTGGTTTTGTTTCTTACAGCAGAGACACCGCTTTCTGCATATATGCAATACTATGATTTTATTTGGATACAACTTTGCTTTGTGTTGATTATGCAATGTGCCTGTGCATGTTTGATCCTATTTGCTAAATGCTTCTATTCGTGTTTTGTTTTGCTTATTATGTAAGGATCTCCCAACCCAACCCCCATCCTCGAGAAAGCCTTGCCTAGTTCCATACCTGTGGAATGAGAAGATCAAAGGCAAAGTTTGAGGTGTTCAGGAGAGCCTTCTCACCTGCCGGAACCTGAATGAAGAAACGAAAACAAAACCGAGAGAAAGGTGAGAAGGAAACTAAAATCAAAACAGCCTGGTAAGACATTAAGCCACGTTTGCTACTCTCTATCCAGGTCTATATGGGGAACCGATAATGCTAAGCTAAAAGCGGTCTGATAATGTAAGCAGTCAGACCCAACTTCGGAAAACCGAGCATATACTCCAAAAAACGGCGAATGATTATAGAGCCCTCATCGTTCAATGTGAGGCAGTGTGTACAACATGCATTGGGAAAGTCCCGCAAAGTCAACTTGTCAATGATATCATATTTTCTTGAAAATAATGCTGCGTGTAAATTTCCTTCTAAATCCGTGAATGATTTTCGCCATATGAAATGACTTTCAAATGACAAATATCTTTTTCAAAATGTCTCCGCAGCATTATTTTTGAAAATATATAATCAACCTAGCAGGTCGACATTGCAGAATTTTCCTCATGCCTTCTGTACACAATGTCTCACAATGAACGACGAGGGCTCTATATTCACCTTGCTTCATAGGCTGTTTTCGGAGTATAAACCAGTGCTCGGTTTACCGAGGTTGGTCTGACTGGTTAGAGCGTCATAAGCGACTCACTGTTTGACGAACTTAAGTGCTAAAGAAGAGAAGCCTCCATTAACAGTATGTAAATAACAATTAGGAAGGTCAAAAAATCAGGCTAGTAACCATGGTGATTATTGTAGAGGTTCTGAAGACTTGTCAGCTCCTTATTCGATATAATAATCATTATCGGGATTTCAAAAAACCAGACGGAGACAGAGAAACATGAGTGTAAGAAAGAGAAAAGGGGAGAAAATCTCATTTTCCCCCCTTTTTTGTATTTTTTTCACGAGAAATTATGACGAATAACAAACAGAAATATCTCCTTTTTTAAGATTTAAGAGTAATAACTAATGATTAATTTAAGTGAGAATAGTTATTCTTGCGTAATCTCCACTTACATTGTCAGGGGTCACGTTGTACTGCAAGAAACCGATATTCTGAAGCACGTAACCGGCCGAGTTGGGTAGAAATTCGGTTATCCAGATGAACACCATGCGTGAAGTATCCGGATCGGGTGGGATCGAAGGAACCGGTAATGGGCATTCTGTCCTGTTCCCTATCGGGTACACCTCCCCCTAGCATCAACAACAACAGAGGGATATAATTATATAAATCCTACGAATACTGCATATATATATATTTTCAATTCTTTTCTTCTGTCAAATATACGTATGCTTCTATCGTTTACCATATTTCGTTTTAATTGTTCTATAGCAGGGCTCCTTTGTAAAGCAGGCCCTCTGCGGCTATTAGTGGGACCGCCCTGCTTTTTATAAAGAAAACGTGAATAAAAAAAAAAATTTTAAATAGATTTTTTAGCCCTCCATAGGCTATTTTATTGAGTTAAATAAACATTTCACAACGTAGAAAAATGTATTTTACACTCAAATGAAATACAATACTTTACATTTCTCTCTTTTAGTTTTAAACAAACAAAGATTTAAGTGACTGCCATTTAGCAACAAATTTGTTATGTGTACCTGAAATAAGATTAATATATCTCTCATCTCCATAATATTGAATAACCTTTTTCTTTATGATGCTAAAAATAGGAATTTTATTATTAAGCTTTTGTACGAACATTTGTTGTTTGATCAAAATTACTATGCAATTTAATGCATCATTTCTCTTTTCTTCAAAGCCAAAAATTATATTTCGTAAATTAAACCTTATCTGTACTAAAGAACCTTCATTTATCCATTTTGCTGTTTCCTTCCAAATTGATTTACTGATTTCACATTCGTAAAAGAAATGTACAATGTCTTCCACCTCTTTTTTACAAAACGAACAGGTTTCATTACTGACTATTTTCATCTTATACAGTTGCTTATTCAAAAACAAAATCCTGTTTACTATCTTATACTGAAAATATCTTAAAACAATATCCGGAGTAAATCGAAATATCATAGTATGACATTTCTGCATAAATGAAATATCAGGGCTGTAATCTAAATGTCGTTCCCATTTTAAACATACTGAGGGTATACATTTTGTTTTTCCAATAAGAGATTTGTAGATGTATCGACATCCTTGTAGGTCATATACAAGTATTTTGATATGTGACGGCATCAATGGACCTTCTACATTTTTTTCACATTTTTCAATATAAATTCTATACTGACACTTTATAGCTTGACTGATAGAATAGTAAGACAAATAATTCAGTTTCAAGAAAAATTTTTGTTCACATTCTTCACGAGTTAACAAATCCCCCTTACTATCAATTAAGTCATTGATACATCTGATGCCTTTTTCATACCAAGATCTAAAAAATACAGATTTTTGCCCAATTTGGATAGAACTATTCCTCCACAATGGATAAGTTAACCACTCATCTCCTTCTGCTTGACAAAGCAAAGACAAAGCATAAAATACATCTTTCCAAAATGGATTGGCAACATCATGGGATAATGTTAAAAAATATTCATCACCAAACCCTACTACAAATGGTTTTGTTAAAAACGACTGCATTAAATGATTAACATCATTACATGTACCTAAGACCAATCTTCGAATCCACGTGAGCTTTAATGACATACTAAAAAACTCGACATCTGGCATCTTAAGACCCCCTTCTTCATAAGTGCCCACAACCTGTTTCCTACTAATTTTATCAGGCTTATTCTTCCATATGAAATTAAAGAACTTTACTTTTATTGCTTTCATTAACTTAGCTGAAGGAGCTGGGATTGACATAAACAAATGATTAAACAAATGATTAAACTGTGGTAACAGTAGTGATTTAGCAACTGTAACTCTTCCAAGAACTGTAATGTTCCGTTTAATCCAAGAAATCATTTGACGCTTTACTTTGTCAAAAATTCTGTCATAATTATAATCAGGAATTTTATCAATATCAACATGAAAGTCAGTACCAAGGTAACGAAAATAATCATTATGCACAAAATTCACTTGTCTTCCTTCCAATCTTATATCTTCACTACCTTTTAAGGCACCAATCCAAATTGCATTTGTTTTCTCCATATTCATCTTAAGCCCACTACAATTTCTAAATGACTCCAAAATATGAAGTACATTGCGGAAACTGGCAGCTGTGCCATCTAAAAACAGTACTGTATCATCGGCATACTGAAGGATCTTGAATTCTTTTGACCTGACAGAAATTCCTTTGACCAAGTGTGAATTTCGAATTAACACCCCAAGAATTTCCGCGCATAACAAAAAAAGGTAGGGCGAAAGTGGGTCACCTTGCCTAGAGCCCCTTTCTATGCGAAATCTAGATGTTATTTGCCCATTAACCATAACACTAGAGTACGCATCACTATACAGTAAATTTATCCACTTTATGAAAGAGCTTCCAAATTTAAAAAATGAGAGAGTTTTATACAAAAAGTGATGAGAAAGACTATCAAAAGCCTTTTCGAAATCAATTAACAAAATCATACCAGGAACCTTTTCCTTTTCAGTATAAGCAATTATATCATATAAAATTCTAATATTTTCACCAATAAATCGTCCAGACAAAAATCCTGTTTGATTACCATGGATAATACGAGGGAATACTTTTTAAAGTCTATTAGCAATACAGCTCGATAATATTTTATAAACAACGTTCAACAAAGAAATTGGTCTCCAGTTTTTAATAAAATGTCTCACTTCCCTTATACGAGTGAATAAAAAATAAATAATAAACATCTAATAACCGGTTCAAATTTTTTAAACGGTGGGAGGTGTAGGATGGGATTTAAGTTATTGGTAGGGGACATTCCGTCTTATTCTCGTTGGGTAAACCTCACCTTGAAAACACCTACAAAACAACAATAACATAAAAGACTTGGACAAGGGCTGGGGAACCAGGAGGGGCGAAGGACATAGCCTAATTATAATACGATCAGCTCCTTCCCCTGTCAAAAATGTTTCAAGGCCCCTTTTACAGACTGAACAAAATAAAGGGGGCATAAAGTTATCCTGCGTCCAAAATTTCAATCGCTCGCCCTTTAAATTCAGTCACTCAGATATAAGGTTTTGTCCCCTGGGGCTTACTTCCATGCAAAGTCATCTTTTCACCGCTTTGGTACACACACACCCTCACACACACACACACACACCCACCAACATGCAAGCAAAATCAGTGAAATGTTGTATGTATTAAAAACATAAAAGAATTATTATGATTTCTTTTTTCTTTTACTATTCAGTGTCAGAAAATATTTGTGACACTTATTAACTTAATGCCTAAAATACTGGTTTTTCCCGTTCATTTTCACACCCTTTTCATTCGATTTCGTCCGGATAATTTGAGATACTGCACATTTCATGATCACTTTCGTCTTTGGTCACTCATTTTCAAATTTTGTCCAGTCACTTTCATCATTTTGCTTCTCAATTCGTTAAAGTAAAGATGAATTACGTCGCTGCAAACGACTGCATGAAACAGTTGTGTGACGTATAATCTTAAGAAAATTTCGTCAAAGTGCTGTTTGAATTCGTCCCTCTTTAGTGTTGAAATGGACGGGAATTCCTATAGAAGCTCCTTACCTTGTGTGCAGTGTTAACAGACCCATTAAAAGTAGGACTCTCCACTAAGGAGTAGTCAATATCGACGATATCACCTATTGGAGCAACCACTGAAATATGAATTGAGAAAAGCAGATATAAAAACAGTCCGCAAAATATTCAGCGACTTTTAATTTTTATTCATTTATTCACTTATCAATTCGTTTCGTTTACTAGCAGGGTAACTCTTTCAGTTAACCCTTGCCTACTGAATTATTTTATTGCTTAATGTAGGAGCCATCTGGTTAAATTAGCTAGTGGGCTTTTAAAAATCCCTGTTCTCCTATAAGTCCCATGTCGAAAAACCTAAATAATTAACAGACATTTTGATCTAAACATAACAATAACGAGATTTTTTTTCCTTAATGAACACATGAAATTAATAGGGAAAAACATCAGACCAGCATGCAAAATTTTTAAAGTCGAGAGGTCTTTAGAATAATAAAGCTTTGAAGTTTATTGAGTGTAAGGAAAAAATGGAAACCAGAAGAAAAGAAAGAGAATAACATAATTTACATTCAAACGAGTATCCACTACCAATTTTGCATTGATTAAACAAAAAAAAAAGAAACAAATAGGAAAAAAGAAACAAAAATGGAATTACAGAAAGAAAAAAATAACGTGTTTCTCAGTATCTCAAATTATGCAGTGGAATCAAATATCACTTAATTCCACATTGATTTTGCAAGAATGGATATTCCCTATAAGATATCAGAAACACGATGTTTTGAAAGTCAAAATGTGAGAAGTAGAAAAAAGCATTACCAGCTGCTAAAACTCATTTATTTTGTTGGGAAATGATAAAATTCATTTCACGATTGGTAGATTTCAAATTCTGCTGACCATTCTCTTTCATTTTTGCAGCTATTTTGAATGTCTGAGAGCATTCCATTTGCGTTTGCTGTTGAAAAATACTGTCAAACTTCGGAAACCTTGGACCAACCCTATCCTCCGTCGTAGTCGTTTTCATGTCCTTAACAAGCCAATGGCAGGGACGGATCCAAGATTTTCTAAACGATGTGTTACAAGTCTGAAAAAAATCTGAGAATAAAAGGGGGCCGAAAGTGCCCTCCCCCAATCCACTACTGGTCAAGGGGCTATAAATGCCCGGTTCCCATTATAATCGTACCTTCCAGCGTCTTTAGTTCGTTCTCTAAGTTCCCATTCACCTCATCGATCACCGTGTTACAGATCTGAGTAAACAACCAAATAAGAGAATTACATTGAATTTAACAGAAATAGTGACAAACACTCTTTATCCCCCCAAAAAATCCAAACAAATAAAAACAAACTAACAACATAATATTTTGTTTGTTTGTTTGTTTGTTTTTTCTTTGGTGTGGATGAATTTAAAAAGCGCCATTTTGTAGCTGCAGCCTTTAGTGGTTTGTCACTTTTACATTATGGATTTCATAGAACAATGGCAAATTAGGGAAATAAGCAGAGGAACAAATTAGATTGTGTTCTTTATTGCAAGACAATTACAACGCATTTGCAGATCATTGTTGTATTTCATTGCATAAAATGTTGTACAAATACCTATAGAGATTGAAATTAAAATGAAATAAGCTTTGTTGTGAAGTTTTGGATTACTATGATTAATTCCTTACTATTTGATTAACGAAATGATTTCTAGTTATACAGGATATAGAGAAGAACCGGATGCATAAAACTATGATATCCAAGTCATAAATCTATTGATACTAGTTTGGATGAAAGCCAGAACAACCTATATAGGACTTGGAGCAAACCTTCTATATTCAGGAAATTTGCGCCAGATCGAGGAAGGAACAGAATGATCGTATTTCAGTAGATGTTTTCATGTTAACCTGCTAAAACACCTACGACTGAAAATATCCTAATGACCGTGGAAATCACATGACACAGCTACAATGGGCATGTTTAAAAAAAAAAAAAAGAGGAAACCTAGCTTTCAAAACTTCCTGTATAAAATGGATTGTGTATTTAGAGATATTGAATTCCATATCATATGATAACTTTTAACGTTTCCATGGTCACGCATCATTAAAAACACCATTGTTTTCAGAATACTGTGCAGAATCCCAGGTGGTTCACTTTCTTGCAAAAAATAACAAAATAGATAAATAAATAAATAAATAAATAAATAATAGGCATGATGTTATCGAGAAAACTGTTTTGAAACGGTGAGTGTGCTCCAAACTTCTTCATGGATAATTTTCTTTTTCAAATTTGAGTTAAAGAGGTGTTGTCAACCTATGCTTCAGGAATTTCTGCTTTGTAAAGTCTTTTCAGATAAGAAACACTTGCAAGACGACAGTTTGACTGAACTTAAACGTTTGCCTACCGTTTATAGAACCAGTGCAAGCCAAAAGAATGGCAATACCCCAAAGCAATGCACATCAAAGACAAAGCGTAAAAAGGAAGAAAACCTCAAAATCCATATTCGTATTGATATAATAGTAGTAGTAGTAGTAGTAGTAGTAGTAGTAGTAGTAGTAGTAGTAGTGGTGGTGGTGGTGGTGGTGGTGGTGGTGGTGGTGGTGGTAGAAGTAGTAGTAGTCAGAGTAGTAGTAGTAGTAGTAGTAGTAGTAGTAGTAGTAGTAGTAGTGGTGGTGGTGGTGGTGGTGGTGGTGGTGGTGGTGGTGGTAGAAGTAGTAGTAGTCAGAGT